>VZRW01010752.1:11905-26136 GCA_013398125.1 Aegotheles bennettii
TATATATATATATTTTCCCCTTTTTCCCCACCTGTTACTCCCTTTCCCTGTGCCATTATATTTGTTATAGTTTTAATTTCCAACCGTTGAGCCTCTCTTCCTTGCTCCCCTTCTATTTTTCCGGGGGAGGGAGTGACAGAAACAAAACTCTGTCTGGGTTGTGGCTTGCCCTGGCCATTTGCTAAACCAGGACAGAATAGATCTACTTTTAGGTTTTGCAACCCAAAACAAGAAGAAATACCTCTTTGTCGTTCTGGCTAAAGAAACATAATTACAGAATCACAGAATCAGTAAGGTTGGAAGGGACCACAGTGGGTCATCCAGCCCAACCTCCCTGCCTAAACGAGGTCATCCTAGAGCACGTGGCACAGGGTTGCATCCAGACGGGTCTTGAATATCTCCAGTGAGGGAGACTCCACAACCTCTCTGGACAACCTGTTCCACTATGTGTTAACTCGCACAGTAAAGAAGTTCTTCATGTTCAGGTTGAATGACACATGCATCAGCTTTTGATCACTGCCTCTCATTCTATTGGTTGGCACTGCTGAGAAGAGCTCGGTTCCATCCTCTTGGCACCCATCCTTTAGGTATTTGTAAACATTAATAAGGTCCCCTCTCAATTGTCTCTTCTTAAGACTGAACAGGCTCATCTCCCTCAGCCTTTCCTCATAGGAGAGATTCTCCAGACCCCTGACCAACTTAGTAGCTCTCTGTTGGACCTGCTCCAGGAGCTCCATATCTCTCTTGTACAGTGGAGCCCAGAACTGCACACAGTACTCCAAATGTGGCCTCACCAGAACTGAGTAGAGGGGTAGAATCACCTTCCTCTACCTGCTGGCAATGCTCCTTCTAATACATCTCAGAATTCCTTTCCAGCAGGTCAGCCATCAACCTGCACTGGTGCATGGGGTTGTTCCTTTCCAGGTGCAGGACCCTGCATTTGTCCTTGTTGAACTTCACGTGGTTTAGCTTTGCCCATCTCTCCAATCTATCAAGGTCCCTCTGATAGACCACACAGCCCTTTGTAGTATCAGCCACTCCTCCCAGTTTCCTATCATCAGTGAACTTGTTGAGAAAGCACTCTGCCCCCTCACCCAAGTCATTGATGAACAATTGAACAACACTGGGCCCATTAGAACCCTGGAGGACACCACTAGTGACAGGCCTCCAACTGGACTCTGTACCATTGATCACTACCCCCGGAGATCTGTCACTCAGCCAGTTCTCAATCCATCCCAATGTCCACTCATCCAGCTCACGTTTCTTGAGTTTGCCTACGAGGATTTCATGAAAGACAGTGTCAAAATCCTTGCTGAAGTCTTGTCCTTTCTTCAGCACTTTATGCAGCCATACACTAAATTTGTTGATTGCCCACTGCTCTGAACTGTTACATGGGAAGTCAAAATCCTGAAGTGTCATTTTACGTTGTTAGCTTTTTTGTCTTTATTTCCAGCTCCACAGTAGAAGTAGCTAATTACACTGAATTCCCTCAGTTTTGTTTAACTGAATGTATTCAGCCCCTAGCATCTCAGGATATATTGTAATTTCTATTAAGATGTGACTCAAGTTTTTTCACATCTGTTCTATTTGGACCTAAACATATCAGGAAATGTACTAGGACCAGAATTTGGTCTGTTTGTGTATTCTGCATAATGACTTATATTTTACTTGATACCATTTCAAATGAAAGTATATGTTTCTGCTTCTTTTTATAGAACTATGAACTTTAAAGATTATTGATTTTTTCCCCTATAGAGTCTAGTTTTAATTTTGAATCTACTAACATATGTTTTGTTAAAGCCTTCCTGATGACTGTTTGACTAATATGTTGCTGCACACTGAAATAAAGAAGGCTTAGAAATACAAATTCATAATCAAAATAAATTAAAAAACCCATATTCCAGACTAGTATGGTATTTTCTATAAGAAAAATTGGAAGAATGTAAAAGATAATAGACTATATTTAGGACATCCTTTATTGCAGTGAGGAGAATCAATCACAGAATCTCAGAATCACAGAATCCTAGGGGTTGGAAGGGACCTCGAAGGATCATCTAGTCCAACCCCCCTGCCGGAGCAGGTTCACCTACAGTACATCACACAGGAACTCATCCAGGAGGGTTTTGAATGTCTCCAGTGAAGGAGACTCCACAACCTCTCTGGGCAGTCTGTTCCAGTGCTCTGTCACTCTCACAGTAAAGAAGTGCTTCCTGATATTCACATGGAACCTCCTATGCTCCAGTTTGCATCCATTGTCCCTTGTCCTATCGTTGGTCATCACTGAAAAAAGCTTTGCTCCATCGTCCTGACACTCACCCTTTACATATTTGTAAACATGGATGAGGTCACACCTCAGCTAAAATAGTTTCATTTAGGCTTCTATAATCTCTGTACATCTGTCTGCATTATCAAGGGAAAAGTAAAGAAAAGATCAGAATAAAATATAGGAATAGTAGATAATATTGATACCTTCACTCTTGTATGTTTTCATCTCTAGGGACAAGTTTAATGAATGCATGCTTATAAACTAACATTCAAAAACCACAGTTATGCACTTTCATGACTTGAAAATTAAACCCAATTTTCACTTCCGACCATTCTAAGCAACCTATCTAATATCGAGTAATATGTCAGGTGATAATCAGAGAGGGAACAACAGCTGAGAATTTTTCAGTTCATTTTAGCAAAGATGCCCTGGAGAATGAAAGACAACAAAGAATGCATTCAAGATCTGAATTTCTGATACTGCAAAAACATATCATGTTTTCTTTAGGAGTAGTGTTTCAAGGCAAATATAAAATTTGTCTACTTTAAATGTGTCCTTAAAAATGTCTGTTGCAGAACCAACAAGCCTAAAATGCACTGAGAGAAAATATTCCATTCTAATGGGGTTTGTTAAAAAAACAACAACCTAGGGAATGTTTGGTGTGCCTTGAACCATTGCCACTTGAGTCTATGTTGTCAGGTTTTAACTTCTCCAAACAGTTAGTTTGTATATAGAATGCACAGAGTGAGCTCTAGTTAAATATAAAATATTAGTGTAAGCCATCAAGTTGTACTACATTGTTATTTACAGTTTTCCTAATTAATTCTTCAATATCAGTGAAAGCTTCATATCATTTCAAACAGCCAATAGCCTTCGTATATATTTTTATCATATAATTTTTATGATTATAGGTGAAATGTTTTTTTACTTATATTTTGTGGTTTGTGGTTTCTCTCCCTCCTTCATTTAGAATATGAATGAAAATACAGCTTGATGAGATTTGAGAATATCTGTCAAACGTAAAGATAGGAAAAAACACAAGGAAACACCAAAACTAGTTAGGAAAAAACAGTCAGGAAAACATTCTTTTGCCACCTTATGATCTGGTTGAAAGCTCACTAAACATTTTCATTGGCTGGAGCAAGTTTTAGTTCAGGCCATAATTAAACAGGTAAGAAATCACAGAATCACAGAATCACAGAATCTAAGGGGTTGGAAGGGACCTCGAAAGATCATCTAGTCCACCCCCCCTGCCAGAGCAGGGTCACCTACAGTACATCACACAGGAACGCATCCAGGCGGGTTTTGAATGTCTCCAGTGAAGGAGACTCCACAACCTAAACGAAGCATAAGCAAAAGGCTTTTCTTGGTTAACAAAAAGAATTTTGGCTAATCCAAAATGAACTAAAGTTGGATCAAAGAGAATTCAAGTTGAACTCCTAGTTTGTATCTCGGCATTGTGATTTGAACTATATTTCAGCATCTATGTAGTTATTCTACTGTTTTGACTTTGCACTGAAAATCACTTGCCATATCACTGAGAAAGAGGGGGGGAGAGAGAAATACAAGAAGTAGAAAATTTTGCCTTTCAGTAAGGAGTAGGCAGACATCTTACAGACAAGAAGGACATTT
The DNA here is from genome assembly GCA_013398125.1 of Aegotheles bennettii. NCBI lineage: Eukaryota > Metazoa > Chordata > Aves > Caprimulgiformes > Aegothelidae > Aegotheles > Aegotheles bennettii. The sequence goes on from VZRW01010752.1 coordinate 15,804, forward strand.
ACATATTCTTTATGTTCGATCACTTTGTAGTTCTACGAATGGACACTGAGTCTATAAAAAAAAAAAAAAAAAAGAAAAATTCTTCTTTGGTGTATGAAATAGCATTCTCTCCAAAGGCAAAAGAATTGCTGTTCCAAAAGAAACATCATCATGAGATTAGGGCCAGGCTTCATATTTCTACACACATAAAAATAGAGCTTGTAACCATTTATCCTCTAACCAATGTAAGATTTTTCAGCCCTTCTCTTTGTGCTCTGATATGTCATGGGTATATATTATCTACACTGTTGAATTCAGACTGTGCAGCCTGTTATTTTTCTCTTAGCTATAATATTTGTCACCCTTAGTTTAGTAATGAAAAAAGAGTTAATAAGAACAAAGCAACACAGTGCTGCATTTCATAGATGATAAATTATATACTATCTAATTATTGTATGGATTCAAATGTATAGCAATTATAATAATCTACAACTGGAGGAAGAACTGACACTGACACAGTGTACAGTATTATTTAGTCCAAAAGCACTGGGTATTCTTCACCAGACAAATAACATAATAATATTCTTGGTTATACATTTTTAATTGATTTAGGGTTTGGTTTGTTTTAAGGATAATTTTGAATACACTGTATAGAAATATGTTTTTACAATTATTTGATTGTATTGGTAGAAAAAAAATTAAATACATAGAAAATTTGATCAAAAGTACACACTTAAAAAATGGAGGAAAGAAAACTTAGGAAATACAGCTGCCAGTACATCACTTGAAACCTCCAATTAAGAGTTTATAGAAAAGGTCAACCATGTTAGAAAGTCATAATTCCATTTTACAGCTGCTACAATGTCTGCTGCTGCATATCCAGTTTAAGATGTATGTTTAAGTACATTATTTGTTTATCACAAGTTTCGAGCTACTCAACCTCATGAGGTATGTATGGAGTACATTTATTTTTCTAGGGTGAAAAAACATGGCTAGAGATCTGAAAACAAACTAATTTTGACAGTTGTAGCATCAAGATTTTATCATGGAGATACATGATTTTGCATTTAGAAAATAAAATAATAGTTGAAAATATTCTTAATGGTTAAGAGATCAAGATGAAACATTTCAGGAGAGAAATAGCAAAAAAAATCTTTTTCTTGAGCTGTGAATATTACAAGGTGTCCAAGGCATGGGCAAATATTTCAGTTTGTATTCCAGACTTGTAGCTTTTTGATAGATAAGAGAACTGTGAGTCCTTAATTGGAATGGCACTTAAACTGATGTTCATTGACAAGATAAATCAGAAGGAAAGACAGTACAGAGGGACAAGCTGTCCTTCTATAGACCGAAGTCCACTCACCTCATATACTATTTCAGATAGTAACCAATTGCAAGTACCTCTAGACCCCTTGCCTTGCCTTGCCTTGCCTTGCCTTGCCTTGCCTGCCCTGCCCACCTCACCTACCTTGCCTCAGCCCACTTTGTTTGAAAATATGTGGAATATGGGCAGAAAAGGGCACTAAAATCCAGATGTGGTAATTGCAGAATTTGAATGAAATATAAATTAAGAAGCCAGAGACCACCATTTTCAGAAGGTATAATAGATTCTGGAGGGAATGCTGAGAATGGCAGAACAATAAGAGACAGAGTAATAAATACTGAAATAGTGTAACCAGTGGTGGAAAAGCAGAACAGGAGAGGATGTGGGAGGTGAATAGCAATGAAGACTATAGCCTAGATTTGTGTTATCAAATATCAAGATAAAGACTGAAAGGGTTGTAGGTGGAAACAATGGGAGCTGAAAAGTCAGAAAGGAAAGGTAACCTGGAAAGGTAAATTGAATGGAAATAAAAGTAGGAATAGAAAGCTGGTAGGGTATGGGAACATTAAACTATTACAAGAGTTTTCTCTCCATAAACACGTACAAATGTATATACAGACAGAGCCCGGGAGAATTCTACAAGGAAACTTCTTAATTATTTTATCTTGGGCATGGTTTGTTTTCAGCATCAGTCTGAAGATGTAACACATTAATGTATCTTCACAATGACAGCATTTTGATGATGTCAGGATGTCACTGATACATCATCAGAATAACTGTGATAAAAGTTGTCACTTTGGTGATATGTTAGCCTGGACCATTATAAAAGAAACATGTATTCCAAAGAGAGGTAGTATAGATACCACTAAATTTTTGTTGCCATTTCTTACTTATTCATTCACTTTCACAGAAGATAATATCAAAAGCAGAATGCTTTATAAATTACATTAAATTAAAACTAAGAAAATAAAGTTAAATAAAGGAAGGAATATTTGGTCATATACAATAAACGAGGAAGTAGAAGTTCAACCACTAGTTATAAACCTTCAAGATAGCACATATTACCACATTTTGGTAAAATTATCACTAATTTATTTAAGTGTTTTCAAGTGTTCCTCTGTAAGTAATTGTTTGGTAACCAAACTCAGACTTGTAATAATTTATTTCTATATGTATTAATATACATTAAAATATAAAAGGATCCAAACTAGTTATAATTGTCAAAGTATTAATATAGGGAAGTTCTCCTAGATAAAAAAAATATCTTCACATATATCTGGAAAGTCTGTAATATTCCCTTGATACTAATATATATCTGATGGTTCTAATATATACTTCTGATGGTAAATTGCCCCATTGCAGTATAAGTGAACTCTATGTGGCATAGTAGGAATAGTTGATAATTGGTAGGGTTCACCACGCTCAGCAGCTTCTCAGTGATGTGACTGTGAGCTCCTTGTACACAGCAAACTTCTTTAGATAAATTGTCTGCATAGTAATGGGTGCTTCAGTGCCCCTCAGTAAGGAATCTCCAGTTGCGAATACGCACGTTTCTGGTGGCACTGGTTCTAATGTGGGTGGGTCATTGGATTGACTTCACATGGTCAGCTTCTCCTAGATTCTGTCTACTATTCACGTGTTCTTCATTCTTCCCTCCCAGAGCATCATATCTGTTATACAGCGACACTTTCAGGAAAAATTCTTCCTTCTGCCTTGAGCAATAACTTATTTGTAAGTTACTTGTGTCAGACAGCTACAGGTTGAATTCAGGCTTACCTTCACCTTGCACATCCTTAAGGTCATGCTGTCACTCATCATGGGACAGCACACAATACCATGTATGGATCTCCCACTCACATTCCTGGATACTGTGCTGCCTGTTGAGTTCCTTTTGTGACACATCTATTTGAAGAGTTCTAGCTGGGCATGCTTGCTGCTATGACATCCACCACTGTCTTCAAATGTTAGAGGACTTCCAGATGCTGGAGCTCTGTACAACCTGAGGTCTGAACAGCTATTTCAGTCTTTGGGAGGTCTGCTTGGGTGAACATGTCAGCAGAGTGAGGCTATTATTCTCCTGTTTTTGTTTCAGCCTCAGCATTACAGTTGTGGCAGGTGGACAACATTTTATTTCAGCAGGTCACAGTCACCTTGTACTTTTATAAAATGGTAATTCTTTTGAAAGATGTCATGCTTCTAATTCAAATTCCCTGGAGACCTCAAGCTTTCAGGTAAGCTTGCATGTCCACCAGCTAACTGGAGTGACCATCAGGATGGCAGCCTAAGCCTGAGGATGAGCAGAGAAGGCCTGATGACGGGGTGAGTGCACCACAATACAAAATGCCAATGCTATTCCCTGTTTACATACCTTGACTCTTCCTAGGGACTGGTTAGATGTGACTATCCACGGTTTGATCTGGCTACGGGGACTGCCAGCACTGCCTGACTCTTACCTGCCTTTCTCATGAGACCAATTGCCTGCCAGCTGGTCCCTCCACATTCACAGCCCCTGCCTTTACCAGTTACAGCCATACACTTATACTTGGTAGATGTGTTAACTATAGATGATACTTTATATAGTGTCCTATTGCATTGGAATCATTTTAGTTAAAGAAGATCAAAATCACATAGAAATGTAGTTCTTATTCTGCTGATTAGTATTTCTCTTTTTTAAAACCTTCTGATAATATTTTATGCTGACTTGGATATTTCTACTTGATATTTTTCCTACTCAACACTCTTTGAGATCTTAAAACATTAATTGAATATATTTCAGGAAACATCAATCTGTCACTCTGCTGGCAAATAATTGTCAGACAGAAAGCTTGGATCACTACATATTTAGTTTATTGATTTTTGTACAATATTGTGTGTCACAGCTCATTATACAGACTTTCAGTTGTCATACATCAAAACTGCATTAACTGCTGACAAGTCTGGTTCTTATATTAAAAAGTGTCTTGAAAGAATGGAGCAACCAAATTTGGATTATTAGAGATTAGAGCAAAGTGGATTTGAGGGGAAAAAAAGTAAATTTATTCATTGCTAACAGATATCCAGTATCATATTTCAGTTTATTCTAATACACTTTAAATATTAGCATAAACACCACTTTGTTTGATGTGGGAACTAGAAAAGCTGTATCTCTTTCTTTTTACCAATGTCAACTAAATTAAATTGAAGTTCTACAATACAAAAGAGATACTAACTTTTGTAAACTCAGTAGAGGTTCTAAATTTATTGCAGACAATTTTCATTGTATCTTGCCCCAGATAGCTACTCAGTTTTCCACAGGTTTTCATCTGCCTTTCCCTCTTTCTACAAAGGCAAATGGATTCATTACCTTTCCTGTCATCAACATTCCTTTCTGCTCCCCATTTGCCAATGATCCTTTTGCCAAATTATTTAACTGATTAAAATATTTAAATCAAACTTCAATGAATTGTATACTTGAACCTTTTGAAGAAGGACCTGTGTGCCTTCCTCCCACAAAGTGTATGTTTTTTGCCAGAAATCTCAGAATAACTGAGTAACCGAGACCATTGTAACTGTAAGATATCAGTACATGTAAAGGAAAAAATGAAGATAGAGGTAAATTCACACAGAGGATAAGAAGTAAACAACAACAAAAAAAGAAAAAAACTTTAAAAATCTTATATTTTTACTAAGATTTCAATCACACAGTTGAGGCAAATCAAAAGGATTACATGAAGGAGGACAAGTCGTATGGGATGTAGATGGCAAGGTGTTGGCAGTGGGAGGCTCTAGAGACAGCCTCTGTGAGGAGAGGCCAGAACCTGCCCTGTGCTGGACACAGTTTCAGCTGACTCCAATTGACTCATCACAGGGCATGGCTGAGCCCCTCAGCCAAAATGGTGGTACCTCTGGGAAAACATATTTAGGAAAGTATAATATGTTGTCTGGCAGTGTGAGAAGTGAGGGGGAGTGTCTGGAGAATTGTCAGATGTACTTTAGCTTGGAACAAGTAATTTTTAATTTGCCAAAGCTTTGTTTTTCATTAAAAAAATAAAACATGTTGCAAGAAAATACCAATGATCTTTACTAAAATTACTCAGGAGACTTAACCTAAGGGAACTTACAATATAGTTGTATTCCAATTCCTACCAACAAGCTGTAAAAACAAATTTTCTTTTATCCTGTCTTCATCACTAGGGTTTCTTAGTGACTCCACTGTGACACAGTAAAAAAAAATTACTCAGGCTTTACAAAATATTTATAAGGTGGTTTCTGTTGGAGATTTTCTGGTATTATAAAATGCTTTAATTTTTGGGCTAGGTAGTATGATGAACACCTTGCCAGCAGTTTGTACTGCTGAAACAGCTCGTACAGGCAATTTGTAAAACCAGAAAGAGAAAAGCAGAGGAACACTTATGTAATACAATAAATTTTATTTCTTTTCCATTCAGCTGGACATTTCCATATATAACTTTTAACCTGCTCTCTTCTTTTAGAATATATTGCAGTGTTTGTGGTATTGCTAAGTACAGCATATCAATACACAAAGAACACAAATATGTGTGTGTTTGTACATGTACAAATTAGAATTGTAGCAATGTGATGAACAACTGAAAGTGAATTCATCAACCTGTGTCACTGGATATAAAACACTGACAGTTTATTTACTATTCTTACTAACTTTTCCAAGTTTCTTGATATTATTGTCAAAGAAGTCTGCTAGTGGTAAACCAAACACCTTGTTTCTCAAATAATGAGTAGACTTATTTGTAAAGGGGACGATTTCCAATATGTTTTACAATTAGCTTTATAGTCCATTTTGCAGACATTTTTAGAACTCTAGAACTCACAATGTATTCACAGTATCTGCATAAGGCTCTAGATGTCTCCCAGACATAACTTCATATGTTAACTGAGAAAGGATTTCCAAGATCTAAAGTTTTCCACGTGGTTCAGATAACTACAAGACAGTTCAAGCACATGGCTATGGAAGTACATAAAATTGTTATTACACAGATATACTACCATCATGCTACATATTGAGGGTTTTTTTTAGTTTGTGCAAACAAACAAGACAATTTTTATATTCCACAGAACTATTATAAAGATTAGAGGAAAGCCTTATTATATTACTGTGATAAAAGTAGACAAAAGGCTAGTTGTCCTCAGGATACTCAGCTTCCAGAGCTAGAAATTTAGGGATAGGGAGTAGAGTGAAACCCTCATAATATAGGAGGAATTGGTTAGTGACCTGCTTGACTAATTGGTCACCCACAAGTCTATGGGTCCCGAGGGGATTAACCCCAGAGTAATGAGAGAGCTGGCAAAAGATTTTGCCAAGGTAATTTCAATCATTTACCAACAGTTCTAGTTAACTGAAGAAGTTCCAGCTGACTGAAAATTGGCAAATGTAACACCCATCTACAAGAAGGGATGGAAGGATGATCTGGGGAACTACAAACCTGTCAGCCTTACCTCAGTTATGGGGAAGGTGATGAAGCAGATAATCCCGAGTGTCATCACAAGGGATGTGAAAGACAACCAGGGCATCAGGCCCAACCAACATGATAAGTATTTTTTTTTAAATTATTTTTTTCTTTTCATACTGGCAAGGAATCTGATGCTAGCAGTAAACTATTTTTTACACTTTTTCATCAGTGATACTCACACTTGCAACAAAATATTAGTGTACATCCACTTTGTTCCAGGTTCTGCAAATTTAAAGCTACAGATCTGGCAAAATGAAAATAAAATTAAGAATATCTTTGATTTTCAAATTCTATATAGCTTTACTTTGTTCGTTAACAGCTGTGTGTATCGTTGAAAATAAATAAATATTTATTTCCAGAGTCTGGAATTATCTTTCACGTATAATATTGTTAAGTAACACATTGCACTGAATGGCAAATATATGACTTTTGAAAGAATGTTGTGTTAGAGATAATGACCTTAGCAAATAATTTCAGCCATTTCACAAGCTGCAAAATTCGTTCATTATCTGATACATTTAAACTATTTTTAAATGCTGCTTTAGTGTAAAGGTAGTTATTTAATGTCTTTCCTATCTTTCACACTGCAAAACACAGGCTAATACTACCAATGAATGACCAGCTTTTTATATAATAATAATAGTAATACAGATCAAGTGGTAGAGAGCACATAGAATTCAATTCAATTTTAATACCCTGAGGGAAGGATTATCATAGGATTCTAATCATGCTCAACTCCTCCTACTAAATACCAAGACAGTCACCACTGTAAGGTGAATTCATTTTTAGGAAAGCTTCTGGCTCGTTTTCTGACATTGCTTTCTCTTTCCACTGACTATGGAGGAGGACAATTCAAAGAAGTACTTCATGTGGTTTCTTACCTAAATTTCTCAAATCCAGGGTTAGAATACTTTTTCTGGAACATAGTTGGAAATTACTATGACTCTTCATATTCCTACAAATATTTCTACTATCAATAATATTCTGCATTGGTGTGCATTTATAATTATTTTACATATATGTATATATATATTACAAATTGTTTAATTTTTATTTTTTTGTTATTCAATTTCCAATCAGATATAAATACATATTTCTTATATAAATACATAAATCTACTATTCCCTGAAATTCATCCATTGTTATTTTCTCTTTACCTTTGGCTTGTGACACTACTTTTTAGTGACTTTTGCAGTATAAATTCCAATACTAATTTTTTACAAATTATTCTGATCTTCATCTTTAATAATATTTTGGTTTAGCTTTATTTTGGAAAAAAAAAATAAATAATCTTATCCATAGGTCTTCTCTATCTTCCTGAGAGAATCTGATACTGTATTTTTACCATAGCAAGTAACCACATAGTGGAAAAATGTAATTGTATTAAGATACTATTAACACATTAAATCATATGATGATTTAGAAGTCTATTCCATACTAAAAAGTGCTGGTTCATGGAGACTGAAAGCAAATCCATAGCATCAGGAATAAACGCTCTCTGGGTTAACATGATACATTCCTGTAAAAGTCTCTGCAGAATAAACTGAGTTGAAGATGGAACAAATGTACTGTTGGATAAGTAAATATGAACTGTAAACACTGTTTTTACTTAAACTTTATTTCAAATTACATTCTTTTGATATAAAATCTAAGATTTATTTTGCAGTTTATTGTATGGTTTTAATCTCTGTTAATTCAAGTAAGTCTTGAGTGTTTTTTTTATTCAATTACACTGAGAAAATCCTTAGTTAATAAAAGTTTAATACAATTTAAGCTTCCAAAGTCCATTAAGTCTCAAACTCATAATACTACCAAATACACATGTCACTGGAAAAGATTTAGAATTTAATCTCTAGGCATTCTGAAAATATAATGAATGCAAATCTCTGTAGGAATCAAAGATAATTCAAAATCAGGTACAGAAAACTAAATGAGAATGACCAAATGTTATCTTCATTTAGCACTCTCAGCACTCTTAAAATATTGCAAAAAGCTAAATGATAATTACATGACTTCTGGACACTTGTTTCTAATAGTTATTGTTAGTGCATGTTCATAATTATACTACTATACAGATATGTTAGATATGTTAAATGCATTCTCCTCAATTAAAGTCACTGAACATTTGCCATCCTTAGCACTGAGCATTCCTTCTCCAGCTAAATTAAATTTAAACACTATTTTGTTCAATGTAGTCTGGATCTAGACTGATTCTCACTACCATCAGTAACTGACCAGATATCTTTAATTAACAAGTACTTATGCAGCTTTAATAAATTCAAAGAGATTTAACAACAATACAAGGTCTTTGGTGATTCGATCATTAAAAGTCAACACTTTTTGGTAACATAAGGGTTGCGTGAAGCGGATTTAATATTTAACAGAAAGAATCACCTTCTTTCCTGTAGCTTGAAGAATGTTGTTGGACGCAATCATCAAGAATGGATGCAACCACCAAGAAAGCCATTTGAAATAATTTTTACTGTACCAATTCATCTTGGTGGAATTACATAAAGTTTGGGATTCCTTGGAAGACTTTTTACATAAGCTTAAATTTATAAAATATATTGCTGTACAACCATATAACATCAATTGACTGTTTCATCCTCTCTGAGCAAAGTAGAAAGGTATTTGCAGTTAACAGCAATTAGTTTTGTATTAATTTCCCCCAATATATAGATATGTATTTTTATATAAATAAATTATCATCACCTAAATTCCAAGACAATTAATTCTGTTATTTTAAAATACCTTAATTTTATTCTGTCTACATATATACAGTAACATTTCACTTGGAAGCATTGTAAAATTCAATTATCAGCAGATAATCAAGCCTGATGAGGATTATAAATTTCATCCAGTCCCTTGAGTAACTTGATCAGCTACACTGATCAAACATTCATGGGGTGAAACTCTCCCGCACAAATTACTGCATTATAGAAGGTTTGAGATTGTTTATTGCACATGTGAGTAAGACTGACTGAAATATTTTCCTTTGTCAACATTTTCCTGCTTTTTTTTTTTTAGTTTCGCATTTCAGTTTAGTATTTCCTGTGATGTCATTCTGAAGCACCTAACTTCTATACTCTGTATGTAGAGCTAAGGCTTCTTATAAAGTATGAAAGTTTATGGAGTAGGACTTACCTAGCTTCTAAATGCTTAAGTGCTCTTCTTTTAATTTCATCTTAAGCAACAAGCCTATAAGCTTTTTATTGTAATAATGTTATAGCATTATATTATAATTATATTGCATAATAATATAATTATGACATTATATACTATTATAATAAAATTTAAAAATGTTGTTATAGTTTGAGGGGACAGGCAAAATCTTATGGCTTTGCTGCAAGGACCCAAAGAGTGAGGGGTGGAGTTTAGGACCCTTTGTGAAAAGGGGCCTGGGGTGTCGGTATTCCCTCCCATTTCCTGCCAAGCTCTATAAAGCCAAGAGGACAGGAAGTTCCTCCCCCCTCTTTCCTTTCTGCTCGCTTCTCATCACCACGTGGAGATGGAGGGAGGAGAGGCCCTGCCTTTGTTACCAGCTCACCATGTGCTCTTCAGGATC
>VZRW01010752.1:26261-50867 GCA_013398125.1 Aegotheles bennettii
GAGTTGTGGCTTGCCCTGGCCGTTCTAAACCAAGACAAATGTTATTACTGTTTGGTAAGTGTGAATTGGTGAAGTGAGAATGCAGCAAAATAGTACATCCTATATTTGCTTTCTCTGTTATTTATTTTAATACGTTTATAATATATGAATTACACATCTCTACTAGTTTTTATTATAACCACATCTTTACAATATAGTTCTAGTTAATTCTGAACTGGAGAAATTTTACTTTAAGAAGCTGTAATTCTGAAAACAAAGTTTCAAAGTAAAATTAATTTTCTTGCCAGATGACTCATTTTGTAAAAAAAGAAAACATTTTTTTCCCCAGAAAACAAAAATCCAAATGAAAATTCATAGCTAGTTGAAACATACCACTATTATTAATATAAATCATAATTTTTTAAAGTGATTGCAAGTCTTCAAGTTGATTTAAATACATTTTAAAAATCCCTTCTCTTCTGAAGTCCTTTAAAACTGTTGTAACTATTCAAGTGAGAACAGATTATTTCTTTCACTGAAGATGACTGATCAAACCCTATTTGTCATCTGTTCAAAATACTTTTGTAGAACCTCTTACATCCTGGATTTCACTATGTAATTTTGTCACTTTCAAATTATGGCATTTATCTGTTCAACTTATTCTCTAGATCTTTTAAAAATGTAAGACATAAAATCAGGCTAATTAGAGAATCTTGTGATACTCCTATGTTTTGGAATTTTACTGCAATGAAAATTAACTCATTGTTTCAACGACTCTTTTGGGGTTTTTGTTTGTTTGGTGTTGTTTTGTTTATTTTATATTCTTTCACATTTATTTACATAATTTCATAGTCCTTGGTTTTATATCTTCCATGCACTTGAGATGAATGGCTTCTTAGGTCATATTCTACTTAATAGCTGCTTACAAATACCTTGTGAAAACTGGGTGAATTAGGTTAATTTACAGTGCTGTCTACCTCAGAAAATATTTATAAAACTGTAATAGGTTAACTGTAACTGACCAAAATCATTCAGCTTACACTTTATTGTGACAGGCCTTTTAGTTGTTCATTTTTTGTAATTTCCTTGAATTTACTGGACACATATAATGCTGAACATATATAACTTTAAGCAAATTTACTTTTATGTATACTATGCTTATATCCTTATTATTACCTTATTTAAATTAATGTTACAATGTTAACCTCAGTCTAACTTTGCACATTTGTTTGCACACATTCAAGCATGGATGCACATATGCAAATATCTCCGAAAATATGCTAAAATAAATATGAAATGTTTAATTGAAATATTGCCCTCAATAGGGAATCATTTAAATTAATTTCAGTGTAGTTGTGAGAAAACAGTGAGTAATGTTTTAAGGGTTAATGATATAGTTCTTTTTCTAGGTGAGACGTGTTTTAGACAGATATGATGCATTGTTTCAATAAATGCCCTACTGTGAAGGGCAATGCTTGACATCAGCTCCGAGCATGAATCTAGCTATGGTAATTGTGGCCCATTACCCTCCTTTCTGAATAAATGAAACTTTAGAAATAAGCATACTTCGCATGAAATAATCTCCATTAAACATTACTCAATTATAAGCATTAATCTATACAGATTTATAGGTTTCTGATAGACAACTTCTTGAAATAACAAATCAAGAAAGTCTTTTAGAATCAGAAGCATACTAATAAAGTTGGCTAACTGTGTTTTGATATTTATATATATGCACATAATGTATGCAAATATGTATATATAAATGTGTGTATGGATATTGCTGAAAATATGGCAGTTCATAGTTTTGTTTTGCTATTTTCTTTCACTGTTTCAATTTAAGTCAAATAATGGCTTTGAAATATGGAAGGATTTATGCCTTTGACAGATATGAAACTTCTAGAAATTGATAAAGGAGGATATTAACACAAATTATTCACCATATTTATTACTATTCAAGACTATCTCAATTTAAATAATCCTTCAATAAGCAGAAAAGAATGTCTATCAACATCAAATATTGATAGCTTCATATATCATCTTGTATTTTTTTACACAACTCCTATTTAAAAGCACCAAAATTTTATGGTTGGTTGATCCTCTGTAGAGAATGAGATATTATATTACAAATTACCTTCTAATTTTAAGCTAGTTGGCCAGATCTTCTTTGTTAATGTTTTGTAGTAATGATTTTCACTGATAGTAGACTACAATGAATATATAGCCAAATCTTATTTACAGCGAATTTTAATATAGTTCAGTCTATAATATCAGTTCAGTCTATAATAAATTTATAGCTTAAAGATTCTGTAGGTTGTTTTTCTTTCAAACTGAGGAAGTGACTGTCAACGGCATAACTCTCCACTTGTTTGTGTTGCAGTTTGGCCACTGACTTCATTGTAAGCAAGTTTATGCTCATCTTGCAATACATTTGCAGCTTGTAGTAGGCAGCAGAATTTGGCAGATAATGTAGCTAAATATTTATTACTTTTATTGTCATTGTTTCTCACCACAGATACTTACTAGCTTCCTTAGTTTCTTTTAAGGTTTTTTATGTGCATGTAACAGGCTGCCCAGACTGCAGGGATATTTTTTGAAAACTCTCTTAGGGCACATAGGACTCAACTATTCCCTGCTTTTCTGTCACTTCCAACAGATCTCTTCTGATTCCTGCTAGCCACTGGAAAATACTTTTTCTCTCCTGACTGCCTGTACTACTGTCTCTAAAATTAGGATATACAGATTCTGCAGAAAATCTATGGTAGCTTTCAGATACTCTGGGGCTCTGTGTTGGCAGCTTAGTACTTACCTGGGATGGCCTAGTAGGACAGTGGAAAGAAAACATCATTTGGGATGGATATGCCATGAAATTAAACACTTACTTGGAAACTACACTTAATAAAACCCAAGGCATGATAAGTGGCAGTTCAAATATTTATATACAGCATTCAAAATGGAACAGCACAGTGATAAATCTTTAAAAAAGGACAGAGGTCAGGAAAAAATACTTACAATAATTACTGTGTTAATGACTAAATCTGAAAGGCCACTATTCCTCTCACTGTATTTAGCCCTCTTTAGAAAAATGTATATTTGTCACAAGCAATCAAAGACTCGATGATTCATCTGGCCAAAACTAATTTTACACAGTGTAGGCTTCTTGTCTAAGCATGCCACTCCAAGTGATCTTCATTGTCATGGAAGAGAAATAAGCACTTTTAGAATCTCATCTTAAAATAGAAATCTAAAATATGCAGATGAATTCTGCCCTTGTAATGTTTTTCTTCTTGTTTTTCATTCACTACAAAGGCATCCTAGAGAAACTGACTCAAATGCGCGTATCTGTCCTGTAAACATTTTTTCTGATAAATTAATTCTACAAAACAAATCTGCATGTCCACTGTCTCAGATTTATTTCACGGATCTATTTTTGGTTGAGAAGTAGTTGGTTTTGTGCAATCTCTTTTGGAGTCTTCCAGAGATATAATTTAGATCAATTTATTCCCTAAATCCTAAGTAATTCTAAATCTCTCAGAAGAACCTCTGATCTCTCTTACTATGGACCCTACCTTACAGAAGGTAAGAAAAAGAAACAGAACAGCCTAGGATGGAAGGGACCTCTAAAGACCATCTGCTCCAAATTTGCATGGGAAAGGTAGCCTAGATGAGATTATCTAGCATCCTGACCAATCACAGCTTGAAAATATCCAGCAACGGGGACTTTACTACAACCCTGAGGAGGTTATTCCAGTGATAATTTTTTCTCTTTCTAAAAAACTTGTTTCTTATATCAATATGAAGCTTCTCCTCGTGCAAATGGTACCTGTTGCTCCTTGTATTTTCCATGTGCTGCTTATGAAGAGAGAACTTCTATCCTCTTTGTATCTGTCCTTTGCATCCTGGAACATTGTGATTAGGTCCCCCTGAACTTTGTCTTTTCCAAGAAGAAAAAACATTCTGTCTTTCCTCACAGAGCAAGTTCTCCAGCCCTTCGACTATTTTTGTGGTACTCTTTTGGACCCTCTCCAGTCTGTGTCTCTTTTGAATTGTGGAGACCAGAACTGGACACAGTACTCCAGGTGCAGCCTGACAGGCACTGAGCAGAGTGGGATGGTCACACCTGTACCTCTGGTAGTAATTGCCCTGCAAATGCAGCCTAGTATTTGATTCGTCTTTGTTGCTGTGGCAGCACACTGCTGACTCTGTTTCAGCTTGTCCACCAGAATCCTCAAGTTCTTTTCAGTAAGACTGCTCCTCAGCCACAAGGATCCTTGTTGCACTGGGCTCTGTTTATTCTATCCCAGGTGCAGGGACTTGTCCTTGTTCAACTTCATACAGTTCTTGCTAGCCCACTCTTGGTCACTTTTGGGTTATAGCTGAGACTTAGCCTTCCTGACTGTACTTCTACACATTCAAGCATGGTTCTTGTAGTACTTGATGTCTATTTGGCTATCTTTTCATAGGTAATATGCTTCTTTTTTGCTTTTAAGCACATTGTTAAGTCAGAGCAGCCTTTTCTTCTGCTTTTTTCCTTCCCCTTTGTGGGAAATGGATGGCTCTCGTGCTTCTAGTAGGCTATTGTTGAATAATACTCAGTACATGGATGCTTCCCAGGGAATCCCTGGTGGCTGGATTCTGAACATATTGAAGTTGTCTCTTCCAAAATTGAGGATATTTGTCCTACTACTGATCTTTAGTGTGTTCAACAGGAACTTAAACTCCACAATGTTGTGATTGCTGTATACAAGGCTACCATCAGTGGTTGTTGCCAGGTAAATCTTCTCAGTTTTTGAGCCTAAGTCTAGTAATGTGCTATTCCTAGTGGCATGTCCAGCATATGTATCAGGAAGCAGTCCTCAATGAGATGCAGGAACCTGATGGACACGTTGTGTACCACTGTGTTGTTTTCCTAACAAATGTTCAGGTAACTAAAGTCACCCATGACTTCCTTGAGAGTCTGATATAAGGTTTCATTGGCCTCATTGTCCTGACTGGAAGGTCAGTAACAGATGTTTAACATATAATTCTCCCTTGGTGATGATCCCTCTAAACCTGATCCAAAGGTATTCAATGGAACTGTACTAGTCTCCATAGCTCACCTCCATACACTCGAATTTCTCTTTTACATGAAGTGCAACTCCACCTCCTCTTCTTCCTTTACTATCTCACTGAAAGAGTTTGTAGCCACCCATTGTGGTCTTCCAGTCATATGTTTTCCCATCAGGATTCTATGATTCTGACATCATAGCTCTCAGACTGGGCATGGAGTTCCAGGTCCTCCTGTTTGTGACCCAGACTTACTGCCTTGATATGCATGCATGTGAGGTGGCTGGGCTTGGGTTTCTTACATTTGGAAAGCACTGGGGAGTGCTCCTCACTATTCAGGTAATTGTGCTCACCCACTCAGTTGCTTTTTGAATATACAGGTGTCACAGTTTTGAAGATTATACTCCAAGTTGGTTTAAAGCACTATTTACTAAGCCAATCTGCTAATGTAGATTTCCCTACCTTCTTTTTAGACAGATGGATCTCATTTTTCCCCAGTAGGCTGTATTTGTCAAAGAATGTCCCTTGATCGTAGAAACCAAAACTCTGGTGGTGACACCAGCCACAAAGCCAAGCATTGATCTGCATGATACATTGACTTCTGCCTGCATCCTTATCTCTGACTGACAAGACAGACACTGATCAGACTAGTTTCACTGGGCTAAAAATATATTAACAAATCAAAAACCTATTAATATAGATATTAATTTTAGTAATATATCAACCATTTACTTTGCATCATCACATGTTATTTTCTAGTTATTATGTTCTTTGAATGTGTACTACTAAAATTAAACACAGTACTTCACAGAATATCACAGACATGTACTCACTGCTCCTTCATACTAAGGCTTTAATATTTTTCTGTCTCAAAGGGAAACAACTTCTTATCTGGGGTCATATTAGCCTTCCCCTTTGTGAATAATCTCACACATGCAGGTTTCTGCTTCACTGATATTTACAGCTTCTGAGCTCCCAGCTGATAGCAGAAAACTGTTTTTTAGTCCCTAAATTCATGATTTTGCATTTCTACAATTATGTTTTTTCCCATTTGCTTTAGCCACTGTTCATACAGAGTTATATGGTTCATCTTGGATAACATTCCAGTCCTCTTCTGTTTTGGCAATATCTCAAAATTTTGCATCATGATGTTTTGCTAGCAAGTTCTGGATTGTTTTCAACATAATGAATTCAAATATTAACAACTGAAGGACTAGTCTACTAACAAGGTCTCCAACCTGAGTCCTGTTGCAACCAAAACCAGCTGTATGTTTTCCAACTCTACTTCTAGTAGGATTTCATAATTTATCATATATGGGCTTTATTTTCTGTAATTGTTTGCTTTATTTTATCTAACTATGTCTGGTTAATAACACTTTATTATTGAAGTAAAAGAAAGATACATTCAATGTTGTACATTGAACATGCAAAAGTATTCTTTTTTTTTATTGAGTCTCCTAATAGCTGCCAACTGCATTCTTCTATGAGGAAAAGAACAAACAAACAAACAAAAGGTAGTAAAAACTAAAGCAATTTTTTAATTGATTATGGACATGTACCTCATAACTACACCATCAAGCTTTTAGAAATATTTAACATGTGTGAGTCAGAAGGAGATACAATGTGCTCTCACTGCCATTTTAAACTCATCAAAGAAATACTACAAAGAAAGCCAAAGAAGAGAAATTACCTATGCAGAACAACTTCCTAAGTGACTGACGTGGGGAAGAAAGCTGCAAGTATATAACACCACTAACATTATTTATCTGAATGACAAGCACAAAAAAGAAAAGATAACAATAAATGCTGACAGTGCACACCATGAGCAGTGGATCAATTTACATTGACACTAACAGTTTAGAAAGGACATTCATCTGATCACATAGTTTAAAACCACTATTATCTGTGTACAAAAGTGGGGCAGCATAGTTTTTTCTTTTTCCCTCTTTTAATGTTAAAAACATTTTTTCCTGTTCTATTTTATTCCTTCTTTTATTCTTAAATTTCTTTCCTCCCTCCACCTCCCTCTTCCTCCCTTTTTTACAGTGGCTGAGGCTTAGTCAATCAACCAGTTCAAAGCAGAGTCACCTAGAGCCAGTTGCTCAGCATCACATGCAGATATGTTTTTGAAGATCTCCAAGGACATAGACCCCACAACCTCCCTGAGCAACCTGTGCCAGTGTTCAGTCACCTTCACAGTAAAAAAGTGATTCCTGATATTCAGATGGAACCTCCTGTGTTTCAGTTTATGTCTTTAGCCTCTGGTCCTCTCTTTCTCTCCCCAGCATCCTGCTTCCTTCCCTTCCTTTTTTCTCAGTCTTTTTCTCTTTTGCTTATTTGGACTTTCTGATTTATTTTTTAAGCTTTATTTTTTTTAATAATATTTTCATTGTCTTTGGTTAATAATTAAAGTTTTTATTTGGTTTTCATCACTTTCTGAAAAAAGGCACAGTGAAAATATATTCAGGATTAGTATCATCATCGCCATCATATTACCATCACCATAAAAGAGAGAGTTTCAGAAGAATCAGAACATTGTGTCACAAAATGTTTAGTTCATATACTGTCATGACCAAAGTATTTACTCAAAATTGCAAAATCACGCATTCCCCTAAAATGTAACTTGACCATCTTAGTGTGTAGTTACTGCTTATTACAACAGTCTCACCGGTAGGAGAAGAGATATATTTGTGTTCAAAAAACAAACTTCCAGGCTGCAGAGTGAGTACTGTCATCCTAAAAGTATTGTTATCAAAGCTAGATGGTGGACCAAACAACTCCTCTAGCTATGCTTTAAAACAAGGTCAAAATTTACTGCCTATAGCAGGCTCTAGGCTGCAAATCCTAATAAAACCTTTCAGGTACTTGCTTTCCAGTGCTTTAGGTGGAAAATCTATACATAAAAAGTGTTTACCCTTGTTCTCGAAGAGCAGAAGGGTTCTGTGCCACAGTTTCTCCTCTGTACATATTTGTGGAAGTGTAACAAAATCCTAGGGAGAATTAAAAGTCCTTATAAAGTCCACTGTTACTAGTCAATAGTACAAGTTCTTCTTGATTTGTTTGATTTAAATATGTATCAGAATGTTGACTTTTTTTTAATGGAATACACATTTACTATATTTATTATCAATACTGCACTGTTTTACAGGTTTTTAATAATTTTGACAGATGGGTGGATATTGTCTATCTTCACAGCCATAATTTCTTTTTAATAATCATTACTCAACCCCTTTTTTAATCTAGACCTACTTGTTTCATGTTTTTAGTGAACCTCGGGGGATAACTTCTACTCCCTGTTATTTTTTTTTTTCTTATAATGGAGTATTAACATTTTTAGACTGCTTACATACTTGCATACTTACATACGTTCTATTCTGTTTTTAAAGGAAACTACTGAGAGAACTCCAGTAGGCTTCTTCACTACAGATATCAGTTTACTTTCCCTGTGAATAAATCTCCCTTGAATAAATCAGCAACCTGCATCAACTTCTACATTACCCAGTTTTGAAAGAACACCTAGACCTAATTCTTGTTTGCCTTTAAAAAGTTAATCCTATGACCATATTTTCAAAAGGGAACTACCATGTTACATTCTGCTTTTGAAATTAATCATAAGGAAAATAATATTTTACCAGTAGAGGGAGATATAATACTAGCAATATTTTTTTTACATGATTTATTACATGTTGGAAGAAGATTTGGTTTTTTTTAGGATTTCTTTGTGCTAATTAACCACAACTAGACAAATATTTTCAGGGCAAAAGCATCCAAATGGCAATGTCATTGGAATATATATATCCCAAAGTATTTCCTGGAGACTAACTAAAATTGTTCATAACAACAAAAATTTCATCAGATTTATTGGGATCAAGATTAAATCCTTTGTCACTAATTAAATGAACAGAAACCATGTTAAGTAGTCCATATTGTTTCAGAATATGAGCTTGGAAAACTTTTTATTTAGTAAAATCATACTAGCCTTATTTCCACTGCAATTAGAAATTACCATTAGGCTATTTGTAGTTTTCATAGTCTGAGCAGAGACTCTACCTTTTAATAATGTAGATAAGCATGTCCAGAAAAAAACATCAAGCTCTAGATGAGCTACCATTATTTAATCTCTCCTCTCTCCCTTCTTCCCCTTTCCCTAAAATAATGTATGCTACTTAAATGATATCAAAAGGGAGAAGAGGTGAATTTTATTTACAATTTTTAAATGAGAACTTCTCTATAAATTAGCATAACAACAACAGCAACAGTTTTACCACTACTATTCTTTTTATACTATTATTTATGAAAAAATAACTTTCAAAAGCGGAGATAGATTACCATCAGTACTAATTTATACATATCAGCATGTCACATAACTTCTTTGATCTTTGTGTCATCCTATTCTTGTCCAGACTTTTCTGCTATTACGCATTTATGTTACTAGATTTAAATTCTATATATATGGCTTTTTTTTTCCCAATGGAAATTCTGCAATTATTTCTACAGAATCCTTATGACAGACAAACCATCCATATTATGACACACAGATTAAAAGAAACTGTTCACCTCTGTGAGCTTTCAACTTTAAAGACATCAAACTTTATCTGAAAATAAAATTTTCTCTATTAGCTTGTAGATGATACGAATTGCTGGTTTACAGTCTATACTTCCTGGAATAGAGAAGCTTTCTTTGGGTAGTGGTTTTCACTTCTAAATCAACACAGAATTTCAAAAGCAACAGGACGGGTGGATTTTTCAATAATTTGAATTGTTACCCTACCTAGTCTAATCTGTTAGTACATCAGAGAAGTAGAAGACAAAATTAAAAGGCAATGTACAATGTCTTATGGGATTCAGTTTTGTTGTTTTTTTTAAATTCAACAACAAATATTTCTGACAGTGCAAATTTTTATGTGAGTTATTCTCATCTTAACACCAATATTACAGTTCTAATCATCATTTTGAGTACATTTAAGTAAATACTTTTTGGAGCTTGAAGGCAAAACTGAAATATTGTCTAATTTATTCCAGCTACCATGGATGTTCACAATAAGATAAATTATAGAATCAGTGATGTAATTAGAAAAGCCCATTAACTAAAATTATACTTGTTATAATTATGCTATATATGATAAATTAGCATATATTTTATTTGTTTGTACTGTTTATCTATCACTGACAAAGAGATTACACAAAAATATTGTACACTTAGCATCTGATTTGATTAAAACTGCAAATACTGCATCTAAGTGTTGCTGAAGAGAAACCCTTGTTGCTTAGTAACACCACATAGAATCCAAGTGATGACATAGAAAGCTAAAATCCTGCTGACTATTAATCACTGAATTTGCTATGCTTATGAACATTTTACTTGGTTTGGTTTAGTATATTTTGCTAGTTTTAATATTTTCTCATAAATTTTGCCATCAGCATTATCACGGTCATTTTTACATGAATCTGCATATATTATTACTAATTATTGTATAATAAGAGTGCAGCACATTTTTACTAACATATGAAAAATAAGATTTTGGTACATAGTAACAATGGAAAGTAAGGGTTTTATCTTCCCATAGAGAACATGGAAAAGAAAAATTTTTTAACATGGTGAAAAGAAATTTTTTATCATACACAAAGATCCTTATTGGGGAGTGATATGTAAAAAGAGTTGTGCTTCCAGTACCATGGTTTTATTTACAATCTGATCGACATCTGGCACTGAAAATTTAACATACTGAAATACTGTTGTCCAGTGTTATATTCTTTATCAGAAGCTGCATGAGATATAAAGGCAGGAATCTTATAAGGGATTTTGAATTTAGGATTTGGAAGGAATTTGAATTATTTGCATGGTGGCTTTAAAAATAGATCCCTCATTCTTTATCTCCTGATATTTCTCGCTAACTTATTAGATTTTCAGCATTTATATTAGAGAGCTGAGGGGCCTGCATTTTTCATCTGACTATGCAACTTGAAACTACATTAAAAGACTCAATTTCTATCAAATATTGGAAATTAAAATGTAACAGAAGGCTAACTTCAGGTGGAAAATACATCATCATTCAGCTACTTTAACTGTATGGAGGAGATATTTAAGAGCCATAACCCTTTCCCTTTAGGAATAAATAGTTATGGCATTGTGAAAGAACATAGACTTAAATTAAGTGCAATCAAACACTGATACACAACTTGAATTGAGATTTCAACTATAAATAATTGTTTTCTAGAGTTTCTATCTTGACTATAAAACTGTGCTCAGGGTTAAAGAGGGTTCTATGAGTTATACATTTACAGAATAAGCTACTGGAGTTTTGTTTGAAAAAAAGGGCATACAGAAGAACCAATGCTATTCTTTGTGACTAAAATGTTGACTAATTGACTGTGACTAATAACTATGTATATAAAGATGTCCTAATATTTTTGTTCTATTGGATAAACAAGATAGTCACAGGGACTGGTGATATACAATGATGATATGTGAATCGAAAATCTTGTATCTAAAATAAAGAAATGTGTTTGTGACAGAAGATAAGGATAATTTCCCTTAGAGAACTCTGGAGAACCAATAGAGGAAATGCGTCACACTTATGTGAACAAGTATAAAAACTGGAAAATACTGATATTTACAAAGGGGACAAACATTGATCTATACTTCTTTGAACATTTTGTACTTAAATTACACATGTTTTTAGAATACATATTTAAGGAAAAATATTAAAGCATCAAGGAATTAAATAAACATATGATGTTACACAAGATTATACAGTGTCAAATTATTATAGTTGTTTTGTTGTATTGAAGAGAAAACATTAACTATGGAGCAATCACAATTGCAATTTATTAAGGATTGTGAGCAGTCTCAGTATCTCAGTCATCAATTCTGACCTTGGCTCAAAAGTTGAAGTGAGGTAATGAAATTAGATGATATCACAAAGTTGGCAGTCATTTTGACTAGAAGAGAGCGGTGAAATATTACTCATAAATAAATGAATAACCCTAGGGAGTAAAGTAATAGGATGAGGGGGAATTTATGACAACAAAGTGAAAATCCATTCATTTAGAGACTCAGAACAAGAATTTCTAGTGTAGTTTTGGATCTGGAAACAAGCTGGAATTTGCTTAGCTGGAAAAAAATGAATGGAAAAAATAGGTGCTTGTATATATATATATGTTTATAAGGATAATAGTAAATCAATAATGAAAGCTGTGAAAAGGACAACTATGATGCCCCAAATCAGTAATTAAGATGTCTCTACCTAAGCAGAAGTCTTAGTACTTTTGTGCAAGACATTAGTGAGACTTTATTTAGAAGTTTTAGTTACCCAAGGATAACAGGCTACTATGTAGAATTTTAAAAATAATTAAAATAATAAAAATAATAATTTTTTTTTTTAAATGTCATTTGAAAAAGAAACCAGCAAAACCACATTTTCTCTCTAGAAATGCACCCAGAGGACATGCATTATAAAAAGAAATATTTAATTCAAGGACAGTGTGAGAAGAAAAACTTAAGTGTATGTATAGTCCCAAATATACTGCAAATTAAAAACAATTATTTAATAATGACACACATGAAATTCTAGAGCAACAACCCAAAGAAAACAATGAACTTAAGAAAATATAAGTAGTTTTCAGACAAAACATAATGATTTTATGAAAGTCATTTTATGAGATAATGTTCTGCAATAGAAAGAGATAGGACTAAACAATAAAGGGAATTATTCACAGGCTTATGTTCATAAAGTGTAGCTTATTCATAATTGAATAAAAAGCTTACAGTTTATGTCATGAACATTCATATAGTTCTAATTTTGATGTAGCACTAAATTTCACAAATTAAAGATTAATTTTAGACCTGGCCTTCCCAAAGGTTTTTTAATCTATTTAACTTGAACTCTCTATGTACTGAGCAACTCTTTCAGTGTAGTCACTGACGTTTTCTTCACTGCCCATAGACAAGAGTCCATCCAAAATTATTTTGCGCTTATTTCAGATGCCTTATCTCAGAGTCACCTTCTGAAGAAACCTTTCTCTATTGATTAAAGCATGGACATAGTACTGTTGTCTAAATATTTAACTTTTACACAAATATGTAAGGTAAGGAATAATTAAGGAGTAAATGTTTTTCAAAGGTACATATTTGAAAATCTGCCAATAGCAACTTCTCTGATATCATTCAGCTTGAACAAAAATATAGTTATTAATGATGGATTTTATACACTTCCTTTACTTCTTATTTGCACTGATCTTTTTTAATATAAATATATATATGTATAACTTTCAATTAAATTTTATATTAACACTGCCACAGGATAAATATCTCGAATGTGATACATCATATCAGTCTTCCCACCTTAAAATGATAACTATTCTCTCTATTCTTAGTCCCCAAAATTTCAGGGCTACAATAAACTGAAATTTGATCTCTTGAAACAGTATTGGAGGAGAAAATGAGACTAATGAAGACGTCTCTAGAATCCCTTCTTTTTTAAAATAGAAACTCTTTTTGGAGGAAAGTTTGCCTTGGCTATCTGGAAGTGTAAGAATATCACAAGACTATCCAAATCCATATCAAAGTGCAAACTGTTTGAAATATAGAGGATATAAAAATACTTATAGGCTGCAACATCTCTTCCAGGGCATAGTGACCAGTATCCTAAACTCTTGAATTTGTATACCTATGTAAATATATTATTCATTCCTGCATATATTATTCATTCTTGCATTTTTTATCCCACTATCTTACATCTCTGTTGTTTCTTACAAACATAAAAATAGTTATTTTGACCTTTCAGATGAAAGATTGACCATGACCAAAGTTCTGTCTAGGGCAGTGAGCAGCAGCAAAGGCAGGAAATACCACCTGGATAGAACTATATTTAACAGCATTTTCTTTAAAGCTATTAGTTTAGTAATTTTATTAATTTATGCAAGCACTGTCTGAACACAGATAAGCCCAAGGACTTCTATACTATATTAGACCAGGAATATAGCTGTGTGGTATCTTGTTGTGGAAGGAGCCACACAAACACTCAATGACATGACATGCAAATACAACGACTCCCTTAATTCCTCTCCTAGATATGGTTTATTTGCAGCTCAATTACCCTCAATGGATTTACTCATGTACCTAGTTACCCCACCTAGATTCCATTTCTTGTTAAACCTTTAAGCATCTTTGCAGTGAGTCTTTGGCACTGAGCTGTCAGTTATGCTGACTGATTTTTCTAAAGAGAATTATCTTTTGTACTTCACTTAGATGCTAATAGTCTCATTTGATGTTGCCTACTTCATATGTTGGAATGAACTGTTGACTTATGTGTACTGTCTCTTCATCAGAATTGTGGGTTTCTTTCTTATCCTCCTCACTTATATTTTTCCAAACAAGGGAGTTTTGCTACTCATTCATTATGTGAAAATTGTTTTGCAGTTTTGGACATCTTTCCTAATGACCATATTCAAGGTGTGTTTGAAACAGGAATTTATACTGGAAAAGGATTTTCTTTTTTATTTCTTTCCTAATAATTTCCAACATTTACTTTGATTTTTTAAACTAGTACTGAACTGGTGCGTTTTGTTCTTTACTACAAGGTCTCACTTCTCAGGTAATAGCCAGTGCAGAGTGCATATGTTATTAGTTTGTTTTCTTTTTCCAACAAATTTATACTTATCTACACTGAGATTCATTTTCCATGCTGCTGCACAGACTTTTCATGTCATAAACTCTGGTTTTGAAGGTATTTATGCAGTCCTGCACAGTCTGGCTGTATGTCCTCATTATCTAGGATAATTCAATGCTATCAGTAAATTTTTCTGCACTTGCTGCTCACATCTATTTAATTTTTGAATATGTTGAACACCACAAATCACAGCGCAGACCGATAATGAGCTGTAGTGACCTCTAGTGACCATTTATTTTACCCTGTTTCCTGACTTTTCCCACTCATCCATTAAAGGCCGTTCCTTCTTATTTGGTGGTTTAGTTTTTTTAGAAATCCTGAATGAAGGAATGTGTCAAGAGCATTGTGGAAATCCAGCAAGACTAACTGAATAATCTTTATCCATATGTTTGCAGACTCTTTTAGTTTATCTCAATAAGTTTGTAAGTCAGAACTTCTTAAGAGTAAGTCAATTCACTCATTCCAATTAAATCACATTTATGAAGATGTTAACTAACTCAATTCTTCAGTGTTTTCTACTAATTTTTAGTAGTTCTTCAGAGTTCCCCTTGGAAAATTTTTTAAGAATTGGCACGGCATTTGCCACCTTCCACCTTCAGATGTTCAGAAAGTTTTAAAAGATGCCAGTATTAGGCTAATGCATTCTTAAGTTGCCTTAGAGATCTTTGATGTACATTGGCAGATTCCCACAACTAGTTTTTGTTAATTTTATGCGTGTTCCATGACACCTTCTACAATGACTTAATCTGATGAGTCCTCCACAAGTAAGGTTTAGGCCATGGGGAATAAAGTTTCTTTCACAATGTAAGACTAATATGAAGAAACTTATTCAACTCCTCTGCAAAGGCCTTGTGCTCCCTAGCACTTTATTATGTATTTTGGCCTTACAAACTCCCTAGAAGCCTTTTTTCCCTTTCATGTTTGAAGAAAACCTCAGTATTGGATTTAATTTTTTTTGTATCTGTTCCACAAAGTATTTGTGGTCTTCTTCATTGTGTGTCTGCATTTAATCTGCCATAACATTTTTTCTGTTCTCTTAAATTGAACATACTATCAGATTTATTTGAAAACTGTCTTCTTGTTTCTACTAAGAAATTACCATGAAACCACTTCCGGCTTCAGAGTCACCAGAAAACTATTTACCATTTTGAACAGGTATTTTGTATTATGAATAAGGAGGACATAAATGTTTTAATGAAAAATAAAATGAAAACACACATAGAAGAACCCATCTTCATTTTACAGTGTAGGTTTATGTTCTGATACTTGTTTTTCCTGAAGAGGATTTCATTATTACGCTTAGCTACTTGTAAAGACTTGATAATTAAAATGACAAGTATGTCAGAAGTTTGGAGAGATGGCTAAATCTGACAATTGTAAAGCTATATATGTTGTTTTACTACACTGCAATGAGTGTTGTTATTTCTACCAGTATAACAGGGTTGGATGTTATCCTGCAAGTAGATTTTTAAATATTAATTAATGTTAATATTATTTTAATATTAATTTTCCATAATGGTATTAAATCAGGATGCCAAAAGAAACCACAACAACCTTTCATAATTCTAAGACAATTGGAGGCTGAAAGATTTCAAAAATTCTGTACTCAAGAATTTTCATACCTGAATCTCTTTCTGTTTCCTGTGTTAAATTGGAAGATGTTATTTTTGTTGTTGATGGTGAATTTCTTCTCACTGTCATTTATATATTGGAGTGCCCTTAAATAAATTGTCTTAATTGCAGCCACAGTACAACAGTGATAATTGCAGGGCCCATGTCAGCTCCAGAAGGGAAAATATACTGTAGATACAAAATGAGACAAAGAACATCCTAAAATTATACCATTGCTAACACTCATGCTCATATTTTAATTTTTCTGTATTTATTTTTGTTGTGTAAATTTATTTAATCCAGTTTCATGTCTGTATAATTCATTATGCCAGATTGTATACCAATCATCACTTTTTCTATTAGCAAAATGTATTACCATGGCTACATAATGTGCACAGTACAGCCATACTTCTGAGTAACAAGGTCTGTAACATTTTTTTTTTAATCCATTATTGGTACATTGTAATATCGCTTAATAGCATAACGCATGTTTTAAGCCTTTTCCAGCTGGCATGGTCAGCTACTGCTAACTCCCAAGTTCCCAGATAATGTGAATTTGATGATCACTCTCTGTTGCAGAGATACAGGAGTGCATAGCAATGGAGCTAATCACTAGTTCTGTACCTATAATGTTCCTATAAAGATTTGTCACAATGACATGGATAGAGGAGGCCTGACTCTCATTTAAAATGCCAACACTTTACTTCTCTGCAATTTCAACCCTATTTAACACAAACCAAAGGATTCTGACAAGTACTAGCAGAAAGGAAACTCAGGCCAAGATGAGGTAAGAATATGAGGAAACATCAATGGACCTTTTATTTTTTGTTCTGGCAGTCATAGCAGTGATTTACATGTGTACATGAGTATATACCCACTGTAATTCTCTTCAGACAGTTGTTACAAATCTAAAATCATAAGATAGTTTGGGTTGGAAGGGAGCTTTAAAGGTCATCTAAGTCCAACATGCCCTGCAATAAGCAGGGACATCTTCAACTAGATCAGGTTACTCAGAAGCCCGTCCAACCTGATCTTGAATATTTCTGGGGATGGGGCTTCTACTGCTTCTCTGGACAACCTGTTCCAGTATTTCATCAGTGTCACCCGAATATAAGATATTCATAAGGTGAATAGATTAAAATAATCCCTAAATCAATTAAAAAGACAAGCTTTTTCAAATTGACATATATAAGAAATTGAAAAATATTGATGATGGATAATATGAAATATCCAACGCAAAGGAAGTCAAGAATTTTATTACTGGAAATATTAACATGTTCCTATCTTATAAAAAAAATGGTAGTTTAAAAGATAAAAATGTATTAACTGAAAATATTTTGATGTCCACAAATAAAATAATTTGTGTGGATTTGATTATTTGTGCAAGTATGGAATAATAAAGAAAAATGCTGTGAAATAAGATTTCAGTAAGTACATTAAAATCTTGATTAGTAGAAGCATCACTGATATCATTGCCACCTTAATTATAAATGTTAGTGTTACTATTTACTAATTATTTTTTGTTGTGATTCTAAATGAAGCATTCTGGATCAACAGAAATTGCTATTTGACCACGATTGGAAAATAACTACACTTTGTCCTAAGATATATCTGCTAAAAAAAATGTTATGCTGGGATTTCTTATTTATTTTTTAGAAATCAAAATTAAAACTACATTTCTAAAATGCAAACACTCAAATAAGAGATCTGGGATAAATTTTCTGGCAGAATATTTTTAGCTAACATAAATAAGATGTTTTCTGAGGCTTTTCCAGTTTCAGCTATGTAGATATCTACATCTTGATTAATCAACTAGATTCTCTTCATAATTCAAGGAGATACATATTAATTCCAAAACAAAGTTTGTTTAACCATTTAGTGAGATGAATCATTTTCTAGAAGTGCCCAGTTTTATTGAAGGAATAAATCCTCTAGCTGGCAAGCCCAGTTGTAGACGTCTGCATCATAAAAAGTTAAAGGTAAATGAGATGAATCCCACTGTATTTGACTTACCTGAGTGGAAAAAAACATTAATCGTTACATAATTCTTACTTAGTATTTTGTGTTGTGGAAGGAAATTGCATTATCAATTGTATTAGAATTAGTGGAGCTAAAGACAACTTTTTGTTGTGTATGATGATTTCAAATGTTACATTTATATTCTCTACTCTACAGCATCATTTTTAAAGTAAAGCAAGAGTTAAGATTCTGCTTGAAGAAGCCTAAGAAGGAAAAGGACTGCATAAGTTATTCCTGCTCCATTAAATTAAAAGTGCCCTGAGCCTGTTCTCTGACAGTAGTCATCTATTGACCAGTACACATACTGCTAAACATGCTGATACACACAGTAACAGTAGGTACAACAATATTACATTCTGATAAAGGTCTCTGGCCCACACTAACTGCTGAAACATGCCCAGGAATTACATGGACAAGCATTAGCAGGAACGGACAAAGATCCTGTGAAGGTCTGTTCTACAAGTTTAACTTAAGTTCCAGAGTTGGGTAGTATCCCCTAACACTATTTGTACTGCTAGCATAAACATTCATTTAGATCCCATGAATACCTCTAATCCATGCCTATAAAATGGGAATAATAAATACATCACACATTTTTCATGCCATATCTTGTTTCTTCATTGCATTTTGGATATAAATGTTGTGGGAATGGAGATCACTTCGTGGGTCAGTCTTGTTTAATCTCTTGTCACCACTCATAAGAAATAATGATCACAACTTTTTATATTCACAAGCCAAATCACTTTAATCTATGGGAAAGAGCATACTGTCAGGAAGAAGGAGACAGGAAAGATTTTGATTCATCTCCCTTTGATAAGGGTTGCCAGTAGTCACCACATGAAAGAAGAGAAAAAAACACAGGTGGAAAGGGAGGTCAAAATTAAAACAAGAATTTGGGAAACAGAATATTCTGCTGAAGTAGCAAGGGTATGGTTACTGTCAGAACTTTTTGGCATACACTACCAGGTAACCTATGTAAAACTCAAACTTTGATCTTTATTTGACAGGAAAAAATAGTTGACTGGAGACTAGAAGAAGGAATTATTGGGGAATATTAAAAAAACAACAGCTTCAGTGGATGTTCCATTAATATGTTCCATCAAATTCTGCTTTCTTAGGATAAACAAGCTGGTACATATGCTTCCTAGAATATCATATGTCATATTTTTTTCCTATCCATAGCTAAATTGTATAAAATGTTCATTGGTCATAAATTTTATATTCCATAGAAATTAAGTCACTTACCAAGTTGTTACTCACAGTAGTACTGTACTTTAGAAGATACTGTACTTTAGAAGAATTTCAGCTAAGTCCCTTTCTCAACTCCTTTATAGCATTTTCCAGTAATTCTTTTTTAACTTCCTTTGCTTATTGAGGGAAATCTGTAATTGAAGTTTTAGATCATATCACTTAGATAACTATAAAAATCTGTTTTCTAATTAGTATGCTGCAGTATATTCCACTTGATTCAAAATCATTCCTTTTTTTTTCTTATACATTTATTTTCTCAGTGATGTGGTTTTTTTCTTTTATATTTTTTTGGTGGCAATATCAAATAAAAAAAAGGATACAAATATAATAAATACTACCCTTGAAGTGCAGCATTGATACTAAATGTGTAATGTGGCACTTAGTCCAAAATTATTGTTTTTTTTTAATTAATTTTAATTGTAATATATTGTAATATATTTTCCTGCTTTTACCTAAATTATATATTCTTGGTCTCTACATGAAAGTTCTAGATTACAATTTTGAGTTTCTTTGAGTTGAAATGTCATATATTTATTTTTCCTAACACAGGAATCATAAATCTTTAGATACTGAAACATTTTCCCAAAAGCTTTGAAATGTCTGTCTTTGGCAGATTTTTAACCAAAACCCCTAGGAATAACCACCATAAACTTTAGATCCAATTGGTTCTAGTCTTCTTTAGAAGCATATTTCCAGCTGATACTGTAGGATGTTCTGTCAACTGATTTCAGGAGGAATCAGAATTTGGCCTTAAGTTACTGATGGGTTGTTTTTACTGTAGTACTCTGTTTTGCTATGGATTTACTGCTCAGACACCACTGAGACAAGAAGGGCAAAATGTCAACACTCCTTTCTGACATAAATCTTTGAGAAGAGAGAATCTTGTACTGCTCACTTAGTTATAGAAAACATTCTAGCTGAAACCTGAAGTGTTGGCCTTATATCAATTGGATAAATACACTTGACCAATAAGTAAATAAGAATAAACTGTGTTTTCCTTAAATATTCATCTTTTCTGGAGAATAAAATTCCTTGTTTGGTGGAAAACCATGCACACTTCCTCAAATAAGGAGCATATTATTTCTGGAATTACATACAGTGTCTGCAGTCTGACTCACATATAAATTAGATGAAAAATTATTATTGTCTCTTTTTTAACGAATCAGGGTTTTGATGTATAGTCCCCAAGGTGACTTAGAGTTTATAATTTTCTACATATGTTGCTACTTGTTAATGATAAAATATGCATTTAGGGAGAACAAGGGATAAAAGTAAAACTGAATAATTTTTTATTGCAGAATTTACTTGAAATATGTTGCCCTTTTAATGTCCTTAAATATGCCCCAGACCCTCTGTATAAGTTCATCTGACTTCTCTCAGCAGTGCAGTCCATATGTCTCAATATCAACAAATTAACAAGAACATTTATACCAAGCAGTCTGGCAAATTATTCTCTATATTTGAGGAAACAATTTATCCCTATGAATTGCAGTAAAAGGCAATTTTGTCTAATTACACTGAGCATATTGAAATGCTAGCTTTTCCCTCATGGGTGCTAACACCAGATTTGTAATTGTTGATGATACTGAATTTAAAATGTCCCTCCATTTGGGAAATAGAAGACCCAAGTTTGCTCTTGAATATATGACCCTTACTCTTTAAAGTCTGAAATATCCTTAATGTGTTCTTACAGATGTCTTTATGCTACCATAGCAGAAAGACTTCATTTTTTCAAAGAGTTCTCAAATTTCTGTTTTAATCTGTTTTACTTCATAATGCACTTTATTAATTTAGTATAGAAATAAAAAAATCTGAAGTGCAAATATTTTGTAAAAACTTTTTCTGTCATTTTTTCAACTGATGATTTATGGAAGAGATCATACATGAAGGTACACAGTCACCCCTATACACAAGCCTTCACGTATTCAGTCCTGGATGATAAGCTATGAGATATTTGTTTCAGGATAATGCAGTAACCTCCTCTCAGAAAAAAAGCATAAAATCAGGAAGAAAGAGAGATAAAGAGAAAAAAAAGTACAATAGCACACAAAGTATTT
Organism: Aegotheles bennettii; assembly: GCA_013398125.1. Lineage (NCBI taxonomy): Eukaryota > Metazoa > Chordata > Aves > Caprimulgiformes > Aegothelidae > Aegotheles > Aegotheles bennettii. The sequence goes on from VZRW01010752.1 coordinate 47,896, forward strand.
CTCCCTCCAAAACATTACTTTCATTTACTGAGCTATGTGATGGTAACATAGTTTTCTAAACAAATTAGTATTTTCTTTACATGTTGTTCATAGTAAAACTGTTCATCAGTATGATCTGAAGAGTGGAATTTCAGGCAACAAAATTTTACTGAAATAATTATTTGTCAAATATGACTTTGAAATTTTACTTATTAAACTTGATAAATTGTTCCATTAATTTTATAGTAGTTAATATTGCTACAGGAAATAGCTAAAAGAATACAATATTAGCAATAGAGTTTTATTGTGCTCATGCTTTCGTGTGATAATGCATTGTTTTACAAAAGACCAGCAGTTGGAACAAAATACAAATTCTGTAAACTTATGTTAAAAATGTATGTAAAACAATACTTATCCATCAATACTTCTATCAGAGAGTTGACACTAAATCTCCCTTCCACAAATTTCAATGGAGCCAGACACAGGTCTGAATTTCACTCCAACTATACATTTGCATAAGTGGAACTTAAACAAATATTTCTTATGTTAACGTAAGTTGAAAGAAGAAAATTATTGCTACAAGTATAATTCAGTTCTTCAATGCTTTATACACGTCATTTTATTCTCTTCAGAAACCCTTTCACCTTTTGTGGCAATATCACTGCAATTACATTGGTAGTAGCAAGACAGAGTGGTGAGAGATGCAGTCTCTCCCCTACTCTCCCTCCCTGCCCCACAAAGCTGCACAGAGTGCATGGCCTCAGGAAGAAGTCATTGAGGATTGCCTTGCTTGAAATGTAAATTTTCTAGGAAAGGTCCAAAAGTCATCGGGACTCTCCAGGAGAGAATTCTTTAAGTGTGCTGTAAATCACATAGTCACACATAGATTTACATGCACATATAAAATGTTTTCCACATAAAATGTCTATGTAAATCATGGAAAAATTCAATGAAATAGCTTTCAGTGAAGGTAATGATTAGATAAAGCTAAACATAGAAACTGGTTGGACTTGGGGGTGTTTTGGCTTTTTTTATTGTTTCAACTTTTGTTCCCAGTCAACTGTTTAGTTTTGCTAGAGATTGAAACAATCCTACTTGATTTCGAAAGGTGAGATGAAGAAGAAAAAAATAATCTACAAGAGTTTGTCAGACCTGCAATGTATTAAGTTTGCAGGTACAATTGGAATGCTATACTTAGGAACTGAATTTTAATATTTGAGTGCACATATCAAAGAGAAAGTATTGTTAAGAACATTTTGTAAATTTTTACAGGGTGAGAGTATGTTACTCTCCAATATCTTATTCTCTGTTGAATTACTTGAGCAACTGTTCTACTCTTGCCACTGAAGGTATTGCTTATGACTCATAAAAAAAATGGTAAAATCACAGGTTCATTAGGACTGGTAGGGTCCTAAGGAGGTCATTTAGTCCAATGTCTTGCTCCCAGCAGGATTAACAGTGCATTCAGACCATGTTGTTTAGGGTTTTGTTCAGCTTAGTATTGAAAAATTCCTCAGATAGAGACTACACGATGTCTCTCAACAGCTTGCTCTGCTGCTTAATTATCCTCTGAGTGAAATTTTTATTTCTCCATATCAAGATGGCATCGTCTTCTTTCAGTCTAAGATCACTGTCTTGTTCTCCTGCTATGCACATCAATAGAGATCCTGGCTGTGTCATTAGCCTCCTAATAAGTACTGGTGGGGACTGTTCATATGTCTCTCATAGTTGGCTCTTCTCCAAACTGAGAAAGACCCAGGCCCTTAGCCTTTCTTCAAAGAACAAGTACTCCAGCCGTGACCATCCTGGGGGAGATTATTTTACAATATTTTTTTTATGAAAAGATTTATAAAGCATGAGTTTTTGTGCCTATTTTTAGTTTATTCTGATTTTACAACTTTGCATTTAAGCAAGCTTCTAACTCTATATTTAACTTTATCAGTAATATAAACTCTGTGAGAATGTGTCTAAGTACTCTCTTAACTGCCAGCCTCTATCACCAGTAAAAACACTTAATGTCCTTTAAAAATTTTGCAGATACGGTAATGCTGAAGAAGCAAGTTATATTTCTTTTTTAGAATGCTTTTAAACATAGGTTTAAGCACATGTGCATGTGTGGCTACAAATCTATGTTTGCAATGCTTTCGACAGATACAAAGTAAGCCTTAAATATCATTACTAATCTACTAGTATACATAAATAATAACATTCTTTAAACTTGTTTGGAAAAGGTTAATGGCAAAGAAATTTCACTAAAAACTAGAAATAGCAATTTGATGAATGTACATAAGATGCATTGTGACCTCCTACACAGGACATTGAGTCCTATCTTCTTGGAAAAGAACCACCATAAATAAAATGCAATTAATATAATAAGTAGAATCATAAATTAAATTATTAGAGTATATTGACATCAGTAAGAACTTTAACTGAAATTAAAATGGTCATCACTGTAAAGGACAGAAAAATAATGATGGAATTACATATAAAATTAACTACTGAATTTCTGTTCAGAGGAGATGCATGTAGGTGAGTAAATTTTTTTTTATATGCTTTCACAGAATCACAGAATCACAGAATCACAGAATCGTAGGGGTTGGAAGGGACCTCGAAAGATCATCTAGTCCAACCCCCCTGCCAGAGCAGGGTCACCAAGAGTACATCACACAGGAACGCATCCAGGCGGGTTTTGAATGTCTCCAGGGAAGGAGACTCCACAACCTCTCTGGGCAGCCTGTTACAGTGCTCTGCCACTCTCACAATAAAGAAGTTTTTCCCGATATTCACATGGAACCTCCTGTGCTCCAGTTTGCATCCATTGCCCCTTCTCCTATCATTGGTCATTACAGAAAAATCTTTGCTCCGTCGTCCTGACACTCACCTTTTACATATTTGTAAACAAGGATGAGGTCACCCCTCAGTCTCCTTTTCTCCAAGCTAAAGAGACCCAGCTCCCTCAGCCTTTCCTCATAAGGGAGATGTTCCACTCCCTT
>VZRW01010752.1:54586-72344 GCA_013398125.1 Aegotheles bennettii
TCCATTCTGATAAAGAAAAAGGTAGCTTGAACTTAGGTACTGAATTGCAGAGTTTCTGTTCCTTTGTATATTTTTTTTGTGCTCATGTCTGTTTTCCCTTGTCTATGTACTGTTTTTTATAGCTATAGACACATTAATTCAAACTTATACAAAAACTAAATAGTTGTTTTGTTTGTTTATTAATTTTGTTATACTGGCAAATTCACCTGCACATCAACACAAAGAAAATGTAACAATAAATATTTTAAAATATCTATAATATATTAGATTTGGAAAAAAAAACCCAAAACAATTAAACATAGTTAAAAAAATTCAAGTTTTCATAAACTTTTCTCACCCGGTATTAAATTGGGGGAAAAAAACAGATGAAAACTTTCTGTATATTTGAACACTTTTAAGATTAGAATGTGCAGATAAACTATTGGTCCCTTTGGATCTGTTAACTGTGAAGTAAATTATTTGTGTTCTCTGTCTGATCTTATTACCCTCCACAACTGCCTAAAAGGAGGTTGTAGTGAGGCTGGTGTTGGTCTCTTCTCTCAAATTGCTAATGACAGGACGAGAGGAAATGGTCTCAAGTTACGTCAGGGGAAGTTTAGGTTGGGTATTAGGAAGAAGTTCTTTACTGAGAGGGTGGTTAGGCACTGGAATAGGCTGTCCAGGGAGGTGGTGGAGTCACCGTCCCTGGGGGTGTTCAAAAAACGGGTTGATGAGGCACTTGAGGCCATGGCCTAATGGTCTAATGGTTAGGAATATGATGGGATAAAGGTTGGACTTGATGACCCTGGAGGTCCCTTCCAACCATAATGATTCTATGATTCTATGATTCTATTATTCTATGATTCTATGAAAATGAGTGACATGGATTTGATGGTGAATTGTAACTAAATATTTTTAAGATGTGAATTCCAACATTGAAAAGAAAAATCCTCCACATGAAGGACAACAAGAAATTTCAAAATGCAGAAAATGCAGAAAAAAAGATTTAGTAATAATACTTGTGACACACCCCTATTTACATAAGAGTCTAACATAGTTTAAGAAATTGGTAAAAGAAAAAAGATTTCAGTCTCACAATAGGAACTTAATTATTTTCAACTACATTATTTCTCCTATTTTGAGAACTTTAGTCAGATGGGAAACATCCTGGAGGAGTGTGAAGCTTGTATGAGAGTGAGTTCTGAGACTCAAGAAATCAAAAAGAAATAGAATATTGCTCACCAGCTAGAGTGAACAGCAAACAGCACCATACTCCACATACCTGGGATTGATAACACGGATTTACCATCAGTGAAGGAAACATGCAATAGCAGAACAGTTTCCTGAAGAAAGGGAACACACCTCCTCATATATTTTCTTTACAGGATGGAGAAGCTAAATCTATCAGAAGACAACACAGAGAATGTTACATCTTTTGTCATTTTTTCTTATTTAAACATAAATTTTGTAATAATTATGTCTTCAGTGGAATGAGCTAAACCATCAGCTCAATTATTTCCAAAAATGACATTCCTTTTCTCTTAAAATGAGGTTGGAAATCGTTAGAAGGTAGCTACTACACATAGAGATTGGTTTTATGGTTGTAAAGATAGAACCGTTCCAAGGACAGAAGCAACTGAACTTAACATCATGTATTATTGTTTACAAAGCTATCCTTTAAAATAAAATACTCTTTATTTAACTATGGTCAGAACAATGATTGTATAAAACTGTAACCAATCTATGCAATACTCTTTTTATTAGATATATTGAAGATGTGTTTGATTTTTTTTTCATTTTCTTTATCATAATATTGATAAAACAAGGGACTGCAAGATTGATGAGAAGAGATAAAAGTTAAGACAGACATCAGCTGAGATACTCGTAAAACATAAAGAAAACTACAAATGCATCTTGTGTCAATGTTTTCTTAAGAAGAGCAAACAAGAAAGTCTATGAAAATAAATAAAAATAATACTCTGTCTTGCAAATACTTAAGGGAAGGGAGGGGAAAAATAATTTATAAGTAATTTTTATTTCTGTTTAGTTTCAGTTTGATCTATTTCTGAGAATTACTTCTTAAAATTTCTGTTCAAACATGCTCCTGAATTTAGAAGCCTTGTGGATTCAGGGGGGAAAAAGGAGGAGTTCTGTGGGGGGAAGGTTGTTCACACTCTTGGCATGGTTTGGACACATCCACATCAAACTTATCAGAAACAGAAATAATTCAACCTATGTATATAATTTATACAGACACATGTTACTCTACTCATGTACATTTTGGTTTCTATAAAGGATGAAGAACACCAAATATATGCATTGCTATGTTGCATTTATCATATAGTCTACACCTTTTCTCTACATATAGACTATTAATTTCCTAGTAAAGTTATTCTTGCCCTATTATTAACTGAGGGTTTCATGATGTTAATGTGATTATATTAACAGCAGTCATATAAAAGTAAGTGTACATATTCACCTATTACAAACAGGAAATATGAACTCTAGTCTGTCTGTATTACTATACTATAATTCATCTGTTCAAAACTCTGCTCTCTTGAAATTCGTTACAGCTGAAAGTACTTAACATTTTGTGAACATTTGCTGGCATCAAATCCAACTCTTAAAAAGTGACAAGCACATAGTAGTTAATTTAGAAACAGTTGTTAGCAGGCAGTTTGATATTACGGTGCAACAAAACCACTGAAACATCCGGAAAATAAAATTCCCTCAGCCTATTTTTGGGGTTTTTTTTGCTGTTTGGTTTTGGTTTTGGTTTTTTTTTTACTTTTAATTTTAAGATGAGTTCCACAATGTATCAGCTACAGTCCTTCCATTCATGCTAGGAAAAAAGACATTCTGTGTATTTAATAGTGAAAGAATCCCACAGAAAATACGTCATGGCACACACTCAAAGGGATCAGCCATGGTTTTCTTATGTACTCAGTCCTCGGTACTCAACTTCCCAAGATCAGCCTCAGAAAGTCTCACAGGGCAGTCACTCCATGGGGTCATAATGGCAGGGACTGGCAGCCAGGACCCATTCCACCAACCAGGCAGGAGCCAGGCAGCCAGGGGACATCAGGGCCAGCCCAGACCTGGGCATCACGCTCCTCACTGGGGATGAGGATGGGCTAAGGCCAGTCCAAGCCATCGGCCCACAGGTGTGCATGGCTCAACAGAGCCCATGGTCAGGCAAAGCAGGGTTATGGGTAGCTGGAGGCATTGGCACAGGTTGTTCAGAGAGGTTGAGTAGTTTACCACCTTGAAGATATTAAAAAGTCATCTGGACATAGTGCTGGGCAATAGGTTCTATATGGCCCTGAGTAAAGAGTGGGGTTGCATAGCATAACCTTGAGGTCCCTTCCAATCTCAATCATTCTGTGATTCTGTGATTGTTTTTTGCACTCAAAAAAAGTGTACAAAGTATTTTGTTATACAAAATCCTGTAAAATTTTACTGTTACTAGGGAGAACGATAAACCCTAGAATTAGTGTTGCTTTGTTCTTCTTTGAGAATTTTCATTTTAGATCAAGTTACTTATAAAATTAAGAGAAATGTAAGCTGCATTGTTGAAAACTGAACAATTATACAATGATTTACTTGCTTCTGTCTCTCAGCATCTTTGAGGTGAGGTTTCTCAGCTGTTGCAGAGGCACCCACAAAATTAACAGGGAAGCTACTCAAAATACAGATTTACTTCCAAACAAAACTTCTCAGCACTCCGACAAATCAAAGTAAACCACAAGTTTGGATGTCAGGCAAGAATATAACATTACACAACTTGACTTAAGAATTCCTAAGTTTTCTTGAGTGGTCTTTTTAGAAAGAGGACCCAAAAAGTGCACACACTCACTTATAAAAGGGAAAATATCCCACTCAAAGGTACTTAGAATCAATCACCAAAAGGAAGGTGAGAGGGCTCAATCCTGGGAAGTTTCCTTGAGTAGTGTCCTAGTCCCAAGGGTAGGGTTTCCAATCACAGACCCACTGCTCCAAGGACAACTACACAAAGCGGTCTTCGGCAGCAGTCTGATTTTATAGCCTGGTTGGATCTGAACTGTGGTCATCTATAGGTCACGATCCTGAGGCTCACCTGGGCCAAGGTGCCCCATTGACGGGGGACTCTCTCTGTTGAACAGAGGTCCCACCTCCTTTTTCCTGCCATAAGGAGTGGAATACGTGCTGGTCTGCACCTAACCAGGATGCGTAAGTGACAGCAGCTACAGTGTGCTGCCAGTGGGGTGAAAATAAGAGTGTTAAAGAGCCAGCGGGAGAAAATAAGGGTGCTAGAGAGTCAGTGGCCACTAGGTTAAGAACCATAGCACTGCAGGGGGGGTAAAGAGGACTGCTCTTGTCACACTAGTAGAATGCAATGGAAGATTTTATAGAATAATATGCTTTAAATTAATCACCAGAATCATAGCATCATAAGAAATCGAGTATTTTAAGAAATCTGATCACCAATATTGTGGTTATCTCATTGTGTTTATCATTCTCCTTTTGAAATACTACTATACCAGCTGTATTTAATACAGACTTCTGACATCTGATAAAAATCATGTTTAATGTTGACCACATAAGACCATGTCACAAATTAAAATGTAATAAAAGCCATAAAATATGTTTTCCTTTTGAAATAATAATAATACTATATTCACCCATTGTATAGGTAATGGAACAATTTTAAAATAGATTCTCCAGTTATTAGTATTTGATGACATCCCAGTAGTAATTATCTTATGAAATGATTAGGTACTTAGAAGAAAGATATGAAAGATTGACAGCCAAATAAAAAATGATAAATAAATGTGTGACATTTTGCTAAAGTCTCATTAAATGCTGGACATAAGTTTATGATAAAACATACTCTTTTCCTTTTGAATGAGAGAGGAGCTGAAGATTTTCCCATCATTGTATTTGGGGAACTCTGAAAACAAATGCAAGAGTCATCACTAAATAATGTTTGCTTCCCTGGCATGGATAAACCAGATACTTCCTGATATGATCATCAGTGACTCAGTTCACTGTGGATCAGTGATAATTGCATACAGAGTGTAAGGAGGCAAGTGGCATGTAATCAGATTTTTCAAATAAAACAAATTAAAATAAAAATAAGAACAAGGTAATATATAGGAGAGTGTGGTAATTAAAAAGAGTAGGACAGATAATCATACATTGGTAATTAAATGATGTGGCAAATGGTAGATCTTGTATGCTAACATTTTATATTTCTTTGCTTTATTTTATTTTCTTATATTTTTAAGAGTTATTTTTTATATATTGGCTCTGAATTAACCCCTTGGCAAAAAATAAATTTCCTACCAAGTTCACATGGACATTTGTTGTAATTTTTTATTTTATTTTTCATCTGACAAATACAATTAGCTAAGTCCTTGAGGGTTTTTTTATGTGTGTTTTGTTTTTGGTATTTTTAGACTTCTAAGAACAGAAGGAAATAATAATATGTGGAAAATATGAAACAATTCCTTAAAGAAAACCATCCAACAGTCTCAAGTGTGGCTTCTGAAGTACATAAATGCTTGAAAATAATGGGGTAATTAGAGCTTCTCTTTCTCACATAGTTTGTGCAAGTGTGTATTTCACAATCAGACAATTAAGGAGATTTTGCAATTATCCTGAAAATGTCAGGCTGCTCTTATTAAGTGAAATTACATGTTTGACAAAACTTGTCTTTTGTATTTTATATAATACAGAGATAGCGAGGATGTTTTTCATTACTATTCCCTTTCAAAAGATCTGCAAAATCACATTTTGTACACTGGCGTTCAAAGTAGCCATTCAAAAAGTCCTTGGAAGCCCAAGTTCCTGGTCACTCAGCAAGCAGAGGTGTTTTTCCCTCCTCCTTGTAAGAGTGGGGTGACTATACAAAAAATGAAGAGTAAAGAAAGACTCATGGAGGGAGTAAGAAACATTAATGAAGAAGGAACCTAATGGAAGACAGGGTGCCCTGGAAGGGGAGACTCCTAAATAAAGGAAACCCTGAGCACTTGCCTTTATGTGAATTGCAGATCAGTCTCCTTTTCCTTTTATTTCTCCCCAGCATCCCCTGCATTTGCCTTCTTTGTGTCAGTGAATTCTGAATTTACAAGAAATAGCTCTTTCCCTTGGCTATGCTGCAGAATATGGTTTCTTCTTTTGAAATATCCTATAGCTCAGGGTTGATGCAACTCTCCAAAACATTGAAGTTCGTTCTTTGAAAACAAAGGTTTCATGTAAACAGGGGCTACAAACTGATGCTATTTTAAAATTTAACTCATAAAAATCAGTGATTTAAAGATCACTAACAGTGAATAAAGCTCTATTTGTACACACTTAACAAATAAGTTCTTCGAAAACCTAAGAGTTTTGTGGTGCCTCCTTATGCCTGAGTACGGTCAATAGTACTCACATGGTGTTTAGGACACTGAGGAGCATTTACATAATACCCTACCTCTGTAGCATCAGAGAGCTTAAATACTCTGAAGTGAAGTTATGCCAGTTGGTCTAAGTGGTTTACAAAAACTCTGATTGATATGAATAAGATGTAAATTGTTCTTTCAGATTCAGGTACTGAGCCTCCAGATTTTAGCAGATCATTCATGGTATATTGGTATTTTTGAAAAACCTTTTTTTCTCTACAAATGTCTTTAGAACACAGAAAGTGTTTTCTCTAAAAGTATTTGTATATATACATGTATATACTATATACACATATATGTACATATGCATACATACACACACACATATATAGCCAGATTAAATATTTTTTAAAAAATCTTTGTCAGTTAATAAATAATGAGAAGTTTTATTTCTTTGAAATTAGGACAGGAAAAACAAAATCTTTTCCATGTTTATTTAAATTTTCAGTGCCATAATCATAAGGGAAAGACCTCTTCCTAAGACTACATGGGTTTTCTACATGGGTTTCCCTTCACCTTCCCTTTCCCCTTCCCCTGATCAGCCCTGCCCTTGCCCTTGCCCTGTGATATTGATTAACAAACAGTTGTGTGAGGAACAATGAAGTACATATACAACCAGTGAAGAACAACCTATATACAGTATAGTTAAATCATTATCTGAATGTTGTTTCATCTTACTTAGTCATGCACTAAACTCCTTTCCGCTGGAGAAGTGTAATGCATCACCATCTTAAGTGACTTTTACACAGTTGTCTCTTGGATTGCATGTTGCAAACAGTAACTTGAGTTTCTATTATTAATTTTTTTTGTAGAACACTGGCATAACTTTCCTTTCTTTGTATAAAGTTTGTTTCCAGACTAAAGCATTACCTTACTGCTTGCTCCAAAATGATCAGTTTTTAACAGGCAATAAATTATATAAAATTATTTTTTTCAGATAATTAGCAAATTGGCTAATGTGCAGGAAACAGATTTTTTTACTTGTAAGTGCCAAAGAATATCTGACATTCTTAATCCTGTATACCTTTAGAGTTTAAATACATGGGTATATTTGTATGTATAAACTAAGAATTTTGAATTGTTATTGGGAAGTCTCACAGATATGGTATAAGGACCCATACAAAGAAGGACTGAATATTTATTCTATACTCTACATTTTATTTAAAGGAAAACTTATATTTCAAAGTGTTGTTTTGCATGCATTTTATATTGTACATTTCTTCATTTTAAGGAAATTTGTGGGGCATACAAATGTCTATGTGAAAGTCATTCCTGCAGAGCTTACTCTACTGAAAGCCTGGATAAATAAATAACCTTTACAATACCTCTCCAGGTCAAGAAATCTGATATTTATTGAATTATTTCTAGAATGGATAAGCAATAAAAAGTGATGTCTGCTAAGAACTACCAAACTGAGACACTGAAAGCGAAGACTAAACAATTCAGTTACTAAGTGTACTATTTATAAAATTTTGATTTGTTAATGAATGCTAGGGTTATTTTGCTAGCTCTGCTAAAGGGAAATTTCAATTAGCATCTGATCAACTGAAAGTATTATTTTGTCATGTTTTAATTTTAGTGACATATTTATGGAAAAGGTTAGTGCAATCTTTTCCCTCCCAGTATTATCAACCTGGATGCTTTCTGCTTCTTTAACCAAAACTATAAAAGTCAAGAGCTCCCACCTTTATTGAAGCAATCAATCCTTTTTCTTTTTTCTTTTTTCTTTTTTTAAAAAAAAACAGACTTGTGGGGTTGTTTTTTTCTCATTTTGTTTTTTTTCTCATTTCCCACTTCCTTAACAGTAATAAAAACTCATGTTTATACTTCCAAAGCTTGTGAGGATTTTATATATATAGAAGGGGAAGGGGAAAAGGGCAAGGGAGCAAGGGGGCAAGGGCAAGGGCATGGGCATGGGCATGGGCAAGGGCAAGGGCATGGCAGGGAAGGCCACGGCAAGGCAGGGCAGGGAATACATAATTGTAACTCATAATATTCAGCATAGCTATACTGTCTTGTATTTATCCATCAGCTGCCTGGAGATAAAGTCAGTCTTCGCAAACAAGGCTCAGAGGACCAGGTTATTTCTAAAGTTGTTTCCCATGTTTATCTCATTATCCCCTCTATCTTACTCTTCTTTTTTGTCTAAGGATGTCTTGTACCTGTGAAAGTATTTTCTCTATATACATACATGTTATGTATCTGTAAGACATCCCACACATTTTCAGCATGTTTCCTTTATGTTCTCATTCAAGTAAAAAGAAATGGACAATGATAAGTGATCAATTCTGCTGGTTTTGTCTTGGATAAAGTTAATTTTCTTCATAGTACCTTGTATGGACTATGTTTTGGTTTTGTGCTGGAAACAACGTAGGTAATACAGAGATGTTTTAGGTATTGCTGAGCAACAGTGTTTACACAACATCAAGGGTTTTTCTGCTTCTCACACTGCCCCACCAGTGAGTAGGCTAGGGGTGCACAAAAAGTTGGGAAGAGACACAGATGGGACAGTTGACCCCAACTGACCAAAGAAATATTCCATACCATATGATGTCATGCTAAGTATACACACCTGGGGGAAGAAGAAAGAAGAAGGGGATGTTTGAAGAGATGACACTTGTCTTCCCAAATAACTGTTAGGCGTGATGGAGTCTGACTTTCCTGGAGATGGCTGAACACCTGCCTGCCAATAGAAAGTAGTGAATGAATTGATTGTTTTGCTTTCCTTGCATGTGTGGTTTTTTTTCTTTACTTATTAAACTGGCTTTATCACAAACCATTTTTCTCATGTTTACCCTTCCCATTCTCTCCCCATCCCACTGGACAGGACTGAGTGAAAGGCTGTGGGTTGAGTTGCCATCTGGGGTTTAACTACAGGATCAATCTATTCACATATTTAAACAAGTAATAGAAACATTTATGTGCAATTATGCCTCCCATGATATAGTTACTAGCAAGCAAACTCCAAGGACATTTTAAAATTATTTTTTTATGATCTTTCTTAGATCTACTTCAATTTCTGCTTTTCACTCAGTCACAGAGTTGATTTATTTATAGTAAGCAGATCAGTATCATGAGCTGGCTGATATCATTGTGTTGTCATTGAGAAAGTTCACAGCTCGTAGATTCCCTAATATATCTCATTTTAATGTGTAGGAAAAGATGCAGCTCTCCAGTGAATATCAGAGATTGCGTGTTTCTGACAAACATTATGAAATAAAAGTTTGATTTATTAAGCAATGTTCAATAACTTTTGGTTATGGAAGTTTCATTTGATAACTTTCAATTAATATAGTCTTAATTACCTTTAATCACTTTTCATACTCTCCCCTAGAATTACTATGGGTTAACTTGCATTCAGTAGATCCAGAGATATCGCACCACAGAGATTTACACTCATACAGAGATTACACTATGATTTATTTTGAATCACGTGTTTGTTTTTTTCATTGTCTTGAAGACATTACATCATATGCTTATTTCACCTCAACAATTTGCACTGTTGTGACAATATTGAACTGGGTATTCAATCTTACAAAGTGAAAAAATAGATTAGAAATAGCATTTTTTTCTAAAATTGGAGTGGTAATATTTTTTATTGTCAGAAACCTTAAGTCATCCTTTCTCCTCTGTCTCAGACACCAATATACATAAAAATTATTTCCAATCTCATTATCTAATGTGGGTAATAGTGACTAATATTCTTAAATGATACCTAAATGTTTAGAATGTAATAACAAAATAAAACTACAATAGTATGACAGATACAGGTATCATAACACTGTGAAATATACAATTATTATAATTAATAAACTTGTTTTTAAAAAGAAAATAATATGTCTTTATCATAGACAGAACTAGATGTAGCACATGAAATTTTCCTTTTCACTCTAAGTCTTTGTAATAAGAAACAGTTTTTCACTTTCATCTTTCACAGATTCACTAGATTTTATGTTCTTTATACCTTCTGTAACTTTGTCTTTTACTTGGCATTTTTAAAATTAATTTAATTTATTCAAGTTAATTTATTATTGAGAAAAAGTAAGTATCCAAATTTATCTAATTTCTCCAAAAAACAGATTATTTTGCTTCTTCAGATTTCTTTGCAGAGAATCTTAAAGTTTGAATGTCACAAAGAGACACACAGGATTTTAAAAGAAGTTCATTCTGAAGTCTTTTGGTTTTTTGTTAATAGTATGTCCAAATCTGGGAGAATTATGATCTTCTGTGAGTTATGTATGCAGATTAGACTCTTGATAGACATTAGTATCTTTTTGTTGTAATCACAAAGCTTGAGCTAACATTATAACATCTGAATGGAATTTCTGTATAATTGACCTGTCCAAAATAATCACGTTTTTGTCTTAGAAACACAAATTGTCCCAAAAGCGAATAATAAAACTGAATAATTGGAATTAATATAACTGAAATAGCATAATATCCATTAATTGTGAAATTATCAGTTGTAATAATAATATTTTTCTAAATATTGCTCATTTGTATATAAAATATTAGTATTTTTTGGAAAAAACAAGACAAGTTGGAAAAATTAAATGTTTATCTTGATATTTCATTCTTTCTATTTTGTACCATCCTCTGAACAAAAAAAAATACATTGAAAATAAACTGATATTTGTCCTTCATGTAGCTTTTCTTATGAGGACAATTTTTGAAATTGTTTAATGAAGTAGTGGTCCTTTGGATGGGGCTTGGAGGTGGAAATTAAAAAAAAATTAAAGACTGCACAAGGTTGGAATTGGGATGATAAGGTTATATTCTTATCTGATACTTCATAAATTGGGACCGTCCTTAGTTAACCAGATGAAACACACCATCTCTCCTTGTATTTGTCAAAGAAAGTAACAGAACTATCAGTCTTACAAAGATGTGACCCTCACAATGAAGACAGGATGGGAAACAGACGGAATGCCTTTAGCATTGCAGTAAGCACTGACCAGAAGAAACTAACTTCATATTTGTCTTCAAGAAATCTGCCTTTCTCTAGAAGAAAAGTGTTCCATGAGCATCTCCCTAGGTCTAGAGTAAGTAGGACAGAATAGAAATATTTCTCAGGAATCAGAAAATTCTGGAACTCAAAGTTAACAATTTGTTTATGAATATATTGTTTTTCATGATAATTTTCTTTTCCTTTGCAAAAAAATGCATTTTTTTTAGATGTCCCTATCTCTTTTTCCTCACATTATTAGTCTGGTGGTCCTGATGAAACACCTAGGCAAACATAGTACCCAGAAGACTGTGGATAGTCAGAGAGGCTTGAGGAACTGGGGAAAGCTCCCCACTGGGCCTGTTTTTTGCAAACAGAGAAGGATTTGTGGGTAATGTGATGGTTGGAGGCTGTCTAGGGCATAGCAATTATGAAATGACAGAGTTTTTGATTTGTGAAGAAGGAGAGGGGTCATCAAAATGGCTATCTTAAGCTCCTGGAGGACAGACTTTGGCCTGTTTAGAAGCCTAGTTCACAGAGTCTCTTGGGAGGCAGTCCTGAAGGGCAAAGGAGACCAGGAAGACTGGACATTCTTCAAGAAGGGTAGTAAGACCAGTTGTTCTCTGAGTATCCAGTCCATGAGCTGGAAAACAGGGATGGGGAACAGAATGAAGCTCCCATAATCCAATGGGAAATGATTTGTGACCTGCTACATAGACCCACACAAATCTATGGAGCTGAATGGCATCCACCAAGGGTACTGAGGGAGATAGTGGAGATGTTCACCAAGCCACTTTTCATCATCTATCAGCAGTCTTGGCTAACCAGGGAGGTCCCAGTTGACTGGAGGTAAGGAAGTATTATGCTCATAAAGACCAGAAGGAGGATACGAGAAACTACAAGTCTGTAAGCCTGACCTTTGTTCCAGGGTAGTTATAAAGCAGACCATCTTGAGTGTCATTGCATGGCATGTACAGGACAAGAAGACTGCCAGGTCCAGTCAGCATGGGTTTATGAAAGACAGGTCCTGCTTGACTAACCTGATCTCCTTCTGTAACAAGATGACCTGCTTAGACGATGAGGGAAAGACTGTGGATGTTGTCTACCTAGACTTTAGTAAATCCTTTGACGGTTTCCCACAACATTCTCCTGGAGAAACTGGCTGCTCATGGCTTGGATGGGCATATTCTTCCTTGGGTAAAAAACTGGCTGGATGGTTGGGTTCAAAGAGTGGTCATGAATGGAGTTAGATCCAGCTGTCAGCCAGTCAGAAGTGGTGTTCCCCAGGGCTCAGTACTGGAGCCAGTTCTCTTTAATATCTTTATCAATGAGCTGGATGAGGGGATTGAGTACACCCTCAGTAAGTGTGCAGATGACACCAAGTTGAGTGGGAGTATTCTACTTGAGGGTAGGAAAGCTCTGCAGAGGGATTTGGGCAGGTTCAATCAATGGATTGAGGCCAGTTTTATGAGGTTCAAGAAGGACAAGTGCTGAGTCCTGCACTTGGGTCACAACAACCCCATGTAATGCTACAGGCTCAGGGAAGAGTGGCTGGAAATCTGCCCAGAGGAAAAGGCCCTGAGGATGTTGGTCCACAGTCAGCTGAACATGAGCCAACAGTATGCCCAGGTAGCCAAGAAGGCCAACTGCATCCTGACTTGTATCAGGAATATTGTGGCCAGCAGGACCAAGGAAGTGTTTGTCCCCACTGTTTTTAGCAATGGTGAGGCTACACTTCAAATACTGTGTTCAGTGTTGGACCCCTCACTACAAGAGGACATTGAGGTGCTGGAACATGTCCAAAGAAAGACAACAAAGCTGGTGAGGAGTCTTGAACACAGGTCTTACAAGGAGTGGTTGAGGGAACTGTGGTTGTTTAGTCTGGAGAAGAGGAGGCTGAAAGGAGATCTTCTTGCTCTCTACAGCTACCTGAAAGGAGGTTGTAGTGAGGTGGGTGTTGGTCTTTTCTCCCAAGTAACAAATGATTGGACAAGAGGAAGTGGCATCAAGTTCTATTGGTGTTTCAAGTTATTGCTTAATAAAGTGCTAATGAAAGACTGCTATGATAATTTATTGACCAATGCTAGTAAATTATGGTTTAGATGTCTTGCTCTCATTGTTCCCTTTAGTAAGGACCAAACAAAGGCTAAATCCTGTGGTATTTTTATCTGGAGATATAGGGGTTGGAGGATGGTTTCCTAGTTGGATTTGTGCTTTCTGTTTCTAATGAATTATATTTTGTAATTTCTCCCATAGTCTTACAGTACATTTGCCTGAAAGATTTGCTTGTCACTACCTACAGTTTACCTCTTGAAACAGTAAAAATGTGTATTGGATGCAAGTTGTTGGTGACATTTCATGTTTTAAAACATGACGTATTGGATCCAGCTGAAGTTAAAGAACATACAGTGCAGACACTAAAGAAGAGTAAAGACTTGGTTTTGTATCAATTGCTTAGTAATTAGGATGCTTTTCTTAAAGACAGACATTCTAAGTCTATGGTGAGAATCATTCCTCTGAAAAACATCGACTTCACAACTCAAATGAATATGACTATGACAGGATATGCGTAACATAAATAATTAAAAAATGAGTACTGCCAAAAATATAATTTCTAATCCACATTAAATTAAAAACTGCCTTGAATTTGAATTTAATTTCTTTGTCTACTCCCCTGACCTGAGAGGGTATCATAATTTAATGTGTGATTTCTTCATCCTGGTTTACTCTGATTTTGTATTTGCCAATGCAGAGTATTATTATTCCACAGCTATTTGCTGCTAGTTAGACTGAGATAGTTTCAATTTCTGTGGATTTTAAGCATCCATTTCTTAAAGAATGGAACCAATTATACTGAGGATGTTTTACAAATCATTTGCTTTGAAAATGGAATGTATTCTTTTTAAAAAAGACAATTTCTGAAGATAGACTAATTAATTTCCTTCATCTCTAGCTAGGTTTCTAGATCTTCTATTAGTTCCTTTGCAGTGACTGAGGGTTGCAGAACACAGCTGATCTTCTACACTGTGATTGAACATTTTGCCAAAGGAGTTAATTACAGTGTTTAATAACATGACAGTGAAAAGACTGTTAGTCTTGTCATTATAAGTCTAGATTTATACAGTTTTTATTTTTCTCTATTGGCTTTATGTTGCAAGGTTTTGATAGCAGGAGTGAAGGGGCTGCAGGATTGGCATTTGTGAGAAAAGACCAGGGCTGGCCCAATATGAATTGGAATAGAACAGAATAGCATAGCATAGCATAGCATAGCATAGCATAGCATAGCATAGCATAGCATAGCATAGCATGGCATAGCATAGCATGGCATAGCATAGACTAGACTAGACTAGACTAGGCTAATTTCAGTTGGAAGGGACCTGTAATGATCATAGAATCATAGAATGGTTTGGATTGGAAGGAACCTTGAAGATCATCTAGTTCCCATCCCCCTGCCATAGGCAGGGACACCTCCTACTAGACCAGGTTGCTCAAAACCCCATCCAACCTGGCCTTGAACACTGCCAGGGAGAGGGCAGCCACACCTGCTCTGGGGAACCTGTGCCAGTGTCTCATCACCCTTATGGTAAATAATGTCTTTCTAACGTCCAATCTAAATTTAGCCTCTTTGAGCTTAAAATCATATCCTCTTGTCCTATTGCTACATGCCCTTGTAATAAGTCCCTCTCCAGCTTTCCCGTAAGCCCCCTTCAGGTACTGGAGGGCCACTCTAAGGCCTCCCCAGAGCCTTCTCTTCTCCAGGCTGAACAACGACAACTCTCTCATCCTGTGTTCATAGGAGAGATAGTCCAGACTTTTGATCATATTTTTGGCCCTACTCTGGACTCTATTCAGCAACTCTATTTCCTTCTTCTGTCGGGGACTCCAGAACTAGATGGAGCACTCCAGATGGAGTCTCATGAGAGCAGAGTAGAGGGGGAGAATCACCTTCCTCGACCTGCTGGTCACACTTCTTTTGATGCAGCTCAGGATACATTCATCTAGTCCAACTGTCTGACAACTTCATCACTGGCTAAAAGTTAAAGCACGCTGTTAAGGGCATTGTTCAAATGCCTCTTAAACACTGACATGCTTGAGACATTGACCACTTCTCTAGGAAGACTGTTCCAGGGTTTGACCACCCTCTAGGTAAAGAAATGCTTCCTATTGCGAAAGCTAAACCTCTCTAATTCATCTTTGAACCACTCCTATGTGTCCTATCATTAATACCAACAAGAGAAGATCAGAACCTTGCTCTTCCCTTCCTCAGGAAGTTGTAGAGAGCAATGAGGTTGCCCCTCAGCTTCCTTTTCTCTGAAGTGGACAAGCCCAAATTCTTCAGCCATTCTCATAAGACATATCTCCCAACTTTTTCATCGGTTTTGTTGTCCTCCTCTGGATGCATTCAAGGACCTCTGAATCCTTCTTAAGTTGTGGGGTCCAGAACTGCGCACAGAACTCAAGATGAGGGCACACTAACCCTGAATACAGCAGGATAATTATCTCTTTTGACTGGCTGGTTATGCCAGCTCCAGCTGACTCCAAAAAAAAAAGCCACTGCAGGACACAGCTGAACCCATCAACTATGATGGTGGCACCTCTGTGATAACAATTTTAAGAAAGGGTGAAAAACGATGCACAATGGATGTGAGTGACAGGAGTGTGAAAAAATGTGTGATGCAGAGAGAAAAAATGCCTTGCAGGCACCAACATTAGAGAATAAGGAGGTGGACAAGGTGCTCCAAGTGCCAGAGCAAAGAATGCCCTGTATCCCATGCAGAAGATCATCATGAAGCAGTTTGCCCCCCTGCAGCCCAGGGAAATGACCTTGCCAAACCAGATATGCACACTGCAACCCATAAAGGCCCCCACATCACAGCAGATGGGTGTGTCTTGAAGGAGGCTGTAACCTGAGGAGCAGGCTCCTGGCAGGAATTGTGGCCCATGGAGAGGAGCCCATGCAGGAGCTGGTTTTTCTGGCAGGAATTGTGGCTTGTCAGGGGCCCATGCTGGAGCAGTCTATTCCTGAAGGGCTGCAGTCCATGGGGAGGACTTGTTCTGGAGCAGGGGAAAAGTGTGAGGAGGAAGGAATGGCAGACAGATTGCAATATTTAATGTTGGAATTTATTTTCATTGCTTACACAAAACGATATTTAGCTAAGAAACTAAGAACACTAGCTCTTTGTGTATCTAGTGAAATCAAATTCAACAGACCTATAAGATGAGATGAGAATTCCGTAAAAACCTACAGTGAGAAAAAACTACTCCAGACAATTATAAAGATGAAATTGAGGGCTGAATTTTTTGGCAAAGTCTTGGCACAGCCCCAGATGAACAAATCTGGTCCTATGAAAAATTAAAGAACTATCCTTATGTGGAAGAATGAATTGGTGACTCTAAACCTAATCTAAGCTTCCTAGGCCCTCAGTACGCACCTTGTTGACAATATGCATAGAGAAAGAACACTACCAAAAGATCTCTTTTTTTTGTTTCTACATCAATCCCCAGCCACTGACATAGTCTCTAAGCACTGTCGGCTGTGGATTTAAATCAGAGGGTCCTGTTGGCATAGAAAAAATTGTTCTGCATTCCTTGGCCACCAGATCAGTGTAGGTTTTAAATTGCTTTGCACAAAGTTTTAGCAGGTATCTAATCTAGCTGTCACTGACAAGCAAGCATGACATTTCATTTTCTAAAATATGAATGTATGTACGTATCTGAATTATGGAAGAGAGAGCACTGAAATCATCCTGTCTGGGCCCCTTAGCAACACATGTATGTCTTTCATGAATAAAATCTGTCTAGGCCACATATTAAAAGATAATCACAAACATGTGCTGATTAAAAAAAGAACTTTGGAAACATTACATTTAAAATAACATGAGANCACTGACATGCTTGAGACATTGACCACTTCTCTAGGAAGACTGTTCCAGGGTTTGACCACCCTCTAGGTAAAGAAATGCTTCCTATTGCGAAAGCTAAACCTCTCTAATTCATCTTTGAACCACTCCTATGTGTCCTATCATTAATACCAACAAGAGAAGATCAGAACCTTGCTCTTCCCTTCCTCAGGAAGTTGTAGAGAGCAATGAGGTTGCCCCTCAGCTTCCTTTTCTCTGAAGTGGACAAGCCCAAATTCTTCAGCCATTCTCATAAGACATATCTCCCAACTTTTTCATCGGTTTTGTTGTCCTCCTCTGGATGCATTCAAGGACCTCTGAATCCTTCTTAAGTTGTGGGGTCCAGAACTGCGCACAGAACTCAAGATGAGGGCACACTAACCCTGAATACAGCAGGATAATTATCTCTTTTGACTGGCTGGTTATGCCAGCTCCAGCTGACTCCAAAAAAAAAAGCCACTGCAGGACACAGCTGAACCCATCAACTATGATGGTGGCACCTCTGTGATAAC
>VZRW01010755.1:0-179917 GCA_013398125.1 Aegotheles bennettii
TAGAAAGCCTCATCAACTCCTTGCCATAGGATGGGCAAGATGAGTCACACAGAGAATCTTGTTTTTCTCAGAACAAACCATGGAGAAACTGCCACTTTAACCCTTACTTTACCATTTCTTAAAGTTCATTCACTTTCTTACAGCTTGTTCTCTTCATTGGCTTCAAGAAAATCTTCTGTCACGTCCTTTCCATGCATACTATTTGGCTTTTTTGGTTCATGCCACTCACTTCTGTGAAATTCTTTCAGCTTTTTAAGGGATATTTGCCCTTTTGCAGCAAGGCACTGTGCTCTCTCTGTTGACATGAGCCCTGCAGAGGATTATCGCTTGGACATGCACATCGGTGCCAAGTGAAGATAATGCTGTCTTTTCAGACTGAAGCCAGCCTGTAGGAGTGTTCCCAGTATGATTTTCACAGTCATAACTGCAGTTAATCTTAAACTTGGCATACCCTTCCTTTCTCTGTAATGTTTTTAATGACTCTTTCAGGGTTTTGCAGTGTTGCATTCAGCTACTGATTCGTTCTTGCCAGGTTGGTTTTGTTAACCAAGATCCAGTTTAATAGGCAACCCTACCATTTGTATTTCAGTGCAGGAAATTATCTGTCTTTTCCAGCTAAACAACACTGAGAAGAGGAGGAAGCATTTTTTTCTGAGCAAACAGAAAGTGCCATGTAGCACAATGGTCAGTAAATACGTAGCGACAATTTACAGGGTTTATTTTTAATCCAGGACCTGTGTGAAGAGAATGGCATGAACTGGGTAAATCAATCAGGCTGTTGCAAGCTTGAAATGAACGGGCAGTCAAGGAGGAAGTGGTAAATAACACACAGGACTGATTGCTTTGGGGCACAGCTAGGGCCTAGGGTTTAAAGAGTAATTACTTGGTCACACCTAACTCCTGGCTCGTGTGTGATGTGCAAACTACATGTGCAAAACCTGCAGACATCAGCTAGGAGACTGCCCTTGCCTTTGCCAGCAACGATTCCCACGGAAAAAGCCAGTTTGTGCCTGGTTTCATGAAGGCTCTGGAAAGTGTGCAAGACCCTGTGCTTGGTCCACTTGTGAGCTTTGCACTAGCACAGAGCCCACCTGCTTGAAACAAGGTGGGGAGAGCAAGGAAAAAGTAACTGTAGAGGTGACGTTTCTGCTCTGTCACAAAGTCAGGATGCAGGACTGAGCCCTGTATGTAATTTGTGACAGCCTGGGGGCTGGCTAGAGCAAGAATATAAAATGCCCCTTACATTTAGAAGTGTTGAGCATGCTAGGCAACCCCAGCAGGACACGCTGCCCAACAGACCTACAGGAGCTGGGTCAAATGCTACATTTACAAAGTTGTTCACTACTACCCCACTAAGAAAAAACTGGTCAAAAATTCAATGAAATACAGACAAACCATATCTGCCCGTTGTATTTATGGTGAGAAGCCTGTAGCTCACCTCCTCTGGACAGTTCTGGGTAGATGTAGGGTGAGTTTCACTCAGTCTGTCCTTATTAAAAGTCTGTTGCAGATAGATAGGACACAGCTTCTTTTGTAGCAGACAGACATAGACATCTCCACCCTGTTAGGACAATAGCAAAAGGAGGTCTGAAATTAGATGCAGTAATTGTGTGCTTGCTTACTTTCTTGGATCCCTGTTAAACCTGAACATAGTTGGGAGATTAATGTGATTTGAATACCAGAATGGCTTGAGAAAGAAGGCTTTAAAAGGGAGCCAGGAGAGCTGTGCTCTGGTTATACCTTTCCTGTGGACTTTCTGTATGTTATTAAGCAAATTGGTAGTCTAAAATTCTCAAATGCAGTTTCCATTGGGAAGTTTTCTGATTAAGCTTGTGAGTTTTCTGGACAAAGCAATGATATCTGCTAGGCAATAGACACCAAAAGCAAGCTCTGTCTCAAACCACTCATAATGCAGACTACCCAGCTGTGAGTCTCCTCTCTTTCTTTTCCCTGCATCCTCACTGATTACAGACAGTCAGACAGATGTGTAACCTAGAAGTGGCAGATGTGTAGCCTAGAACTGGAGGCTGCTGAGCCCAGTTCATGAGTATCACCCTCCAGAACACAGTAAGTTATTTTATTGCTTATTTTGCTCTTCTTGATCCGATGATCCCTGCTCTCCATGAACAATGCTTATCTTGTCATTCCTCCATCCTACATTATAATTCTGCTCCTGTAATATGGTGCTTCTCAAGGTGAGCCACTTGGGTTGGGTCCCTTGCACATGCAGGATGAATGGGGATAATGATTCTGAATGATTGACTGGACATAGGGCCAGAAGGAATCTTTCAGCTGTGTGAGCAGCCAATGCAACCCAAACGGCCATTTCCTATCTCCTTTGCATGGAAAGGGACAAACTGGATGTGCATGTCTACTGGACCATTGGTCGGACTGTCTTCTAGGATGAAAGGCACATCACAACCACAGCTGATTTCCTGTCTCCAGTAGTTTTCCTGGTGCTTTATATTTCTCAACTGTTAAATGAGGGACAAGAAAGGCAAAATCAGGTTACCATTGTTCACCAATCTACTTCAAGGGACAACTTTCTGCCAGGACGCAAGTAGTGGATGATGAAAAACTTCTTCAGTTGTGTCTCTCAAAGGGAAAAACAAATCCAAATTATATTTAGGAAGGCAATGGTATTCAAGGGGTCAACCATGAAACAACTTGAATTAGTGTGAAATTACCAAGATATTGTCTGTACAGGGTGCTCTAGGAATCACACCCAGATCCTTGGGGTTTACCATTGGTCCTGGAGCTCCCAAAACTGAATTGCAGGTTGCCCTAAACATCAGTCTGGGCCATGTATCAACTAACAGGCAGAATCAGTCTTGGACACACAGAGAGTAAATGTTATTTCACTCCATTCACATGCATGAAAGTCACATGGATCACATTCACATGGACTCCAACCAAATCAGTCACTGGGACTTGTATTTGTATTAAGGCACTCCACTCTGGGATTCAAATCAATTTTCATTTGCTTGTAATGTCAGGTACCTGGCAAGTGGACTGCAAATGACCCGCACTCCAATTACCCTGCATCAGCATAATCCTTTCCATATAGAGGTTGACTTATGCCAACCAAGCAAAAGACAAAGTATACATATTTTCTTAATAAATTCTCCAAGTTTTCTTGAGCCTGAGCTAAACCTTCTTATCTAATATCAAGCAATTATGCATTTTTAACATTCTAAAGACAAGTTAATCCTTTTATAGGGAAAAGTCAGAAAATGGGCTTAGAATGACATTTTAACAATGTCTATGGTATGTTAAGCTGATGAAAAATTCTAACAGCAGTTTCAAGCATTTTTGGCTAAAATATTACTGTGATCTTAAAGCGTAATAAACTATAAGTAACATACCAAATTTCTAACTGTCAAAAATCTAAAATATCACATATTCTACCAACAAAATTTGCTTTTTCCACAGTAACTTTGATTTTCACATGTGGTTTTAGTAACATGACACATCTAATACATCTTAATCTGACCTTGTCTTAGAATTATATCTGTTTGTTCCTGTGTGCTCTGTACTTTTCCCAAGCAAATTTTGCTGACAAGTAACACTCAATTTACATCTGGTTTCAGACCCTTTATTGCCATCATTTTTCTCTTTTTATCAGAGTACAGCAATTTCAATGCATGCCAAAGATGGTGAACAGACTGTCCTAAACTCTTCTGTTTGCCCACAGAGAAGAAATAATATTATAAGTTGGAATATTGATTTGTCCAACACATTCTGCAGTAATTAGAAACCTATCTTTGAGATTTACATTCATTAAGGCTCTATTGTCTCTATTGGAGGTGGCAACAGAACATCAGGAAAGTTTCCTCATTTTCTATTACTGTTTTTTGCTGAGTGTCTGAAGAAGCACAGGGTTTAATATATGTAATAAGGCATGTACCTCTTCAAAGACTGGCAAAATGATCTGCAGAGCCACTACACAAAACATATATCATGTAGTTTGAGGCCAAAGCAGTCCTGACCATTAGGAAACTCACCGAATGGTCCAACTTTTATGGATATCTGCTATTTAAACATCCACTGGAGTACACCTATTGTCTGAGCCTGGGAATCACTGCTGTGTTATCAGAAAGCTGATCCTATTCCTGAATGCCCTCAAGCACCCACTTGCTCTTACCCACACCCTAAGCACCTCTCCCAAGAACACACACCCCAGAGCTCTTGGGTCTTGGTTTGTTTGCTTTTTCCAAGCCAAGTTTGCTTTCTAGTTTTTCAATGAAGGGAGTGCCCTCATGGAGGAATGCAGTTGTATGTGTAGCACCATTCAGCCTAAACACAATCCCAGACACCTTGAGCTTCCTGAGATGATCAAATACCTAAAATAAGACTGGTAGGAGACCTGTGTCCACCTGGAACACTCTAGGGTATCTCTCATGGCTCCAGGTGACTGCCTAGAGAAGCTGAATGGAGCCCTCTGGAGTACCTCGTACAAGTAAAAACCATGAGAGCTGGTTGTAAACACCGGATGGAAATGGAAAATGGTGCTAATTCAGGTTTGGAATCAAACAGTCATCAACAGGTCTCAAACACAGTCCATGGTGCTGTTTGAGAACTGAAAAGCACCCCCTCTGACTCCATGTCATGGCAACCTGCAAGTGTGGCCTCACCGAAGCTAAAGGATCTGCTTCAGCACATGGTAGAAGCCTAATGAGTATGATTGGGGATTTCGTATTTATTGTTTAGCACATCATTCTCATGCCCAGAGACAGGGCAAAAGAAATATTAAATCTGGAGCTACGTGTTACAGCTACAAACCAAAAGTCCCAACCTCTATATCCAGCTCAGCCAGACTCTTCCTGCAAGACCTGCAGCAAAAGTAACTGCATTTCTTCCAGTTTCCATCTGTTAAAAGTATAGCTCACACTTCCCAATCCTGTGAGACAGCTGTCGACAAAAAATCCTTTCATGATGGAGTGGGATCAGATACTCTGAGGAAGAGGCTAAATAACTTGGAAAAAAAAAAGATGGCTTGTTCTCAGAACTGTGTCTCTTCCAGAGACATCACCTTGGACTCCTGTTCCTGAGTTACATGATCAACACCTGACTTCTGGTTTGTGGCATCATATTTTTCTTATTTTAAAGCGAGCAGGTAGGATATTCCTGGTTCACAGTTGCAGAAGGGGCAGGTACGTGTCTTTTAACACCTTCTACATCACCCACAGGAAAAAGGCAAGAAAACAGTATACAGCAACCCTTCTGCCCAGTGCTGAAACAGCCTGCGGCAATGTACAGAACAGAAAAATGTCTTTACTTAGGTTTCTATTATAAACTGCCTTTGGTTTATAAATGATCCCTTCTTTACCACAAAACATACTGGGAAAGTTTTAAACTTATATTAATCTCTCAATCAATAAAATTTCAAAGGAGGGACAGAAAATTGCACAGTTATCTACTGTGACCTTTGGTGATTAGCAATGAAAAATGTTTGATCTTCACCTGACAGTGGCAAAACAGAAGCCATACCCAGCCTGAGCCCCTTAAAAAAGGAAAAATTGCAGAGCTTTCATTCCCCTAAGGTTCTCTTCAAGATTAGCAGCCAGTAAGCAGCAATTTCTGTTTGTTTTTACAATAATATCCTGTTTTGTAATCCACAGGAAAAGGAGTATGAAAGTAGCAACCTTGGCAGGGAGTGGGGGCCAAGGGACTATTTTCTGAAATCTCAAAGCTCAGGAACCTAAAGGCTCGGACAAATTTCCATGGGCAGTGAATGCTAAATGGTAAAGAAAGTATAATGACAATGAGAGAGAGAAATTATTTATTCACCCTGTTAATAAATTCTTCTTCCAAGGTAATTATTTTCTTTTTCAGTCATCAATTGACAGGCAGTTACTTCTAAATGCTTTTAAGTAAGCACCTACTACATATTAAAGGGTTGATAATGTTGGGTTTTTTTTCCAAAGATGAAACAATAGAATATAATAATAATAATAAAAAATGGAAGAGTGACGTTTAACATCAAATAAATGAACAGCTGAAAAATCCAGAGAACACAGATAGCCAAGCAAATAATGGTATTATTAAAGGGACTAACATATAACTAACTGTTCAGTGCTTACATGGCAAACAGACTAGGTAATATTTTTCTCCCTGGAAGATAATAACAGGTGAACCTATCCTTGCAGTTCCGGTTCAAAGACTGGAAAGAAAAGCATGTTAGGACTGGAGAAGACATTAAAAAGAAGCCTGTGCCTATCCGAGCACTGTTTCAAAGGGCCATAAGCTAGAATAAATATTGACACAGTAAGGAAAAAATATATAACAATAGCAATTGTTCAAAATGGGCACAAGTTGGAAGCTAACAGATCCACACTGACCTAAATAAAGCTGGGCAGGGGCCAAGGCCCAAAATTAAAAGTTACTTTTGGAATTTAACTTCCACTTATTTCAGTAAGAATTAGACACAGAAATACATTCAGGATTCTAGGTCCAATTCATTAACTACCATAGTTTTCAACCCATTCCCCAGCCACAACCCCTTCCAGCTATGGCAAGGAGAAGCAGAACATCATGAAGGAGATGAATCTTGGGACAGAAGATGTCACAGAGCTTCTGTGCCTCCGCCACAATGCTGTTTCGGGTCTTCTTTCAAGTATTCATCCTGTGTTTGTTTTCTTTGGAGTTCATTACTCCTAATTATATCTTTACATGCTCTTTTGAAGTATCTAACAGTTCTTCCTCTTCTGTCTGATCATCATTTTAATCTCACTCTATTTTCATCTTTCTCTTCTCTTCTCTTCTCTTCTCTTCTCTTCTCTTCTCTTCTCTTCTCTTCTCTTCTCTTCTCTTCTCTTCTCTTCTCTTCTCTCTTCCTCTTCCTCTTCCTCTTCCTCTTCCTCTTCCTCTAATACTTCTTTCTGACAATTAGGTCCCCACATCAGTCAGGTGACATGGACCACACTGTCAGAGCACATCACTGCAGGCAGTCTGTGGTAGTGCACTGTTTTTACCAGCTAGAAGTTGGCCTTATGTGCTGGCTCAAATGTTCAGCAAATCTTTCAATTTTTATTGCAAATTCCCAACTCGAAATCTAGCTGTTTTCCCCAAATCTGGTCTCAAGCTCTTTTCATTTCATTTTAATCAGTCCAATAACCTACTTAATTATTCATTGGAAATGTTTTCATCTGTGTTTCTTTGGAATTAAGGTTTCTGATAGAAAATCCAAAGCAAAAAGGAATGGTTCATTTCTTTATTCTTTCTTCATTTGTGCAAGCTCCAGTTGAAATCAATAAGCTTGAACCTCTTCTCACATCAATATCTGATTGATGTATTTCTAATGGACTTCATTTGAGATATTCCTGATTTGCATAGCCATCTTCAACAGAAGGATCTGGTGAATTTGCCTTGGAAGCAACCCAGCAAAATCCACAAAATTTGGCTAGTTGCTCTTAACAACAAGAGATAAGAATTTATGAAATTAAAAAAAATATGCTGATATTAATCCACTACAGTATTAGCAGACTGGGCCTAAAATACAGTTAAATCAGTGGACTTTCAAAACAACACTAATTTTTAAAGTAAGACTACAATGGAAGAATGTATTTAAACATTATATTATTCTTGTAATATCTTCAAGAACTTTATTGCACTGCTTTCATATTACAAATTTCAAAACTGTATGTCAGGTTTTGTATTCTGCAGATAATATGTATGTATCATCATGGTTTCTGATGAACATCGATTGGCCACAGTGCTCAGAATATTCATGAATGTCCTCCTTGAGCAGTGAGGTCATTTTAATTGTGCTGATTTAATTAGAGAGAAGAGGAGAAAGAGTTCCAAATCACTTTGATACTCTTAGTGCAAAGCCAAAATGCAAATGTGGATTTGTTAAATGCTTTAGCAGCTGCTAAAAGGGAAGGTTTAAGAGTGACTGCATCACAAAACCAACTTTTTAACAGCTCAAAGAGGCAACTCCAGCTATCTTAACATGACTGTATTCTTGTAGAAAACTATTTTTCAAAGTGAAGATTACAGTGCCAAGAAACCTTTTCTCTTCTTTTTCCAGAGTTTTTTGCTGATTAATTTCTTCAAGTGAATTTCTTGAAGTACCTCTGAAGTCTCATTTTCAGAGGTGATTGGGACAAAGAAGTGTCTGTTAAGGCCTTATCTAACGTTGCAACATTGTGCAAATAGATAAACCTGTGTACACCCAATTTTGCATGCAGTTATGATGTTGCCAGCTCATTTTTAGACTAGTATAAATTTGCTTGCTCTGTAGGATGGACTGCTGATTAGAAAACAAAATTAATGTTTCCCAGAATTGATATCACTATAACAAACCTTTGTGTAGAGCAGACATCTACCCCACTGAAAACAGTTTTTGAAAATGGAGCAGATTTTAGGTGTCTAAAGATACACATGACCAGCTGGGATGTCCAGAGGTGATTTAGCACGTATCCAGCAGTGACCCACTAAATGTCTTTCATTGTGGAGGGTCTCTAGTCTTCATAATGAATATTACAATACAAAGGCAAGCACCTGAAAAGAAACAGTGTGAATAAAAACGGTGATTTGAACAACTGCCTCTGTCACAGTGGAAAAAGATGCTCATTTTTTCTCCCTGAAATGTGAGGAAAACACCCAGTCAGTAGCAGCAGTGACACTAGAACAAAGCTGCATTGTAATGGGTTAGGAAGGGTGGCTTCTTATCTTTCACATACTACATTCCTGGTTCAAACAAGGAGGTACACACATTGAAATTAAGGTTCCTGATAGTCCTCCTCTCTGCCTTCCCAAACTGGTTTATCCCCTTACCTCTTCTACCTCCTTACAGTACAAAAGCTAAGATCTGGGAAGGCCAGACACTGGAAACAAAGCTACAAGTAACTTTCGGTCAAGGAAAATTATATTTTCTTAGTACACAGAAACATGCCAAAGGGTGCAAAAAGTTCAAATGACAAGTAAAGAAAGGTAGAAAGACTGAGTATTTACTGAACAACATATGGAGGAACAAAGGTGCAAGTGGGAACCATGGCATGCAATGGAAAACCCTACAGCTTAGGACTCTGCCACAGTCCTGAGCAGCAACACAAAACAGTTGAGTTATCTTATGTCTCTGTTGTTGTGTTGCACTAGGATGGTATTCTCTAGGGCAGAGCTGGACCTGGAGCGATGTTTTCCCCAGCACACCACCCAGCCTCTGGACAGGCCTTCAGTCTGGCTATAAAACACAGGCATGCAGCAGGGAGTGTGGCTGAAACCTCCTGCCATGGTAGTTTGGAACAGGATGGCAACTGTATGGTTTTGAGATCTGAGCAATATTTATAAGACCCATAGCATTTTACATGTTGTCCTGTCACCCTCTGTCCTGGAAGTAGATGCTAGAAGTCCAAGGAAAACTACCTCAGGGGAAGAGTTATAAGGAAATTACAAAAAGCTGCAAAACTTCAGCCAAGATTGGTGTCAATACTGGACTTACTGTACAAACTGAGTAGCTAGTGATAATCAGTTTATTAAGCATTAGGGGTTGTGACAATTGTTTCATTGAGGCCACACTTCAACATTTCTTGAAAACTCAGAATATTTATTTGAATACAAAAATATTAATTTATGTACTTCCTGTTAGGTTCTTTCATTTGAAAATGTGGGGCCAGGTATTCAAAAGGCTTCACAAGGAGAGGTCTATGTGGACAAGGAATAGGCCCAGGGATCATGCGTTTCATGGTGGGTTATAACCTAAAAAAAAACCCCTTCCAACTTTAAATATTATTGTTTTCCTAAATTAACTCTGAGAGATTTTAATCTAGATCTTGGGTCTCTGCCAGGGAACACACACCGCTCCCCACATCCCTGAGAACATTGTCGAGTCCTGTACAGTCAGCTGGCATAATAATGAAATAGCAACCGGTTAACTCTATCACTCCTTCATAAAGTCTTCTTCTCTAATCCTGTTCTTCCTTTAACTCCTTGTAGTTTCCCAATTAGCACCCTGTGAGGGGGGACACAAATCCTTTGTTGTCTTCTGAGGGATTTTTAGGGAGGTCACAGGACTATTTAGTGAACCCAAAAGGAGGACTTAATGCACCAGATTACTTCCTACAGTTCAAAGGGGTAACTAACTCTTCAATAATACTGATTAACAGGTCAGGCTGGATCAGGGAAAGGTAGCTAGGATGCCTGGAGATTTTGCCTGAGAAGGAGTCTCAGCAGAGAAGGAATCAGGGATTTATGGCGACTGGAAAGCTCTGAGAGCACATGGTTTGGACCTGAATTCAAGGAGGTCACAGTGAAAGCAGGCTACTCAAACACAAAGCAAGTAGAGTGCAAACAGAATGCTCTTCAGAGTATACATTCCACTGCATAAAATGCATCCTTGAACTAGCTTTTTGTCCTACCTAATTAAAGCAAATGGTGATGTTGTTCATTGCTTATAGATCACTGTTTTCAGTCCTTGTCAGGGAAAATTCTCCTGATGAACCCCATGGGATATAACCTGAATAGAAGAGGGAAGGTGGAGCATGGAGTTTTGCCAGCGCGCTGTGAAGCTACGTCTTGGTTAGCTTCCAATGAATCATCGCAGCCATCTGGGGGAAGGGGGAGGAATTCCCTCACTTCTTAATCAACCTATCTGTGTTTTAAAAGGGAAATATTTTTCAGTAAGATGCACTGTGCAAATCTGGCACTTGGCCTCTTGTTACTGCCAGCTGTCACTCTGATAATGTGTTATAAATGATGGCACACCAAGCAGACAGGGCTGCAAGCCCATGTGATTGTATTGCATTATCAAAGTGACAACCAGAAAGAACAAGAGCTCTGGCTGCTGAATTGGTCCATAAGTAGATTTTGTGTTGTTGATATTACTATTTATATACAAAATGGGGCTTAAACATTTTTAATATTTTCCCAGCAGGAGTCAGGACATTGTTAGGACTTCAGTATGCAGATAGCTGGGGTAACGCACAACATAAAACTTGTTTAAAATTCTGTTTTCATAGACTAAAGTAGGCAAAACAGTGATTATTAATGAAACTAATTCAAGTATATACTTCCAATTTCAGATCTGTAAGCACGGGAAAATTAAGTGATGTAAACTGGTATCATTCCCTCAATAAATCCATGCCTACATCATCAGGTGCCATGGAGATACCTCCTGTGATCTACACACGTGACCTAAAGCTATGATTGTCAGGCAGTGTATGGAGATTCAGCAGGAGCAATGCAGATATATCCATAGGTGCCCATGGGTGGAACAAACTGGAAAAATCTACCACAGAATCTGAGTTGGGCTCCTTGGGTCAGTACAGCTTTAGAGAAAGTGTTTCTGCTGGTGTCTAGAGCATGTTCTCACCTTCTAGTGCCATAGCCAGGTCTGTGACTCTGCTCTTCCACAATGACTTTGGTGGCCCAGGAGCAAGCTCTTTGTATGTCTGGTTGGGGGAAAGGCTTCCTCTAGTATAAAGTGACTCAGCATGAGCAGAAGACTCAGTTCTAGTCTGGAAACCTCTTCTGGGGCTCCTCTCTCCCAGAAAGTCAAAGCAGAACTGCAGCTGAATGTAAAAGGAGTTTGTTATAATTGCATGCTCTCTAGTTCCTGGTTTCATCTGCATACGGAAAAGAAAGTAATAAAATGCTAAAGGAAAAGCTGTTCTTAGGATTTACATGTTTGGTCTATGTCATAGAGGCTTTTCTGGCCTTCTGTACAGAGTCTAAATGTTGTTACGCTGCATCTTGGCAACTTTTGCTCTTTCTGTGTATCCCAAGACAAAGTAGTCACAGTTTCTTTTGGGACATCAAAAATATGTGGCTTATACACAGTGCACAGTAACTCCTTCCACAGCAAGCACTGCTGGGTAAAGTTCAAAAGCCTCAGGGACAAACTTAGCAATATTTGTTGTATTGGTCCATAACTCGTATGATATCTACAGGATTTGTCATTTTGAGGGATGGTGAAAGGGGACAAGTAACAGATAAACAATGTAGGAGGAAGCAGTGCTCTAATCCCACCCAGAAGTGAACCAATGAAGGGTTTGAGACACTTAAATGAACAACCAGATCCCACTACAGAGAGCTTCTAAAGGGTCCAATGGAAAAAAAAAAAAAAAAAAGGATAATAATTAGCCATATACTTGCCACAGATTAGTGCCATGAATCTATTCAACATTCAACACAACCTTTCAACAGAAATTTATGCAAGCTGAAATGACAAATTTTCATGAATTAACACTGCTCATGTCATTCGAGCTAATCACTCTAAAGACAGCTGGAAACAAAGTTTCAAACCAAATTAATGCTAAGGGTATTAAACAATGTAAATATGTCAAGAGATATAGACATGTCATTTGGTGTAATTATACCAAAAGGGACATTTCTACTGAGCAAAACCTAAGTAAATTGTTAAGTGTCTGTAAGAAAATACCACAGAAGTAAAGCTATTCAATGAATAAATACTTCCTGCCTCATACTTCTACATGACAGTGTTACTATCAGGCAGTTCACTCATATTTTACTAGCCACTAGATTCATACTGGGTAAATTACTTTGCTCTTACAGACTTGCATAGGAATGCAGTGCAGTCACAGAATTCAGGTAGATTTAGAAATCTTTAGGGTGAGAAGGGGAGGTGATTATCTCATGTTATGTAGGAACCATAAAAAGTTATCTAGTTATTTTCAGAGTGAGAGGACTAATGCTTTCCTATATAATGTGTGTGAACTCTGCCTAGACCACAGCCAAGGAGGGGAGATGGAGTGGATGGAGGGTTGATGCTGATTCATGGTAACAGCCATAAGGAAAAGCAATGGCTTGTCTTGGTTAACACTAGTAGAAGTGCAGCCAGAAGATGCCAGCAACCTGCAAGTCTAGCAGTCACTGATGTTCTTTAGAAATCTTGTGTTTGTTTTAGAGAATCCTGATGGGCCAACTTGACTGGGTGTGTAAACTTCATTGGTTCCAGTGGAATTTCTCATGGAGAGATGTGTAAGTAACCTCATGGCTCAGTGGAAATAAGGGTAATACCTTTGACATGGAGTCAGCAGACAGCATTTAATTTTTGGCTGGGGTGGGTGGATTAAGCCAAGATGCGTATGTCTGGGTGTGGGCTTGAAGGAGAGATCTCAGTTCTGCATTCTCAGACTTCAGATCCAACACACATATTTGCTACAAGGTCTCGGTAACTACTCTGGCTACTTCAGAAAGTTGTTACTGGCTCAGGATCTAGTATTTAAGTCCCTTTCCCACGTGCTCACATCACACCTTTAGCTATATAGACAGCTCTAAAACACTAAAATATGGGCTATATCTATAAATCCCAAATAAGAAAATTGTATAACTTCCTCCTGACTTCTATACTTCAACCTTTCTGGTGAGCAAAACTCATGACAAAGCTGACACTCTAAATTTCAGCGTTTGTAATGAATTGTCTGGCAGTAGCTTTTAATAGAATCATTCAATGTAGGTGTTTTCTTGCCCTGCCTCCCACACCCCGCTTTCAGGCCAGAAGACCCTGCATCTATTTTCTCCACTGCTGGAACTGCCCCTTCTGCACAGCACTTCATGACAGTGTCCATCTTTGGCTGTGATCTCATCATTTCCATTTCTATCAGTTAATGAAAAACCCACATTGCAGAGGTGAATTGGCTGCTAGAGCTCTCCCAGCTGTAGAAAGACTGACAGAGTTTAGCAGTGTGGTTTGTTAGGAACCCCTCTTCCTCTACCCTTGCCCTCCCCACCCAAATGTCTTCTCTTCTTGGGGAGCCATTTGCTATGCACTCAAAAGTATCAGAGTTAGTTTCTAAAGTTAAAGTCATAAATACTCTGATGGAAAGAGGGAAAACAGAAGAAAAAGGTTCAGAAGCAGCTAGTAAAAGATTGTGTTTTCTAACAGTTTTTTACATGATCTTGAACAAGTCTTTGATGGTGAGGGAGAGCTTTGGTTGCTGCTGTAGTACAAGCAATAACAATATGCATTAGCTGACTTAGGCTGTAATGATGTGTGTGTTTTCTTGATGAAAACAGAGGAAAATTAGCTGTTTAGTAAGTACCCCTGGAAGCTTTTGTCAAGACAATTTTTCTCTAGCCAAACTATTCCTCAAAGCAAAGTGACAAATACGTATCTGTCTATAAATACAGTATAATTAAACTAAGCTTCTTCAGGTCCTGCCCCCTTACAGTGCCCAAGATATGTAACAGAGCCCATAAATAAAAAGATTAACCTTTGCCCAGAGTGATTTTGCAACCTGAAAATCCAAATTAGGATTTGGTTTTAGTTTTGTAATATATTGATACTTCCGCTATTCCCAGTTCTTGCTGAGAGGTGGTTTGTTTTTTAACTTAATATTCAGAAAGCCCAGACTCAGCACTTAACCAGAATATAAAAATCCAAAATTCAATCAGGATGGACTTTGCATCCAGCAAGGTTTTCTAGTATGATATCAGTTATAACTGTTCTTAATTCACCCACCAAAGCAGTCTTCTTTCATTCCATCAGACATTTCCTTGCTGGGACTATTTCACTATAACATATAGGCATCCTTTCCCATCTGGTCATGAGAGCTGACAAAATGGCTCTGAGGGCTGTGATCAGAGGACACAGAAAGAGGTGCAAAGTGCTCCATTATGTTTTGGTGACACATTTAGTTACAAAGTGCATGTCATTTCCAAGTCACCTTGTTCTGACCATCATTGCACAGACACTGTTCAACTCCTGATGCAGTTGTGCAACAGCATTGCACAGCAAGGTAAGCATTTGCAAATCCCACTTGTTTTTACAAAATGCCAGCTCCTGTCTTTGGGAATGCGTGGCTGGAAAAAACCTCCATAGAATTGTCCTTAAAATGGGAATCTGAATGTGGATACAAATTCCATTTGATGTATAATCATCGACAACAAAACCCATGGTGCAGTGAAAATAAATGCTCCGTGCTCTAGTTCTGCACACAGCATACTCCATGCTGTATCCAACAGAGATCTGAAAGCACCACGTGCTTCAGTTTCTTCAGTCTGGTGCTCTAATGCACAGCCTGAACAGCCACCTCCTACGCTTTTGTATCATTGGATCAGCACATCTGACTGTCAAACACACCATCATTCTGGAAGTTATTCGGCCTTATCTTGACTGATCAGATTTTGCATTAGGCTGTAAATTGGAGGGAGCCAAGGAATATGCCTCAGCAATTTGCCTCAAGTGAGCTAGCAGAATAACTGCAGACAGAGCTGAGACCTTCTCCCTGTCAAACCCTCAGCCACTGGACTGAGCAGGCATGCCTGCACATTAGGGGACCCCACAGAACTACCCTGTGCTGTATAGACAAACCAGCTATGTGCAAGGGTCTCCAGGACAGGCTGGGGAACAGCATGAAAAGTTTGTGCTTCT
The DNA here is from genome assembly GCA_013398125.1 of Aegotheles bennettii. NCBI lineage: Eukaryota > Metazoa > Chordata > Aves > Caprimulgiformes > Aegothelidae > Aegotheles > Aegotheles bennettii. The sequence goes on from VZRW01010755.1 coordinate 15,338, forward strand.
TACTGCATTTGAAATCTCCACCCCCAATTTCAGCCCCTGAGTGCACCTTCTTGTGGGGCATCAGCTTTGGGTTCCCATCTTTCTTCTATTGCCCTTAGAGCCATGTTGAATGTCAACTTATTGTCACAGTCAATCCACTTGAGACAAGATATAAGTACCAAATAAAGTGGAAGTGAGTGAAGCTATTACTCAAGAGATTGCCTTTGCAATACAAGAGGCACCACTCCCAGTGGCTGGCATGGAATTAAAAGTAGAATTAAACAAATAAACACTCAAGACAGAGAATATTTCTTGGGAATTAATGACTAGCTGGAAGGAGCTTGTATGGCCAGAGACAATGTCAAAGCCATTAACCTCAGCCTGTCACTTAGGAAACATCCTCTGTTGAAGCTGTTATCACAGTATTATGATCTAAAAGATGGAAATAAATATATAAATATATAGTGGCCTTTATTTTTCATGAGCAATGCATTGCCAATTAGTATGCTCACTGCAGTTTTAGAGGATTAATGCCCAGGATACAGTCATTTAATTTGTTCCATAGTAATTTCTCACTGAAGAAGTATAGTGAGACAGAGCCAGCATATATAAGGAACAATTTGCAGAAACACTAACAAGTTCAGGTTCTTTAGACAGCAAGAATATTAAGTCCATGTAATGACATCAATATGTCATTCACTACCTGAAACCATGACATGTTTTGATTCCTTCCCACCCTTCACCGTTGTGACTCCTTTTGGATGGCTGGTGGAGAGCTTACGGCTTGCCAGTAGTGTGCCCTTCTGGTTTTCTGCCCTCAGAGACTTGCTCTGACACCTTTGGTTACTACTCCTGCAACTATTCCTGAGCCACCATAAGTGCAGGGAATGAATTTCATCTGAAGACAGGTTAAACAATGCAAACTCTGGAAGTTCCTGAAGCCCTATCTAACCAGGGGGCTCTGTGTCCCCACAAGACCACCATACCAGACGGGCATGGGACCATGGGTCCGCCACACACGGCAGCTCAGACTTGCCAAGCTACAGCAAACCCTTTAGACATTTTTCCTCTCATGATTCTTTTTTTTCTCTCAGATAATGATTTCAAACCTTACCAATCTTAAAACTATCTGAATCCAACATTAAGTAGTTATGCAGAAGTGAATTAGTTTCACAGATCTGGAGCACCTACAGCTTCAGTTTATCTAACAAAAGAGTGGAAGTCCTCAGCACTTTGAAAGATCATCTGGTTTATGCCTTCTCATCCACAGATGTAATGTGCAGGCTGCTTTTAATAAACAAATAAATACATTTGAGATAAGTTGTTAAATCCTTGATTTAGGCTGTTCTATTTTTCCACCCAGAGGCCTAGTTTTGGACACCCAGGTTTGAAAATATTAGCCTTAGCTTTAACCTACATCTCCAGGGGGTCAAATTTTGGCACAAATGTGATTTTTTTTCCTCCAGAAAGTACACAGTTGTCATGAGAAAACAATTTTGACCCCCTCCCATAAAAAAGTCTTTCTATCTGTGAAAATAATTTCAAAGGAAATTTTCTGCCAAGCTAATAATTTGTAAATGGTAATAAAGAATGAAAGACACATTTCACGACCACTATGTGGACAGAGCCAAGCTATTTAAATTCACTTAATTTTCTAGTTTATGTCATAACTCATACTCTTTGATGCATAAAATTCTTATTAATTTGTTTGATAAACAAAGGAATGGTGCTTTCATTTTTATTGGGTACATTGATTTTTCTCCATGACCTCCAGACTACCAACCACAAACCTCATCTGATTTTTTTCCATATTATCTGGTGAACGTTAACTGTTGTAATTATTCTTCAGTCAGTTTGCTGCCCATGGTGAGGGACTGAGAAGAGAAAGTAAGAAGGGAAATGCTGAAGCCTGTTAGGTTCAGAGGAACTTCAGATACCTATAAAACCCTGGGTGATCCCTGGGGATGTTCAAAAAAACGGGTTGATGAGGCACTTGAGGCCATGGTCTAATGGTCCAATGGTTAGGAATATGATGGGATAAAGGTTGGGCTTGATGACCCTGGAGGTCCCTTCCAACCATAATGATTCTATGATTCTATGATGGCTATGGATCCTGTGGGTCATGCTGCTGTAAAATCTTGATGCAGAAAATATTGGCTAATAGCATCAGGCTAGGTGACTGTAACAGCCTTTCTTGGCCTCAAAGGCTGTGACCACAAATGCATAAAGCAGGTGAGTGGTGTCTGTCACCGTCCACTTGACTCAGTGCTGGTGGCCAATGGAGAAGGAACGAAGAATTTAGGCCACTTTTGCACACTCTCACTCGTGGAGCCTCCAGTCCCCCAGCCATCGTGAATGATTCATTAGCTGCAGCACCCAGGCTTTCTCCACCATCGCGGCCACTCTGCCGGGGGTGATGTGGGCTGGAGCTGCTGCAGCTGCTCCACTCCCTGCACTGACTCACCCATGTCGGGGATCCCTCAAGTGCCTGAGTCACCCACTCCACAGCTCCTTCACACCGCATGAATATACAGCAGGGTGACTGCAGCCCAGGGGATGGTCTGCCTTGGAGTTTCCTTTGCTTCAGATGTGCACTTGGGCAGCACACAGCTTCTGGTGTCTGGGAAGGCTTTGGGGAACCACAGTGCCTTGCAAAGGGTGGTTGGCCATGGAGTGGCATCCTCTGCAACAGCAGCAAGTTGTGATCCCCATGCAATATTAAATGATGTGAGATCCTGGTGCCTTGGCAGAGGACTCTTGCTGTGCTGCTTCCACACAGTGTGGTCAGCAGAATTAACTGGTTTGGTATTTGGTTAGAGGGCAGCCATGAGACAGTGGCCCCTGTGGGAAAGGGCAGCTGCTGGGGCTGCTTGCTGGGAACGAATGGATGGTGAGACATCACCTCCCAGCTCCTTGGCCAAAATCAGGTGTCTGATGGTCCCCTCTGATGTGGTTTGTGCTTTACCAGAAATGCTGCTGTTGCTGGGCCTAAAGCAGCTGTTTGGGAAAGAAGGAAATTGAACCCAGATCATGCAGATTTTCAATAACATCTCTTCATTCTTGCCTTTTTTGAGGCATCCTTGAACACATCTGATTCCTTCTGGAAATTATTGGTGGTTCAGAGGAATGCAAGAATCTCCTGCATTTTGGATGAATAACCTGGGCTCCAAGGGACAAAGTCTGGTGGTCTCTGAAGGCATCTACATGCCGTGCCAGCACACTACCAATGGCAGCAGATAGACTTGCCTATATATGAAATTTTTTTCTGTGGTTGGATGGTGGTCGCTGTGTAGGTGGTTTGTTGATACTTGGCATCAGGCTTCACAGCTTGGACACACCTACACAAGGGGTCTAAGTGTTTTGAAATCTAGAAAGAAGAGACAATTTGGGATACATTACCTAAATAGAAACAACTGGAAAGGAAAACATCTTGAGTCACTAAATTCAGTATCACAGTAATATAATCTGATTTGGATTAAAATCTAAGGAATAGAAATATTAAAGTTCTCCCTCAGGACCTAGGCTACTGATAGTGAGATGATGAGCACTCAGCAAAATTAAAATAGAAGAGAAACACTAGATAAGAACAGCAATGAGCTTTATGAATAGCAGCAAACTGCATCTAGACCCGTAGTGTGTGATTCAGACATGTCCACTGAATTCATATGCCTCATCTGGGAAATTTTACTCTTTTCTCTGGCTCAGGCCTCTGACTGGAGCAAATTTAAACTGTACACTTGTTTTGAAGAAAAACGTGGTTCTTGCATAAAAGTCGAAGCAGTGTGTTGTGAATTGTCGTTCAATGAGGAGAGACTGCATTTGCACTTGCTGCTTTTGCCAAGAGATTATAAGTCCATAGTAACAGTTAGTACCTTTACAGTTTTCCTGGAGCTTAGTGAGGCAAGGCTACAGCTGCATTAAAAATTAAATGGAAAGAGCAGTCATTACTTGTAGGCAAACACAATGAATGAACAATAATGGGCTGGCCAAGTCTTTGAGGACGTAAATCTTTCCGTCTGAGGCAGCCGAAGGACTTTGAAACCGTATGATTAGCACTTGTGTTTTGGTTGGATTGGAATGCAGTAAAGGATGTTGTGGGTTCATGTCCACTTGCTGCAGGTGGTGAAAACCAGAATGAGCAGGATCCTACGCAGCTCAGAAACTGTTCTGATAACCATGGACAAAACAACTGCCAAGGCTCCTACACTGTGAGATGTGAATAAAAAGGAGACACAGATAATTATTGTAGTTGGGGGCTGAAGTGGAATGTCAATGAAAATGTTTCCTTATCCACCAGCATCTATTTGTACTTTTTAATATATTTTTGATACAACATTCCCCAGCTTGCATTCTCTTTCTTTCTCTTCTTACAATCAGTTTGTCACAGACATTGCAGTAACTCCAGCAGCAGCTGAAGTTGTCCCACCAGAGCCAGCTTAGGTCCAGCTCAGCTGTGATCCACATGGGAGGTCAGAGGCTGAGGAAAGCAGAACTGGTTTAAATGCAGTTTGCTTGCCATGGCTCCAGTTCAATGGCCTCAGGACAGCTCTGAACAACAGCAGCAGTCATGTTAATAAGATCGTTGTTAAGACCTGAGGTGTTGTATGAGAAAGTAGTGAAGGTTGTTCTCCTAGGAGAATTGTACCAGTTCTTCTTCCCTTTCCCCTTTAATGACAAGATGTTAGACATATGACTTATTACAGTGGCCAAGATGAATGAAAGAGTTTTCTTACCCTTCCAAGACACACACTCAATTAGTTTCATTTTTATAGTCCTTAAAGATCTGGAAATCTCTCTACATAAACAGGGACAGATTGAGACCATTTACTCACCAGTATTCCCAGGACCAAATTTTCTATAAAGTAAATTATTATCTATTATCAATAGTGACTTCTAATTAGCTGAAAGAAGGTTGCAAATGTTCAGAAAGTACATAAACATAAAAAAAATAATATTCTGATCAATAATGGTTGGCTGATTTACAACAGGTCATAGTTGTCTTTATATGCTAATATACTAGCACATATTTTTTCTAGAGTATTTATTGATGTTTCCAGATATTAACGTAACTAATTAGTGGGAAATACTCCTTCTGCATACATATGTCACCTGTTAAAACCACAGTCAGCTGATCTGGTAGAGAATCAGAGGGGAGCCTACTTTAGCTGAAGTGATAAGGAGAGCGGTGAGCTCATTTCAACTAGAAGTTTCTTTCTCACTTGTTTCCCCTGATTGCTCCTGGACATCAGATAATCTGGGGTGTCAGAACTGTATGTGTCCTGACTCATTTGAGACTGCACATGTTTCTTTGCTCAAAGCTTGTCTGGAGCCAATGTGGCATGACCTGCAGTGCTTAAGGTGCACAGGTTTCATAGTCTGCAGCCCAGAAAGAAGCCAGCATTACCCTTGGCTGCCCGTATCTTTCTGTCTTGAAGAAGATGCCTATTTACATGTGAATCAACTGGATGTGACCTTCAGCAGACCAAATGAGACTCAAATTCATACATGACAAACAGTTTAGATACAATTGTAGTGGGAATCTTTATTTCTTTGAAGGAAAACAAAATCTTTGAAGACAGCATAATCAGCTGCTTTACCCCAGTCTAAGGCAGGAAAATGTTTTCCCATCGGCTTCCACCAGAAATACTGCCTGTTTTTTGCTCTTCACTGCAATAGGAGAGGCAATCCTAAAACACTGTCTCTCCAGAAGTGTGGAGAGATGGGAGTTTTATTTCCTCAAGAACTAGATGTCATAAGGCAAAGACCTCTTTATTTCATCATATCATCCTGATCTGTCTGCCCAGTCTGTCACCCTCAAATCTCAACACCTCTCCTCACGCATCTATGTCAAGACTTTGATGTCCAGTATTTCTGTGTGTGCTGAAAAAAAAAATAAGATGATATCATAAATGTCCTAAATTCCCCTAATGCTTAAAGTCTATCCCGTTATGTTTTACAGTTGCACTAGAGACAAGGGCTGTGTATCATTATAGAAGTTCTTTATTGATTATATAACACACAGACAGTGGTAGAAACCAGCTACTTTATCTTCTGAGCATCAATGGCTTGACCTCTGTCACTGGCCTTTATAATTCAGTTATTTTTAGGGCTGTTATTTCCTTTCTGGCTATGACCTAATGCAGTCTCTCCTGTGAACTCTGAATCTTTTCCAGAAGATGTCTCAACCTCAGATTAGGAAGCTCCTACTTTCCCTGGAGCCATGGGCTCAGGTCTCAGCATGGCTGACTTATGTTTCTGTCATTGATCTGACCTGTGTGTGTTCTGAGAGGGCTTGGGGTTCAGCAGAACTGGCCTTGAGTATGTAATTCCCCATGCCTCTTCTGTGGCACCTTTATGTTCACTGTGATACTGGTGTGTCCCTCATCCTCCCTGATCAGCAGGGTGTGGGGCTGCAAGCTTACCTTCCCCCATCCCACCTCTCCAACGACTTGCTCCTGGAGGTGATAAGGCAGCGTCAGTACTTCCTGGGTGTGGGGAGGTTCCTTGGGCTTGGTCTTTTCATGCAGGTGCTAGAGGGGAGATTCTTGTCTTCTTTCAAGCATAGAGTTGCTGCAGGCACAAACCAACAGCTTGTGTGGGGAAGAGTGGGGGATGATCTTTCACACAGGCCCTTCAGATGGGATGTCCTCTTGCTGTGCAAACACATTAGAAATCAGTTGTGCATAGGGGTTTTCCCTGTGCCCTATCAGGAACATTTCCCCCCCTCCCTTCCAGCTTTGCATGCCTCCTGCCCTTCTGCCTTTTATCCCCCAGCCTCCAGGTAGCTGGGTTGCAGTGATGCACTCCGAGATGAGAGGCTCTGTAAGATACCGAGACTGATACCAACACTCGCTGCTTCCAGGGAGTCAGTCCAGGTACAGGCTGCTGTATGTGGCAGCAGTATTAGCTTATGGTGCTGAAGAGGCATTAACTTCTTGCAGCCTCCTTGGGCAAAAGAAATTTGCAAAAGAAGATCTTGCAGTTATTATTGTCTCTGGCACTCTCTTGTTTCCTTTTTTTACAAAGTACCTGTCAAAAAATATTTCTGATGGGCTGCTATAACATGCCAAATTTCTTCATATCTGATGCTTTAAGTTTAACTATATTTGTCTTGTTTACGAAAGCTGACAATTGATACAGCCATAGTAATGCCAGCAGAAACTGCACAGCAATTTCACTCGGGTTCTTTTCAAGTCAGTGGAACTGTTAAATGAGATTAGTGCAGTAGGCAGCTTTATTGTGGCCATGAGAAACCAGATAGACACATATCACAGAGAACCACTGATAGACTAAGAGGATCACATGCAGAGACATTGTGCCAAGGGGGGATTGGCAGGATAACACAAGTGCATCTTTTAGCCCTGTGGAGCTGTGCCTTACTGTATTTCTGATGTGGTTCTTCAGCCATCCCAACAGCTGTCTTTCCCTTTCCATTTCCAACCCTTCATATATCTTTCAGTGCCTTTTTCTGACACTAGTCATGCTTCTAGCTTAATGAGGTTTGTTGGAGTAGTGGGGATCTGGAAACAATGGTCCCTATTATTTTCCTTGCAACCCTTAGAATAGCCCTAGAAAATCTGTGTGTTGGTAGCTATTGCTTTCTTTTGTTAGCTCTGTTTTCTCTATTAAAAGAAGGTGCCTTAGCAGGACTGTAACTCACTGCTGAAGTAATTACCTTCATAGATGGAGAAATCAGCACTTTCCCTTATATATGCAAAGTGCTGTTGTTATGTATGTTATATATATGACATGTTATATATATAACATGTTTTATATATATATATATACACATACATATATATATATATGCAAGTCCGTGTTGGCCACTGTTGGGGACTGAACCAGAAGCTTCTGGAGCAAAGATCATCTTCTGTGTACTTGCAAGCTTAGCAGCAGGCTGCTACATAAGCTCCCATTCAGTTTGGAGCAGACGTAAGTAACACCAGCTCACATAAGGACTCATTGAGATGTTGCTCAGGTTCCAGCTGGGATGCTGTCCTTTTCTCCCTGACAGAGTAGAAGCCCAGCTCGTGCTCAGCTCATTTCCTAAAAACGTACTTCCTACATGCCGTGAAAGGCTATTCACATTTCAGCCCTGATGACAGGCAAAGGGCAAAGCTAGAAACGTGTCCAGCTACCAGGTGGAGCGGTTGGCTAATTGAGCTCCAGCAGTGATACAGACTGATAGACACAATGAAGATGTAAGGAAAGGAGGAACAGCTGGGCAGTGGACGAGCCTGTGTGCCTTCCAGTTCTCTGGAACATGGTTTGAATTTGTTCCAGCCATTCAAAATGATCTTTCACTTCTTGGCAGAAGCTCACAAAGTTTCTTAGCTAAGCAAAGAGAGGACAAGTCTTCATTGTGCATGGATAGAGACAGACACTGGTCATTTGATTATTGTTGTTGAGACCATAAATGAGTTCAATGTTGCAAATGCCACTGGAGGAAGTGAGAGGCTCCCTCATGAGGAGGCCTTGGATGTTATTTGTATCCAGAAGCATCCTGAGGTGAAATCATGATTCTCTGGCTGAGTGACCATCCTGGCACTCTGATGTGTTGTCTTTTAAGTGCACTCAGCAGGCTACTAATGAAAGCAACGCATTTCCTTACCTCACTACCAATATATTTTCCTTCCATATTGTTTAGGTTTCCTTACAGATACACGTGCTTTGCAACTTTCCTTTGCAGATCTCAGGAAAGGTCTGTAGCCACACCTAATAAGTTCCTTTCCATACCCCAAATAGCTAACAAGCTAAACAGGAGAAGGATTATTCCCTAGACTTTACAGATGGTGAACAGAGGCACAGATAAAATACACAACTTGCTGGTGGTTATTCTGGAAATCTGTGAGAGTGCCAGGCCTTGAACAGAAATTTCTGGTGTCCCTGTGCCAGATTGCAACCACAGTCTGGCCTTTTTCTCTAAAGGTACATATATGTAGAGTTTTAAGGTTGGAGGAATGATCACCTTATCTAGTCTGACCTCCTCTGTGTCAAGTGCAAGAATTTCTTTGATCAAAGCGTGTGTTACAGGATAGAATACAATCTTGATTTGAAGACACAAGGACATAGGGAACAATTTTACAACTTCCCTCTGTACTCTTTTCCATTGGTTAATCATCTCTGTTAACTTATTTTTCATATGACTGAGTCTGGCTTTAATTTGGTTCCTGTGATGATTCATTTCTGTTAGATTAAAGGGCCCTTCACTATCTGTGTTTTCTTCCTCTTCTCTTCACAGACAATTTTTTCATGTGTCTGGAAAAAGCAGTCAGGTTGACAAGTTACTTGCTGCTGAATCCTGGGGATGTTTTTCTTTCACCATGTGTATGTCTATCTTTGGTATTCTATATTTGGTATTATTTTCATAATGCAATAATTAGAAAACTTTAAAGAAAACAGAGAGGGAGGAGAATGAGGAAAATCAGCAAGCTATGTACCTTACTTTTCTTCCAGGTGCAGTGAGGAACACGTAGCCAAAGCAAGAGAATTGATAGTGCTGATGTCAAATTCTGTTCTCATTCATATATTGAGTGATACCATTTGAAACTTGCTTTTGTTGAGTGTAGCTGCTGTGAGCTACTTTGCATTATGAGGATTACAATGGGAATGCCAGCAGAATATCTACTACAGGACACTGCTTATGTGTCCTGGTTTGACAAGTCAGTGTTGCAATAAGGCTTCTCAGTCTGAGGCACAGAATATGTTGGTGACTATTTCTAGCAAAAAGAAAGCCCCAGGACAGTAGATCTCATCCTTTTCCCATTTACTGAAGCCTGAACTTGGCAATATACCATTGATATTACATAAATAGCGTTTTCTTGTGGGCTTGGCGGCCACCAGGTGGGTGGCATTGGAATGATAAGACACACACACCTGGGAAAATGCTCAGGAAGATCCATGAAGGTGAAAAATGTAGGAACTGAATCATAAATTGTATAAAGCACACGTGTATGTGCCTAGGGCATTAAAAGGACCTATCTTCCCACATGGGTAAGGTAATAGTCTGTGGTTTGTGTCCGTAGAGTCTAAGGCCTCTTACTCTGCCCAGAAACCAGCTCAGATCTATAGCTTTCAAGAAAATCCTCTGCTTTACTTGTGACCCAGAGCCCATTAGTCTGTGTGTGAGTACACAGACCACTAACACGTGTAAGATGTGAAAGCAGAACACAACGGTTAGAGATGAGTCAATACTGATTAACCACAGTTAAAAACAAAGATGTGATGCCATGAAACCTTCAGAGAAAAAGCCAGAAACATAAGATAGACAACCTTAAGAGAAAGAGCAGAAAGGCAGAAGAAATAGAAACTCATTGAGGTTTAACCTGTCCCAAGGAGCAAAAGGACAAGTGACTGGCAGCTGCCCATCCAGCAGACATGCACTGGGGGGAATGCAGTTCAACAGCAGATGATAAATGCTATTATTGGTTAGCTTACCAACAAGTTAGTCCCAATCCATTACTGAGTGTTTTGGCAATAAATAGTGATTTTGTGCTTGTGAGTTGTGTAGTGCTTTTAAGCCCAGTGAAAGGCACCCAAAGAAAAGTGACACAAAGTTTTGAAGGTTATCATCCCTGGTGGAATGAAATAGGGTAAATTCCCCTATTTTCTTCAGCCAAAATTTTAGAGTCATTTTTCATAAGGCTCATATTTTCCACCTTGCTTAAGGAGCAGAAATATCAGTTATCATTAGTCTTTGTTAAGAGTATATTTCCAGACTGCACATCCCACCCCATGCACACAACAGTTCCCAGCCTCCACCAGTTCACTGTCCCAAGCAGATAAACTCCAGTTTGCTGAGTGCATGATTCAGCTCAACACATCTCAGCTGGGACCAAACTAAAGGACAGAATAACAGCTATACACCAGCAATGGAAAGACAAAAAGTCTACAGAAAGAATGGAATGAAATACAGGAGGTGAAGTTTCCTTGCTTTCGCTCATTTCCTTGATTTTGCTTCTCAACTGTTTGTGGTAGAGCCTGTTATTTTCACTGTCAACAACCATTATTGTTCAAGGTGACATGAATTGTGAGTCTACAACCTTGTGCACTGTACAAGAACAAGATACGCCGTTTTTCCCCAGCCACTCAGGACTTCAATGTGTTTTATTTTCATCCTGCTCCGCTTGCTGATCTGTTTGCTGTTTGCAGGTTATGGTAAGGGGTGCATATTCATGGCATTTTTGAGTCTGGGTCAAAATTCAGATGCAGGACAGGTTCCTTGGAAGACACCTAATCTGTGTCACAGCTGCAAGTTTAAAAAGTGAATCCCAGAGAAAGCAGCTGGAAATCAAAACCTCAACCCCTTGTTTCTTCAGGGAAAGAGCACAATCATTGGCTGCAGAAGTCTGGCATTACCTCGGGATTTCAAATTGAAAGGATCAGTACTTGAACTTGGTACTTTACAAAACAAAATCTAAATAACCTCAAATAAGCTAGCTTAGGAACTGATAAACCTATACCTCATTGTACAAGAACTTCTCTGTTGTACATGACTACTACAAAAGTTGTCAGTACTCAGTCTTTGTTCTTCTTAAGTGCCAAATTGACTTCTTCTTAGAGGATTAGGTTACATTTTCATTTTTTCCATGCTATGTACTTATATAGAAAGGACATTTAGAATTCAGGCTTCCCAAATGATACACAACATCTATTTCAAGCAATAAAACAGGAACTCCTCCATAGGGCATGTGTTGCTGGAAAACCCTTCCATGCATTGAGACATTATTAATGTGGTCTTTTTTTGCCCTTTTATTTCCCAGAACCTTTTAAATATAAATCAAACTTGTGTAAAAGTAAGAGGTAAAACATCAGGTAAGCCAAAGAACCTTGAGAATTAATAGGAAAAAAATGAAAGCATCCACAACTCCAGAAGGTTCCCAAAGCCCTTAGTATATTATATCATCTACTAATGCAACATGATTTTTATTGGCTGAAAATGGGGAAATAATGTTAGAAAAATCACTATACTGACTTTAGGAAACATAAAACAAAATTTAAAGGATGCAGGAAACAATTCCCTTAAAAAATGCATTTCTAATCCAATTTCCACTTCTGGGATTATCTTGTTATCAGACAGATGAAACCTATCATCTGCAAAAACCTGTTTATTCTTCAAGGGAGAAGCAGTTCTCTCCTGATCTATGTTTTTCAGACATCAGATGGATAATACAGCAGATGCTTGCTGCCCTGAAGAGGAAAACCAGAGCTGCAACCAAGGACGTGTTTCCAGTGTGCAGCTGAGTGCACAGGAGGCAAAGACACTGAGGGCTCAGGCTTAGACTCAACAAGTTCCACTGTATGCTTATCTCCAAGCAAAATTTTTACTTCAGTAAGACTATTCACGTGCTTCAAAATGAACATAGATGTAAGTACCTCTCTCCAGGTGCTGGAGCTCCACAGAAGGGTTCTACAAAACCAGAATTCCAGTTTGAGGGATAAGTGAAGTCATTCAGTGAAAGCTATGAGTAGATTTTGCCTGCTCAGTTCAATAGGCTTTGGGTAAATCTTCTTAAAAGTGCCTCTGGTTTTAGGTATCTCACAACCGTGGGTTTATTTTCTTGATTTGAAATTCAGCAGCTAAAATCAGAGAGGCCCCGTAGCTGCTGGGGGAGACAGGAGGTTAAGGTCCAATAATCTACATTTCTGTAGTAACCTGTGATCTCACAGGTGCTTCAGTGTGTCTTTCAAGAGTCCAGAAATTTTTTGAAAATAGGTTTCACAGCTCCCTTTGAGGAGAAATAAAAGAAACACTTATGGCCATGACCTCACAAATTATAAAAATATTTAAATGGAAGCAGTGGGCCCAGCTCAGAGCTGACATCTAAAATGCAACTTAGACTTTTGGTGATACTGATAGAGGGTTCATCCCCTGGGATTTTCTTTGTGCAACACCAATTCCTTCATCCATAAGGGAATAGCATGGAGGGAAGGGAACACTTCACCGTAAATTATACAGGAGAAAATAGAAAGAAGATGTGTGACTACCACTCCAGTATGGGCATGAATTAAATTAATATACACTTAAAATGTACCTCTTTGTGGAAGTCATGTCAGCATCATCTCCTTTGGATAGGGAGGAAATCCAAACAAACATAATACCACCTTCTGTCGTGGATTCATTTTCACTGAGTCAGTGCTGCCTTATTGGGTAAAAGGAGATAAAAATCCATCATATATTAGTCAAAAATATATTAGAATGTGACCCAATATCTGCATAGGTGAAACCAACAGTAACAACAGATCCTAATTTAGGACTCTTCTCTCATTAATTGCAGCAGTTCAGCTGGGGAGCACAAAATCACATCACAAAATCCTCTGGGTAACAAAGCCTTGCAGCTCTGGCTGAAGTAGGGAAGCTGAGGAGGTTACAGGAGGACACAGCGAAGCCAAAGGAGGTCACTGGATGAGTCATTCGTGCTCAGGTATTCGCAGCTACCATTTCCTGGTTCCCATCACCAGACAACACTTGTCTTAGCACATTATTCCCAGGTTTCTAAGATTTTATTTTAAAAGCCAGAGTGCAGACTTTGGATGATCACAGACTACCAATCACGCTCTCTGAGACAAAGATTCATGCAACGTGGTGAACTCTGGCTGAACACCCTCCCGCTGCACTGCTTTCCCTTGTTATCAGTACGAGTCAGACATGACATGATGTTAAATGAGATCAGGATAACAACAGCCATGGGAGGTCAATAAATTCATATGATATATAATCAAATATGTGCCTCGAACAGGTAAATTCTCGCTTTATGAGATCGTGGGAGTTGACTTTCATTTAGCAGAAATAAGTATTCAGCCAACTGAGGCCCTTCTCTTTTACATACAGATAGGCTCCTCTGTTCATCTGCATTCTATAAAGCCTTGTTATTCTTCCGTGTTTATCAGATCTGTGATATCGAGGAGAACAGAAAAAGTGTGTGATATCCGCCAGCTGGATTCCATCTGTCTTTTCTCTGTGGAGATGGAGTTTCAAAGGCTACATCCTATCTGCTGTCACACCCTCTCCCGATATGAGAAGCTAAGTGTAAAGTTTGGCCAAAGTGATGGAAAAACAATATCTCTTTTGTACATCACAACTATTTCCCTACCTACACAAAAGTGGCATTCTTCTTGTTCTGGCATGCATGATGTATTGTTGCACTGTATCACAACTTTCCTATTAAATAAAAGGAATATGGCCAAAATTATTTCAGAGAAAGTACTTTTTTTAATTGGACTCTGTGCAGATATGTGTGTGTTGGGTTGCATGGGCAGGGATAATGTGATTGACAAGTACAAGTACTGCTTGATGACAGTAGAGGATACGGCCTCATAGCATTTCTGGGAGGGGAAAAAAACACCTACCTGAATAAAAGCCCAATTTTGTTGCTCTTGAAGTGATTGAGGCTTTGCCATTGACTATACCACAAGCCCTAAGGGACTGAGGAATTTAAGTTTCTCAGGATAACACCACTCAGGATGGGGCAACATTATTGCAAATCAGCAAGACTCAGTGATGTTTTCTTGCCCTAACATCTAGAGCTCTCTGTTCTTTGGGTCCAGCAGCTGCAACATTTCTGTAAAGTGCAAACCACATCAGAGAGGAGCGTGAGACACCCCAGTTTTAGCCAAGGAGCTGGGAGGAGTTGCCCGGTCCATTCATTTCCCAGCAAGCATCACAGACCAGCTGTCCTTTCCCACCAGAGCCATTCCTGAGGCTGCAGGGCACTGAAACGTATGAGGGGCTGGGGCTGGTGCCGAATAGTCCTTCCTGAGCCTCCTCTTTCTCCCTGGTGTGAGGCAGATGTACGTGCCCAGCTGGATGTGGAGCAGGGAGGGAGCAGGGAAGCCAGCACAGACATTTGGCTCCAGACCTGCTCAGCAACTCATCTTTCACCACCCTGAAGGATTTTCCATATATCCTTGTAAACCTTTTGTTAATTTACCTGCCCATTATCCCAGCATTGTAAATGTGTATTCTTTTATATATTTCACAGGTGAAGGTACCTGTTGCATGGATAAGAGGCACAGGAGGGGTACTCTGACTTTGGCCAGCACATCCATCTCATCTCAGCGGAAGCATAATTTCTTCGGGCTATTTTCAGGGGCACATACATTCTTTGATGATTAACCAGGTAAGGCCAGGTGCATGCCCAGACATATCATCATACAGTCAGCTAGTGGACCACTTACAGGCAAAAAGGTCTTTAATATCTGTAAATTAATTATGCATCTATGGATATTGCAAACTGGTCCACAGCCATAGGAATTAACATCTACCCAGAAAGTGTAATGAATTAAGACTGTCAGTAACTTGCACTGACCTTTCCACTGAACAGCCTGTGGCATTATGGGTTCCTACTGAAAAGCTAGGCCTGGTAACTAGTGTGAGTACACATGTGCAGACGTATTGATTATTTTGACACCTTAGGTACATCCAAATGAGCTTTGCTAGGTACTAGTTACAAATTCCTATGGATATATGATTTTTTTGATTAATGGACACTCTTCTAAGAATACATAGGTATGGATCTCCATAAGGTGGGACTGAACTAATTTCAGTCATGTACAAATAACCACTTGAGAGAGGTGCTTGGCCTCCCCACAAGGCCAGAAAAGAACTCTAGCAGTACCTTCACCCCAACCTGTTACACATCTCTGAGGTATCCATCTCTGTAGACTACTTGGTCAGGTGAGATGTCTTGAGATGAGTGTTGAGCTAATTAACTGGCTGAGGCTAAGCTAACATTTGCAACTAACAGCTTGATGATTTAACTGCAGATTTGGTTAAGCTTTCTCAAAAGGTTCCTCTGATCTCTTCCGTCTAACCTCACTATAGCACAGTGACCTCATATATAACATAAGTTACCTCTTGGTGTTAGCCAGGCAGCCTGGAGGAATCTTGCTGTACCAAGAGAAGCCAATTGACTGGTTACTGATCTCAACTTGCTCACAGTGAGTCCCTTTGTGCATAGGCAAATACTTTTTTTCTGTAACCCTTATACAGTCCTACAATAAAAGTAAGGTTTTGTTGGGAGTCTTTCATGGTCAAAATGAACTCTTCAGAGTTGCTGGGAAACTAGCAAACTGGGAAAAGTCCCATAAAAGCTTAAGGTGTTGATTCATGTATTTATGGTGGAAGATCAAATGACCTCTTCTGAGACAGGGTTACGTGCTGGAAGTACAGGAGGTCAATGTAGAGAGCTTGGGAAGGATTCCCACGGGACCTAGTCTCAGAGGCATAAAAATGCAAACAATCCTTGAAATAAAATATGAGTCAAACAAGGATGGAAATCAAGCTGAGGAGACCAGGTAGCTCATGAGTAGTTTAAGCACATGCCAGGCCCAGAGGCAACTCCTAAGTTGCCAGCACTTCTGCCTGCAGATTTTGCAATGGATCTTACTTTCAGGATAGCTAGAACCCTACCTTGGACTTAGATCCTATGAGAATTGCTGCTGAAGGAGAATAGCTTACAGCAGCCTGAGGCATAGAAATGGTATCCAGTCTCTATCGTAAGTAGTTCTTAAGCAGATAAGTCCTGGCTTGCCAGCCCTAGAGCATGGTATACAATCTTCTATGAACAGGTAAAGTGTGAGTTTTGGCAAGGCAAGCTCCTCTACAATTCCTCCATCTTGCCTTAGGGCAGCACTTCTCAGCATGACGAGTTCAGTCTTTCTGCCCATTCCAGCTTTGGCGCCTCTTCTCTCTGCTGAACAAAAGTTCTGGTCCTGGTTATCATGTATGTGAGCTATTGCAACACACTCGCCCCCAAAAGTTCCTCACCTGACAATGGCCTTGTGGTGCCAGCCAAGGCACATAGAAGGATGTTTCCTGCTTTGGAGACTTGACAAGCTAAATAGACAACACAAAGAATAGGAAGAAGGAAGGATTATTGTTAAGTGGTGAACTGATGTACCAAGAGATTAGCAGACTCCCTCCCAATTACGCAGCAAGTCTTCGGGACAGCTGGGAGAAATGTCCACAATTTCTTCATTCGTCTCTTGTTCCTTAAACACGAACACCTCTTCTTTATCTTTTTAACAACATGAATGATATTTCAGTAGCAATTGTTATCAAATAAGCTATTGAACATCAACCAAACAACATCCTTCACGCATTACAGTCCTGGGCTAAATCTCTCACAGTGACCTAACTGAAGGCTGCAGATCTCAGCAAGTGGGAACTGCTGAAGTTTGCCCTGTACAAGGCAGTGCTATATAG
Source organism: Aegotheles bennettii (assembly GCA_013398125.1). Lineage (NCBI taxonomy): Eukaryota > Metazoa > Chordata > Aves > Caprimulgiformes > Aegothelidae > Aegotheles > Aegotheles bennettii. The sequence continues at coordinate 32,523 of VZRW01010755.1, forward strand.
GGCTACGTGAACTAGCATGGGATGGAAGTGCAGGTTGACCTTGTTGGACCCCTGAGGGGCTTTTCATAGTGGTACGCTATATATGGTAGAAAATATCTTCAAATTCATTTCAGCATTATGACTCCTAAATCTACCAGAAGATCTAGGTCTCCCTAAATGACAAGACCTTCATGGCTGCTTTTTTTTTTTTAACAATAAAAGGCTGACCATAGCCACACAAGGAATTTGCAGTAGGACCAGGAGTGGAGGCCTTTTCTTACAAGGCTTGTGAGAAGCTCTAATTGCAGGATGAACCAACCTGTCCTGATCCTTCTATATTTCAGATCAAGACAACACCTGTCCCATTCTCAAACCCTGATTCAGCAACTCTCATAATGCAGCCTGGAGCTGAGCTGAATCCTTAGTTGCATCTCTAATATAAATAACAATGACATATTTCTAGTCTAGCCACTTAAAATAATATGAATTCAATGGATTAAAGACCTGGGGAAAGACAATGCGTTACATATTCCATTATTTTCTCAAAATGCTTTTGTAAACAGTCATAAAATATACAATAAACAATTACCTTTAGATCCAGAGCCAAATGCTGCATCTCATAACTCAAACACACCCAACAAGTGTAAACAGCCTCTCACAAATTCATGATGCTCTTATTTGACCTGCAGAGCCCTCCACCCTCTGTTCACGTGACATTCACCAGCCCCTGGGGTAACACGAGTCCTTCTCATCACCTTCAGTTTTAAATAAATTTTGTTCCAAATATATTGAGAAAAGGTCATGTCTGTTTTACACTTCTCTGTCACCTGCTTCAGGATCTCTAGACCACGGTGAGCAGCAGTTGCTGTAATGAATAACACTATTCAACACATCTCAGGAGAGGGTGTCCCAGAAATATACTACCTAACCTTGGTGTTAGAACAAGCTGCTCTGGTTAAAAACACAAAGAACCGACATTTTCAGTGATACTGGGCCCTGTTTAGAATAAATGCATACAAAGAGCTGATAACAGCCATCTTTCTCTTGGTTTTGAACATGTGCAGGAGTTAACATTTACAGAGGGTTTTTTGTTTTCCATTTCTCGTTTCCTTACCGCTTTCATTTAATAATACAGATCCAGTGTAGATCCACGTGAAGTCATGTCCATAAAGGCACCGGGTACAATGGTCCATTCACATTGACCATTTTTCTGGTATCCTCATGCAGTAAATTGCTAAGCTCTATCTAAATGGCCCCTGGACAGAAAGGATGTTGAGTAAGGTCCCAGAGTCAGGTTACACTCTGTGTGCAAAGACAATAAGGGCAATGGCAAAAAAATCAGCCAGGAAAGAAAAGTATCTGCATGGTAAAAGGAAGGCGTGACTAGCACATGCAAGCACCTGGCTGCTCGTTTAACTTTAGGAGGTCAAGTCATCCTGCCTTTCCCCAAAAGAGACAGGGACCCCTTTGCTATCACCCTGGGAACAGTCAGGATCCTCCACCCCTTTGCTGTTGCACTCCTCCACAATCAGCCTTTCCTCCCTCTTACTCTTCAGAAAATATGGTTTTACACCATGAAATGGATGGCCTGGACATCAGGACATGGATGTGGCCAGGAAACAAATCTTCCAGAGAGCCTGGCTTAGTAGTGTGGTTGTTATTGTCAGGTAATGTCTATCTAGTAGCTTTTTCATTATTGGTCCTAACCTGCACAAGCTAGACTAAACCAGGAACAACAAGCCCACCTCGCTCTTGCTGTGCCAACAGCCTCGGAGTCTTTCCAGGGTGTTGAACCATCAGAGTCCTCTTCTTCCAAACAGCAATAATAGAAAGGAATATTAGCAGAGGTTGGACTGGAGATTAATTCAGGATAAAGATGCAAATGTTGGAGCAGCAGGGCAGGCAGCCAAGGGCTCCTTTGTAACTGGTGGTTACAGCAATGTATGTGGGAAGAATGGTATGCCTCAGACGTAATGCGGCACAGAGCACATCCAGCACAATGTTGGTTCAGTTCTCACTGGCACCATCCTATTGCTGCTGCTTTTTGACACTCCCAGGTCAGTCACAACCCAGTCAAAGGTTCTGTACCCACCAATGACCCAGAGTGGGCAAAGTCTGAGAACAGATATGCTCAGCTTAGTTGGCTGCATATTGTGATTGTTGGTTGGTTGCCCTTTGACACGAACGGCCAAGCAGGTGGTCACAATGGCTCCTGGCCCATGGTCCTCACTTCCTTCCTGCCCATGAATGTCCACCATGACAAAACCTTTCCATGTGCTGGAAGCCAGGAAGGGAGAGGAAGAAGGAGAAGGTGTTTGGAAAAAAACAGAGACATTTGTGAGTCAACTGTCCACAATTTGGTTTGACAATCGTTCTTTTTGTTTGTTTGCTTGCCATTCAGCTGTGAATTACACACTTAAAAAGTGCCACATAGGGGTGCTGGAACTTGAACAGCAGCAACAACAAAATTAGGGAGAAAAAACTGCCTGTATAAGATTAGTGGAAAACCAGAGGGCTGTGACATCTGCATGAGGAAGTGATTTTATACACAATACGAGGCTTAAAGATCCCTGCTAGATTTAGGATTTACATCAATTTTTCTATAACTTTCTTGTTCCTGTGCAGGAAGAACTTGTACACATTACACATTGATCGTCTAAGTAAACTTCACCTTACCAGAAGTGACCCCTAGTTTTTGCACAGCTGTCTTAGAGATGGCTTGAAAGATGTGATTTCAGAAGGTCCAATTCTCCTTCAAAATTACATAAAGTTAGAGGGATCAAACAGGTGTAAAGCTAGTGTAAGGAGGAAAAAGTTCTTGAACAGCAAGAAGTGACCATTTTGATTGTTAATATGACTTTCTTAATGAACTATGGGATTTTACCTGATAATTTGTGAGGCTAGGGAACACTTTGATAATAAAGATCAGACCGTTTCCAAGCTTGACAGCATCGCATGCCGAATGAGACATAAGCACACCTCTTCCATAAACCTTTGCCCCAGTAATGGAGCCCATAAAACAAGAATAATGCCATCTCATAACAGAAAGCACAGCCTCTCACCACTGTACAGCCCTGTTTGTGGCAGAAATGGAAAACTGGAAAGCAGCTTTGAATATAACCTTTACATCCAAAGGTTTCCCCAGCACAAAGAAGCCAGAAGTGTGTCTCAGGGCTGCCCAGAGAGAAGCCATGAGTGCATGGTGAGTGCCTGCATCAGAGAAAATGCTGTTTTCACCTAGCTAAAGCAGCTTTTCTGTGAAGACTTTGTGGCTTAAGCTAGGATTCAGTTCATTCATCTTTAACCATCTAGTCTGAACCACTCATCCAATCTGTCTGTAGTCCATGAGGAAAGGTAGGTAAGGGCTTAGATGTTTCTCTTCAGATAGGATGATTTGCCATCTGGAAGTGTCTATCTTTACTGGCCATAGTGGGACAGTACACGACTAGGTTGAAGGTCAAATGTTTAGATGGATGAAGGCCAGTGAGATAATTTCCAACCTGAGGTTGTATCAGTATAAATTCATGCCAGGAATGATCAGCGTGCTGCATGATTTTTGATGAGGTTCCAAACATCTAGAGACCACCGTAAGACTCCACTCTGAAACGAAGCCCTCACAACCTTGGGAAAGTCACTTTATCGTGATTTTTAGGAAGGTATCAGATAGGCTCACAATCAAGCAGGCTTAACTTCAGCCACCTTGCCGTGCAGAGTTACCGTCAGTGAGCTGAAGAGTACTACTACTCCTCTGAGACACAGCAGCACATGCTCCTCAAGGGTGTAGTGACTCCCCCATTCTTCACAGGATCTGCGTCTGTCATTTCCCGAGGGAACAACATTGTGTTTCGACTTGGGAAACAGCAGGGAAAACAGACTGTGGGATTCCTGGGTTCAATTCCCAGTTCTGCTTGAGGTGGTTCAGATCTTGCATCATTGGAGAGCCATAGGCACATACGCTTTTCAGACTCACCAGGTTTTCCATGACCTTGTGCTAATGTGTAACAAGGGACCACAAAGTTCATGTGGCCAGAGAGATCCTGTAGCAGTTGGGTTATGGCATTGCCCTGGGGGAGAGGCCAAAGAACCTGTGTCCAAGGGGCCACCTACATATTTTGCATTCAAGTGATGGGAGCAGGGGTGAGAGGGATCCTCACAGTGTACCAAACAGATCCCCTTTTTGCTAAACCTCACTCTCTTGATTAACAGTGGAAAGTGAAAGCTGGATTTCTGCTAGGCCCATCTGGGACATCCACCACAAAGACCCTAGTTTTGTTCCCCAAGCTAATGCTGCCAAAGAAGGTTCTGCTGTCTGTTGCTGGGAAAGCCTCCACAAGCTTCACCAGCAGGGTCTAGGTCACACAATTCAATAAGCTTACAGTGTGGCTCATCACCTTTATGCATTATTTTACTGGCTTCTTTTCTACACAAACAGTATTTTAATGAATAATTTGTCTTTGTGATATTTATTCAGAAAGAAAGATTTCCTCTATCTTTAAACTATCAAAATCTAACTTCTCTTTTGGACTACTAATCTGAGATAAAGGAGTACATGGACTTCCATTCAATGCCAAAGAACTGAGCATGAAACCGGGTATCTCTGAACTGCAGAGAGGGGCAGTGTGGGGCCAGGAAAATCCACTTGTGCCCTGGAGCTTACACAGTCTAAGAGAGTTTAACTCTGTACAGTCTGTCTACTAAACAGCACCATACCATTATCTATAGTTCATCTTTAATGAGGGTGCCCTGCTATTTCAGTTCTGATTTCTTTATGCTCGGTTTCTCTAAGTAAAACAACGTCTCTTTGCTTGCACTGTTCGAAATACATGAGAAAAAATGTTCAGTGGGAAATGGAACTAAAATTGCAGAATTAACCTCGTATGTGCTGTAGCTGTGGAAAGAGCAGCCCGAATCAAACAGCAGCAATAATGCCTGGGCTAGTGCATGAGAAAGACATTGAAGCTGGCTCAGCTGGAAGATGCTATTGGTTATGTCCCTTTTTTATTATTCTCACCAAAAAACATCAATGTTTTGTGTATGCTTTATGTATGGCAAATAAGTTAACCTCCTCTGTTGCAGTCTAAGTGGATTTGACACTTGAGGAGAGGTCATCTGACACTTTTTTAACTCCCGGTCTTCCCTGATTATAAATTAACAATAATTCTTCTTCCCTCCCCCCTCTTTTCCTTGAATGTCCCATGAATTCCTCTTTCACCAACTCTGCTTTTTGTCATTTGGTGGCTTTCTGTGTTGTCAGTAATGTTCTAGTCCGCATAAATTTAAACAGGTCTAATAATACTGGAGGGTGTCTGGGCCTGTTTTTGAATGCCTTTTTTCCCCTCTAAAAGGCCCCATCTCTGTGATTACCTTCTGCCTGGTCACTGTGTACAAGCCAAGAGCTCAGCAGTGTGGGAGTGTGACAGTCTTGAGACATTTCCACAGCACCCAGGGGCAGTAAATTAATGCTGACATGACCCACCAAGCACATGGCAGCTCCATTGTCAGAGATCGTCTAACAGGAGAGATTGAATTTCACACTGTGTTTTATATTAAATCTCTCCCAAGCACAAGCTGACTTGGCTGGGTAGAAAAGATATTCAAGGATCAGCAGTGAGGGCCTCGGCAAGGGAAGGTGCTAAATATTCACTGCCCTCATTTGAAGCATTACCTTGCACGCTCAGCCTGATCTCAGTGCACAGCAGATATTATGGTTATGTCTGCTTTGTCCCTTACACCTGTCCCACTGTAAAACGGGCAGTTCCACCATGTCTCTTATCTTGCTCCCACTTCCTCTCACTGCTTGATGTCTCTCCCCTCAGGATACCTCCAGCATCACCACCCCATCTCTGACCTCCTGTGTCCCCTCATCTTCTGCAATACCCTAGTATTGCTTTACTTGTTGCTGAGCCAGGAGGATCACATGCTGCTTTGCTGGCCATCACAGGCTGATCCGTTGGCCAGAAGATGAATCCTGCTTAAAAGCAATGAGAGGTCACCTTTGACTCAAGCTGGACGTCTAAAATAAATAAGTTGTCCAAACTCTTCACTGGTGACACAGTAAATTGCTCTTTGCAATAGGGAAACTGTCTTCTTATAAGCTTGTAAATCACAGTGCTCAAAACATTACATGCAAATAATCTATTTGGAAACTGTAATGCAAAACTAGACTGAAATAGTCCAATCAGGAACCAGACATATAAAATGAATATATGTACATTAATTTTCCATTGCACTGTCCTTTACAGCCCTCATGAAGACTAAAACACAACCTCTCACATCTCTTCCAAGTTGTGTGAAATCTGGAGCTTGATTAATGGTTTATCCTAATTACATTTGATTAGTAGTGGCTTGATTAGCAGTTTACACTGGATATTGCTCATGATTACTCTGGAGATGTGGGGGACCAGGATACTAACAATGCATCCTATGGGTAGATGCAGAGTTTCTAGTTCCATTGTGTTTGGTGTGCTCTGCAAAGCCAAATCAACATTTCCTAGACATCTGTTTGTACCTGAAGATGTAGATGTGCCCTTGGATTCCTTTGCAGTCTTTGTCACTGTCTAGTTGATGCCATTTGGGAAAACTTGTTATCCCAAAATACGTTAGCCCAATAAGAGAACTTAAGCAGTTCCACCTGAAGTAGCTCAATGTGCAATTTTCCTTATAGGTTTTTAAGGAAAAAAAGGGCTTTCAAATCAATTTGCATAACTTATTTTCTCACAGGACACTACGTTTCTCCCAGTTATCTTATATTGGCATAAGAATTTTCACCTGTGCAATACTAAAGTACATTACTCTTTCTAGAAAGGTCACCAATCTTGATGTGAAGACACTATGAGATGGAGAAATGGCTGTCTCACTTGCCAGTTTTTGTTTCAAAGGTCATCCCAGATCATCACTGGTAAAACTCATGGTTCATTGTCAGCTTGAAACTGTCTGGCTTCAGCACCTAGACCCTCATTATAATGTTCTCCACAAACTGAAAGAACATTCTATAAGCTGGTACTTTCTCCATGTAACTAATTCAACTACTTAATTTCTTTTGGGCTGGCTGAAAACATAGAACTCTCTAAGTCCCAAATGTTTTGCCTGTGAAGGCATTTTCTTTAATCCTAAAATCATTGTGATGGTATTTCTGTCAATTATAGGCATTGAAACTGAGTATGGCTTTTCATTGTTTAGGTCAAATTATCTCTATACTAAACTCAAAGCGTTTCTAGGTCCATAACAACCCCTTGGATGAACCATGACAGCAGAAGTCAGGCTGATCAGTTTTTCCACGATGGTCTCTGGATAATTCTGAAGTAATTTTTGCTCTCTTCATTCCTGTATGTACTGAATTAGGCTGAATTACAACGTATTTTATCAAGACATTTCTGCTTCTGGTTGACTATTCAGTTCTCATTCCTGGCTACACTGCCAATTTCAGAATTTTCCCCAAATCTTATCAATGATATTTTATTTTTTTCCATTTCACTCATTAAAATCCTGACAAATGGTTCCTATTGCTATGTCTCACTTCCAGAAACACCCCTGCTCAATAATGTCCCACTAAGAACAGCTTTCAGGGAGCTGTCAGTCTGAGATGGTTCTTATACTCTACAAACTGACTCCTGTGTTTTGCTAGTAAATGTATTAGGAAGTCTTTGGCTATGTGACTTGATTTATTTAATTGTCTTTTCTGAACAATATCAAGGGTACTATAACAAAGCTAAACTAAAAAGATCAAGAACCAAGTACATAATGAGGAAGACACGTAGCTAATCAGCACAGACTGCCTTTGCTTCTCATCTGCAAGTTAATGAATGAGAAATAAACCCCATATAACTCAGAGAACAAAAAAAAAAGCAAGAAGAGTAAAAGAAATAGAAACTCTTGAGCTAAGAAACCTGGATCGAAAAATCCAATCCAAAAAGTGCTTAGATCTGTGTTTTTGTTCAAGGCAAGGGTGACGTGCCATGTCTAGACTGGATCTCAATTCAGATACAAGTTATAAGCAGTGCCAACATTCAGGGATGCTGAGATTTCATTCACAGAAGTGTGTATCAAAGTAAGTACCCAGACAGCACACTGATGGAAATTGTTACACTCAATGCAGTTTTCTTCGTTATCAGAAGTGCATAGCAAAGTAAGCATCTACACAGCATATTGATGAAAATTAGTAGACCTAGTGCAGATTATAGGAAGATTCTGACTAAAAAGAAGTATTACTGGCAGCACAGGGTGCCAGCTGGGGCTTTTCGTTCCTAACTGGACTCATTCAGACTGGCAGCTCTGGCTGGTTGGGCTCCATGCAGGTGTTTTTCCACTTCTGTCTGCTATTTTTCCCCAAGAGGACAAGGGCCAGACCTCCACCAGCTTCTCTGGGTGCAAGGTCAGTTCTGGGGTGCATGTGGAGATGCAGGGGAAGACTTTTATGCAGCCAAGCAACTTTCTGGCCTCCAGCTCTTGAAAAAGTTTCCACTGTCTGCCAAGCCCTTCAAACTGCCCAAACAATTCGGAAATTACAGCATCTCATTTTGCTGCCAGTTGGGAAATGTGCTTCACTGTATTAACTGTCAGAAAACAAAACACACCTTTTGGGTGGGAGAAATATTTTGTCTCATTATTGTCGAATTGCCAGTAACAGACTTAGTTAGATGCTGAGCAAAAGTACGTGGTGTTTCACGTAGAACTCCCCACGAGGGCCCTATATCCAAAGGCAGCACAGACACATTTCTACATTTTTGTCTAGGCTGAACACCTACACTTATACCATCTACAGGGCTCTGGCTTGTACCTGCCACCCACAGCTCGCACTTCTCCCAGGTTAGTGTTCTCCCATTAATGGAGTCACATCAGGAGAGCCAGTTGCTGCAGTTCTGCCTTGTGGCCTGGAGGGGCCTTCACCATCCCCAAATTAAAGTCCTCTAGGCAATAAAATAGTTGGGTCCTAGGGGATTTCTTGGAAATGTGCTGTGAATGAGCAAACAGAAAAGAAATTAGTGCTATGTTGATCCTTCTGGCTGTAACATCAGCTTTTGTTTTGTTTATTAAGAACTAGTATGCACTTATGGGAAGCTAAACCAGCTTTTAAAAAGCCTCTGTCACACGATGTCTTTTGGCATATCGAGTTAATATTTCCAAGGCACACGTCTCTTTGCAAACAGAGGCTGTCCCAGTAAGTATCCTAGGAAGGGACTGAATACATTTAAGACACATTTTCCTCACCACCCAGGCTACAGAAATATGGATTCAGGATTCCATTTTAAGGGAGCAAACTAACCTAAATCCATAGGTGCCACATACTGGCCCCACTGGTGGAAGAGAAGAGCAGTACAGGTATTTGGGCATTAATCAAACCTCCCCTTCCAGGATAGGAGCTGGCTGCAAGGAGAAGATCACAATATGTACATTTTAATAGGTGAGAGAGGAAGAGAAGAAGAACCTTGTCTCTAGCCTAGGTTCATCTGAACTTGGTTTAGTTGTAGGAAATACATAGATGTCAGCCTGCCTGTGCCCATAAAAAACAGTAGTCTGAGCAAAGCCTTCTTCTCCCTCCAGATAGTAGTCCAGCTCACCAAGATCTGAGTCATAGATTTGTCTCTACCTCTATTTATTATAAAAAGAGCCCATGACAAATTCATTCCTAACTCACACATGTTAGCAAGGTGCCTGTGTTTATATGGGCATATATATGGGGTGAAGCTATATTTGGATTTTAGCCATGAAACAGCTAGGGACAGACCCTCTTATGTGGTCAGCCATACTCATATAGTATGTAACAGTTGTTTTTGTTCTAAATAAACATGCAGCAATGATGAAAGTCTTCATCACACCAAGTTGCTGTTTTCAAAGGGAATTGCAAAACCTTTTTCCCAACAAAAATCTCTAAGCATACAGCCTTAACCTTACTCTTGCTGAAATCAATTACAGAACTTACAGATACTTTCTTCGAGGCTACTTGATGCCCATAAAATGCTATGCATGGCAGAGAGCTCCTTGGACACTACCTCATTTCAGTAATTTCTCCTCCTTGTTTTGCCCCCCCTCCAAGGGCTGCTAAGCTCAGAGAAGTCTTTAACAAGCTGACACCTCTGAATGCACATTCCCACTTACCTTGCCAAGCTGCTGCTCGCTATCCTTTGGTCCTGTGAAGTTAATTTAAGAAATGTAATGGAAATAGCAGGGAGTCCAAGCCCTGAGGGCATCAGTAGGTGTTAATGTCCCTGCCCAGCTTCCCCTGAGACCCACACACACACCTTTGACCATGGCCCAGGACCCCATTTCAACTCAGGCTGGGGCCATCAGTTCCAGCCTCACTTATGTCATAGGTAGTCCTGTCTCCTATCCTGTCTCCTTTTGCTTCTGACTGGAACCTTGGGTGGACTTTGGACTTTGTCCCCTTTGGGCCCCCTCCATCCGTATGGAAAGAGTGTCTATTTCATTCCAAGTATGGGCTGGGCAGGCATTGGTCATTCAAGATGTTTAGTGTTTTCTGGATTAATATGAGGCTACCTAAAATACAAAACAATTTTTTTAAATTATATTTTTATTTGCTTTTATTCTCTGACTGCTGAATCACTGAAGGACAGAGCAGCAAGGAATCTCTATTCAGAAATGACCTTGAAGAGGAATAGTTCAATGGTTTGAGGGAAGGCAGACAGAAGGTGAGTTCAGTCCTTTTCTGAAAGCTATGAATGGGATTGAATTTACCACTGATCCCATTCATGGGATCTGAACCAACTGCATACTTCTGGTTTTTATTCTATTTACTCATTTACATGTGTAGGAAACATAATTTCTGGGTCATACAGGTGAATAAGGTATAGAGTACAACATTCTCTGGGAACAGTGATCACCAGGTGCTCAGCCTGTCCCTGACCTGCACTCTCTTATGGCCGTGTTATTTGCAGAGACAATATCTAAGTCAAGGCAGCAATTGGATTCTAGGAAACGATGAAGACAGAGGGCTAAAATAAAATACCCAGCTCAAACGTCATGCTTCTGTTCTATGAATAATACCAGGAATACATCCATGAACTACTAACTGCAGAGCCTCAAGAGATATCAACACCTCCCATTATACCATGACCACATTGAAATATTTCCTGCAATTTCTCAGTGTCAGCAGTATCTATCTGCCCTACACCACCTGTGGTGATTAAATGTGCCTTATAAATGTCAAAACACCTTCCAGCATAAATCTTCAAAGGTCTGCACGAAACTGCTCAAAACTGCCTCCTCTCTCTTTTTGCCTTCTGCATTAAGACAGCAAAATTGCAGTAGATGTTATTGAACTTCAGGCATTTATTTCCACTAATGGTAGAGCACAGTACTGAACTGTAAGGTCCTATCAAGACATACCAAAGACTATTTTCTAATCAGTCATGCACATGTCTCTGTTACCAATGACTAGTCAGGTAAAAACGACCTTTGGCCTCTGACTGCCTGGAAAATCCATCTTACTTTAAAGTCAATTGGAAGCTGTATCTGGAAATCCTTGGATGAGTCAATCTTAGGGTAGTGTTTTCCAGTATAGAAGTAAGCTGGCTAGGAAAATATTCTACTCTCCATAGGGTCATTGAATCCTATGTACAAAATATAAGTCATTCTTTTAAGAGAACAATTGCCTCTATAAATGTGAATCATTTATGGGTGGTGCCTACAGCTTCAATCTTGAAAACAATTTCAAGTGTGAGAAGATCCTGGACTGAAATGGGGCTGGTGTATAAATTAAATGAAGCACATCAAGTGATGGTCACCATGCCAGGCACACATTCTTCAAGGGGCATAAATCTAGCCCTGTCAGCACCATCTCATCCCAAGTGCCAAATAGCAGTTTGCATACGCACAGAAGAGGTGTGAGCTGTTCAACCAGCGAGCACTAAGAAATTTGTGGTGACCTATGATCTAGACTAAACTACCATGGTATCTGTAAAACCTGATTCCTCCTCTTTCTCATTACTTCATGCCCTCACACTTCATACTTCCCATCCACTTAAAAAAGACTGGCAGTTTCGGGTTATTTGAAACTTTTTGCAAAGTAAGTTGCAAGCAACCCCTCCCACTCAGATATCCCTCTGCCAGGCCAAAGACAAACATTGAGGACTGTTGGTTTGTACATGCTGGGAACCAACCACACAGGCCAAGTTGCATCTAGAGTGAACCACAAACCAGTTCACTTCCCATGAAATGTAGACATAACGCAGACTGGGAGGGAAAAATCTGCACTGGGGAAGACTTCAATTGCCTTTGGCCACAGTCCTGAACAATTCTTGCAGAGGGGAAGTAACACAAGCAACTATAAGAAGGTCTGGAAATAAGTGGTTTCCAGGTGCAGCCAAACACAGAGTGACTTAGTTTGTACCTTGCTTCTCTGTGCACATGCAAGAGTGGCCATGATGGAGCCAATACAGTGGACCAAAATTACACATCAATAAGCCCTAGGAGCTCAAGTGGGTGTAATTGAGGTTAGGGAGCTCAATTCTGCTATCTTCTCCAGGAATTCCCCTTGGATAAGTCTAAAAGTTCGATCCACCACTAAAGACTTTCGGGCACTTGTTATGGTTTGAAAGGGGCAGGCAAAAATCTTATTGGCTTTTGCTGCCAGGACCCAGTGAATGAGGGGTGGAGTTTAGGCCCCTGTTGTGAAAGGGGTCTGGGTGTCAGGTATCAGGTGTCAGTATTCCACCCATTTCCCTGCCAGACTCTATAAAAGCCAGGAGGACTGGGGGCTTCCCTCTCTCGCCCTCGTGGTCTCTCCAGCTTCAGTCTGCTCTCTGCCTCACTCCTGCACTCCCCTGCCTGCAGCTCGCCACGTGGAGCCCAGAGGAGAGGCCCAGCTCTTGGCTACCAGCTCGCCACGTGGTCTGCAGCATTCCAACTGCATCGGGTGCTGGAGTTTTGGACTCTTTTCTTCCCATCGGCTTTGCAGTGAAGGACCTTTCAGCAGCCTGTATCGCCGGTCATCTGAGCTCGGGTTGTATATATTTGTATATCTGCATTTTCCCTTTCTCCCCACCTGTTACTATTTCTCCCTGTGCCATTAAATTTGTTATAAGTTTTTAATTTCCAACTGGAGCCTGTTCTTCCTTACTCCCCTTCTAAATTTTCGGGGGGTGGGGAGAGTGATAGAAACAAAACTCTGTCTGGATTGTGGCTTGCCCTGGCCGTTTGCTAAACCAGCACAGCACTCCAGAAGTCTCAGCATTTACAAGAGCAACCGGTACCAAAGGCAAACATCTCCTTAAGCCCACAATTATGTGTTTCAGTGGTTCATTTTGTATATGTGCCTATACCAAGGCCACATTCCTCCAGAAAGCTGTCACACTCCCTCAGTCACAGACCATTTGGTGGGCCTGCACAAAAGCCTACATTCTATAATCAGAAACCATAAGGAGAGAGAGCTCTGCTTTATCACTATCTGCCTAAATATATAAATAATCCGAAATCTGAAGTGTGTGTTGGACAGCACCCTCAGGCTATCGTTTTACACCCAGCTGTTATTCTCAGAGGATTCTCAGTAAATCCAGGAATAGACCCAGTCAGGAGCTGGGAACAGGCTCAGAGGAGAATGTCACCATATGGCAGCTCCTGACTGTTGCATAAATATATTGATTAGCTGAACAGGCTTCAGGATGTCTCTATTAAGGACAGTAAAGTCAAGAAGAGATATAAAATTATGAGAAAGATGAAAGAGTACCTGAACTGCCTGTTCTTTTCCATTTAAGTATCTTCTCGTCCAAAGTATGACACCAAGTGATTGGGAAAATTTGTTAATTCAGTTTAAATCTGAAGCTTCAAGACAATTCCTAAATAAAAATTGAACAGAATAATCATGTTATTGCTATGACAACCCAGAATAGCACAACAGAAACCCAAATGACAATATTCTTTCTTCTATTACCTTGACATTGGCAAGAAAAGAAATGAAGTTGGAGTTTTTAATATATATTTTCAAAAGGGGAAAGATATGATTGCATGTTAAAACCCATCATGAAGGCAGAAATCCTCAGAGTATTTTCTTTATATGTTCAAGCAGTTAGTGAATGGGTTCTGAATCACAGAATCACAGAATTCTAGGGTTGGAAGGGACCTCGAAGGATCATCTAGTCCAACCCCCCTGCCAGAGCAGGGTCACCTACAGTACATCACACAGGAACGCATCCAGGCGGGTTTTGAATGTCTCCAGTGAAGGAGACTCCACAGCCTCTCTGGGCAGCCTGTTCCAGTGCTCCCTTGTCAATTTCTCTATCCCACTTCAGCAGCTTTTCTAGTATCTGAACTGTGTGCTTTAAAGATGAGAGGAACCTGTTGTAAAACAGGTTCTCTCATTCGCTTGCTGTGTGACCCACAACAAACCACTTCGACTTTATTGCTGTCATCGTCAGTCCAAAAGCAGCTCAAGGGGGAGTAAAGCTGCAGACTTTAGCTTGGTTTGGGACCCAGGTGACTTAATTGTGTCCTCTTTGGTGGTAAGTGACACACCTGGAGCAGTGGGTTACAGCAGGGGAGAGCAGCTGACAGGGACAGGGCTCTGGATCTAGAGTGTGGGGCTCCTGTGACAGTGTCCTCCAGCTTGTTATCTCATAGAGACCCCACCATGCCCTAACAGCAGAATCCAGTTTGTGCTGGTCAGGGTGTGCAGAAGAGATGCCAGACACCAAAAGCCAGTTACTCAGAGAGAGAGATTTGATAGGACTGGGACGATAGAGAGGCAAGAAGTAAAGATAATTCATGATTTAAAAAATAGGACAAACATCAGGTATTAGGCTGCTCATTCCCACACCCTGCACTAACAGAATAAGTTTTCTCAATGGGAAGAAATGCCCTTTTTCTTGCTGTTGCCTCTCCCTCATTTGTTTGTAGAATCATAGAATCACAGAATCATTAAGGTTGGAAGAGACCTTCAAGATCATCCAGTTCAACCCCTACCTACATCATCACTAACCCACATCACCCAGCACCACATCCAGATGTCTCTTGAACAACTCCAGGGACGGTGACTCCACCACCTCCCTGGGCAACCTATTCCAATGCTTAATCACCCTTACAGTGAAAATTTTTTTCCTAATGTCCAACCCTGTATGAGCCCTAAGGACACTGTGCAAAGCTGGATTCCCCCCACCCTCCAGCAGTGTGAGCATTTCTAGAGACAAATGCAAGGCATTTTGAATCATGGAATCACTCTGGCTGGAAAAGACCTTAAAGATCATTGAGTCCAACCATCAACCCACGACTTCCAAGTCCACCACTTGGCAAGTCTACAGTCGCGTATCAAAATCCATCCTTGGCACAAGCCAAACTCTACTGTAAAGCCTTAGTGTGGTCCCCAAGAATTTACTCCTACGGTTTCACAACTATGGCAAAAGGATACATTTTTTTTCTATTTTCAATGTGCCTGGATGGTTTATCATGATGTTTCACTTGGCCAGGTTGGACAGGGCTTTGAGCAACCTGGTCTAGTGGGAGGTGATCCTGCCTGTGGCAGGGGGGTTGGAACCAGAGGATTTTTAGGGTCCCTTCCAATCCAAACTATTCTAGGGTTCTATGATGATTCTGTGATTCAGAGCCTGAGGTAGGATTTTGTCTAGGTTGTTTTGGGGGATCAACATCCCTCTCCATGAAGACAGAATGACCATCCCAGCATGGCAGCAGGGAGCTCTATGCTGTGGCCGATACCATACTCCAGATGAGTGGATAAACTCAGGTTTTCAGTTGCTTGTGGCTGTAGTTGCTGGTTTGCACTTCTGGAAAGACTGAAGCTGCTCACCATAATACCAAGCCAATTTCATAGGTGGGCAACAACTGAAGAAGTATAAAAAAGCAAACAAACTCATCCTGAAAAGTTTTCTGTACTGAATTTTGGGTTCAAAATGTTCGTAAAGAAAGTTCTGTTAGTTTAAAGAGTTGTTGGCCAAAATGGATACATTTTCCAGGGAAGTCAGCCAGTTTTTAAAGGAGGCCAAATCTGTTTCCACATGGAAATTGGCTCATTTTTGGAGTATAGATGAGTTCTGCATAAAAATATATTAAATTCCTTCCCCCACCCACAACTGTATACACTGTCATACATTTTGATGGGAGAACTGCCATTCCACCGGCAACAGGGAAATGCAATTTGAACAAGTGCAATATTGTGTAATTAAAATGACAGTCATGTCAGTATAGATGAGACAGGGAAAAGAGAGAAAAAAATCTGGAAAACAAAAATTATCCAATTCAGTCAATGTTTGGAAAGGCTTTTTCAATCTATTTAAGCTCTCCTAGAAGCTGCACATGTGTACCAATACCTTCAACTTCTTCTTTAAAAAAAAACAGTCAAGCCATTAGCAATAGAAAATAAAGTTAGAAAAAAATCCACAACCCATAACATGACATATCTGTTAACAAATTCATGGTACATTGCCATTAATTAACAAAAGGCCAATTATACAGCTTGATCAACTGTAATAGCCCTCATACTAAGTGCATTTGGGTTTGCTCCAGGAAGTACACTCTCTTTAAAGACTATCATGGAAAAAAGAGAAATGTTTTTTAATTCATACTGTACCAGAGAACTGAGATGTGTCAAAAAACACATAGCATGTACCAATGCCTCTCTCTGAAGTGTCTGCCATTTGGAATATTGTCATTTAAATACTTTGCCTGTTTAGTCTATTTTGAATGGTTTCATTATAGAACTGGCAGGAATTTCTCCAGAGAAACTGGAAAATAATATGTTTTGGAAAGTATTTCAGATTCAGGATTGTCAGAAATCAAGCCATATTGATACATGTGTATGCATTCTACCATCTGTATCTATAAAATATATAGCAAATTAATAATATGTTGACTTATAAAATGCTTAAAAATTATCAAAGTAGAGGATTTCAGGTGGTCTGTATTAAATACTAAAAGAGGGATTCAAGTCAAAAAATGCCAAAATTTTGGCAATTTATATGGGATGGAAACCCAAGTCTTGCCCTCCTGTAATCTTACACATCCCATCCCAGATCAATGTCATCTTTAGTAAAGGAGATCCTAGTGCTGCCCATCATTGATCGACAGATGCAAGGCTTTATGCCAGATGAACTTGGCACTATGGGGACATGTAACTGTGGCACTTGTGACCAGGCTGATACAGGGAAGAAAGCTGTGCACACATGTAGGAATCACAGTTCAGTTGCCAGATCATCTCTTATTGAGAAAGGTCAATGCTTCGTTCAGGTATTCGCTAAATATAGGAAATGCTCAGGAAGCTGAACCCTTTGATCTTGAAATACTTGTAGGCTTGGCACTAGGAAAGGATGAGGGAAACATTTAAAGAGGATCGAGGGAAACAGATGTTTGGCTTCTTCCATCAGCTACCACTAAATCAGTCACTGGCCTGAAGTAGTATTTAGCACAGGTGATTTTCCACAAAGCTAATCCTGCTTTCATTCAGGGCATTCTTCTTCCAATAAAAATCCATCTGCTTGCCTAGCAGACACCAGCATCAATTGTAGCTCATGCAAACAGGTCTTTCAAAGGGGTCTCTGCACCAAGGCTGAGAACCACATGCTGCTTAGTGAGAAATCACAGAGCTGCTCGCAGCTTGAGCTCTCTGAGTCACCAGCTGATGAGAAACTTGATTTTTTGCTTGATTTTTCCTGCTCTTTTTAAAGAAAACTTTAAAAAACAAATAAACCCTACAGGCAAGCAAGCAAACTTTCCCATTTCATAGGCACCCACCTCTCAGTCATGGTTAAATACACCACAAAATCCATTTTCTCATGGATTTTTTTCATTTATTTCCTGCTTGCTTTCTTTTGTTTTTTCACAAGCATTAGTGTCATTTTCTTCTCCTGCAAACAGGCTGTGAGCATTTAGTTCATCCTCTCCAACATACACAGCAAAGGGCTACCAACTGTTATGTGCCCCAGCAGCTGCATCCACATCCCCTTTGCAAACAAAAAGCCATGAAGCAGTAGACTCAGATGCTTATGGACCAGTCAATAAACACAGATAATTGCTTAAAACTCTTAATTCCATGCAACTGTCCAGACAATTATCTACTTATGTATTTACATCATTCTTATTAACATTATGTCTCATCAGCTCCCATGCATTAATGGATTTTATCCTCTGCAAGTGCCTACCACAATAGAACAAAAAATTATGCCAACATTTGTTCCTATTTTTCTTATAAGTAAATGCCAGGTTCCTCTGATCATCAAAATAGTTTTTATCTTGAAAATGCTACAAAAAACATACTGTCAACACAAGCAAGTTTGTACTGGAAAGTTTACAAGTTCAACAAAAGTAATGCTGCTGCTTAACAAAACTGTGATTGCAAAAGAACTCAAAACATTTATACTGCCACGAGTGTAATTGAAGGCTATTTAGCTTTTGCTAAACCTTTTACAGACAAAATGGTGTTTCACCCTGTCTATAATATCAACCTTTAGGTTGCAAAAGCTAGTAAGGTAATAGCAGTAAAACTGTATTATGAACACTAAAGTTGCATTATAATACTATAGCTTTACAAATAGATAAATAATTTCATAGAGTCAGCCTTCTGCAACTTTTTGGAGTCATTTATCATATAAAAAAAATCATTGTAAGACGTAATTTGTTTAACATCAGCACATAAGGTAACTTAGTTTACACTATGTAATTCAGTTCCTTGTTAAGCTCTATGAACAACAGATAACATGTCACTACATTACAGCAAATAAACCAATGAAAACTCACTTGTATTTCATAATTTTGTGTTAGCCCGCAATTGTGAAGCAAGGTAAAACAGTTCTTGTAGTTTGGGGACCAGTACAGAGCATAGACTTCTGCAAACTAAGTTCATCGAAGCTTAGTCAGGATGAAAACCATGGGAGGATGTTTTGCCTCTCTTCAATTCTGAGAGAATTCTGGGTAAATACTTGTTAGAGACTCAAGTATCCCCAGAGATGAGAAAACACACCCAATTCAGGGTGCCACAGCTTTTCACATATCCCATTAAAAGAAGTTCACAAAGATCAATAAAATGCCAATGTTCTGAAATAAATGATTAAATAAAAGTCAACATTGTAATACATAACTCAAATCCACACATCTCTTCAGCTTTAGGTTTCCTTTGGGAAACTCTGTTATGTGATCACCAGCAAAATCAACAGACATTTTTTCCTTGACCCACAATACAACTTTTACCCATAGAGGGTAATACGTGCTGTTCTGTTCATGGCCTTATGGACTGAAGTCGGAGGTGAAAGTTGTTTTAGGCTAAAGGAGTATATGGCTGATATATTGCTTCCATTTATTATTTGATCTCATTCTATTGTGTGTTTCCTTATGGCACAGTCAATAGGTCTGTAATCATGGGGAACAAGATAGAAAGGGTAGGGCAAGTATTGTATTTCCTGCCTTGGCTAGTGCATGATTTTTATTAGAGCTTATTTTGAATCATAACTTTAAGATAAGGATCCAGCATGAAGGATCAGGGATACGGCATTCTGGGCTTAAACTTCCGGTTGTTTTGTTTGTATGTAAGCAACATAAAGAGTTAATACACTGTCCGCTTTTTTATAGCTGAAATATTCAAGCTTTTGTTTTTAAAAAAATGGGAAATGATACAGTGGTGCTTAAAAAAATTGTTTTTCCAGCTCCTTCGGTACAACAATTGTTTGATATAAACTTACATGACACTGTGAGCTTCCTTTCTGCTAATAGCCCAAATGTTCTTTTTCCAGCAGGAGAAAAACGCCTGTGTCCAGGGTGAGATCACACCAGCTGCCCCAGAACGAGGAGTCCCACCACGGTGCCAAGGCAGGGCTCAGCAAACACACCGAGCGCATGTGGAGCTTGGCACATACAGAGGATGGAAGGAGGGATACATGTGTGCAGAGGGGTCTTTTTTAAAGGAAAAGCCATGAGATAGAAAATGAACTGTAACTATTTGCTTATAAAGAAGACAGAAGAGTTTGCACCAAAGCAGCTGAGATGTGGGCAGAGGCTTCATTCAACCAAGGGCATGGAAAAGGGATGACCTCCAGCTGAGAGCACAACAGATGGCCAGGAACAGTCAGCAAGAGGGTCAGGGACTGCTGTCTCTGCTTCACTCTCAGGAAACACCATTCCCCTTACATGGACAGACACCCCAAGATGTGGACATCCAACCTCTGGCCCTGGGGCTGCGGAAGGCAGACGCAGCATACTCTGGCAGCAGGTTCCCAGAGATCAAATTGTCCCCTTTGATCAAAATGTCTCTCATGATTTTTGGGAACTAAGCCTGAGGAAGTGAAAGAAAACTTTCAGTACAGCCACATGGCTCTTGAAAGAATAGAAACCACTTAAGAAGCTGCATGTTATGACAGGCCTGGAGATTTCAAAAGTTTTCAGTAAAATCTTCAACTACTCCTTAGGGCAGCTTGTTGAAGTGGAGATCTTGCCAGGCTGTTACTCATAAAAATAGTTGAAAGATCCCAAAAAAAGGTCTTGCCTAGAAAAGCAGGTTGCATAAACTCAGGTCATCCACCATCCTCACAGCTTCATCTGCCTCATAGGAAGGTGGCGAGTAGTCCATGACTAACTCCCAACTTTACCCTTTGCACAAATAACAAGAAGTTTTTGAAGTGTTTGTAACACAAGAAGTGTTTGTAAGAAAAATGCATAATGGACCCAGACCCAAATAGACCCTGAGGGTCTTCAAGCCCTTTGGTCCAGGATTGCAAGTGCATATGGAAGTATGTGTCCCCTATGATGAGCCTCCACAGGCAGGGTCATCTTCTGTCTGCTGTCAAGGGAACACTGGCAAAGGCCTCATCTGAAAAGTCCTTTGTTCCCCTCACATACCTCCTAGAAACCCTGCAGCCAGTCCCTCTGCAAGACCGAGGTTCAAAGCTCTGAGCTCCTTCTGGGATCAGCCGCTCTGGCTGGGGTCTGCAGAGATCCACTTTGGCATGGCCAATCCCCACAGAGCAGGAACAGGCACACAAACAGTTAGCATGCTCAGCAAACGCCCTCAGTGGGCCTATCAAAGCAGACAGGATGGTGTACCTAGTGCAACAGTAAAATGGAGGAAAGTGGTGAAGTTCTTCCATGCCAGATATGCAGTGGTTAATTTGGGATGGCGAGAAGCCCACAATGGCCGGTTCCTGTGTCCTGTCCAACAGGCGATGACATTCTCTGGTGCAAACATGAACCTACGCACCTCGAAGACAATTTTAGTCACAGGCTAAATTGTATAAATCTGCTTTCATAAAAGATAAAATCTTCCCTTGCGTTTTTTTCCATTGCTCAATTAACTATTGTTTCGCTCAGCATGTTTTAATCATAAGTAAGTTCATTAATAGCTGTGCTCTTTGGAGTCATGGGGGACTCTGTGATAAGATGGCATTAATCTTTCTGAATAACACCATTAATATCATCTGTCCCTTAAAGGCACCCACTATGTCCCCCGGGCAATTATAAAACTTTGTTTCGTGGCACTCCAGCTCATCCAGCTAAAATGACTACAATGCATGTCTGCATAATATTGTTGTTAGTTGCATCCTATTTATTAATACTACTCATCAGCCACTCTCAAAACTTCTTGGTGCGCACATTTGCCCTTTTGCTGTAAAACCACCAACTCAGCTGGCTGCTCTTCACCTGGGCCTCAGGAGACCTGTCCTACAGAAGGGTCACAAAAGAAGAAGGAGGTATAGAAATCCCTGAACTGGGAGATTTTTTATGATCCTTTTTGAAGTAACCTTACAACTAAGGCCTGATCCCGTTAGAAGGACTCCCACTGAATTCAGCAGCATTGGAGATGTTGTTGAACACTGTTGGCATTTCGACCAGCCTTACTAAAACAAAATTCCCAGTTTCTAGCTGAACAGGTATTTTTCTCCCCAGAGCTGGGGCAGGTGAAATTGCAGCATCTCCCCACAGTTCAAGGCTGGGCCATGTCTATTAAAGATTCCCAGCACTGGACATATTTGAATATATGGGTATATCTTTACATCCTCCCTACAGACACATCTTCCCAGTCAAGATCCAAACTTCCAGAGAATTTGGGTTTATTTCTTATTCATCCTACTTTCTCATCAGTAAAACAGAGACATGGTTCTTCTCTCCTTTACAAAGCAGGCTGAGAATGATAGATAAAAATTCCTATACAGAGGTGAAATATCTTAATTCTTTCCTGAATGTACTGGGTAGCTGCTGTGTGCTCCAAGCAGAGCAGCAAAGTTTGTGGGTTTGCTTTGTTTATTCTGTCCATATTTGGATGGGAAGAGGCTTAGGCAGTGGATGAAAGTAGGTCATATAATAAAACTGGGTTTGGATGAAACTCAGTACTATATTACTGTTTCATTTTAGCACTCCTGAAATAGTAAGACCTTGTCAAACTCCGTCCCAGGGGAGAAGACCAGGCAGCTCTCATTTTCAACATGTGCCACATAGTTGCACTTTGCCATATTTGCTCACATTATGGCATATATGTCTGGAGGAATAGGGGGAGAAATTCCCTTTTTCTAAGCTGCAAAATGTCTTTCAACACCTCTGTTCTTTGCTGCAATAGCCATATATCATTTCTGGTCACAGAATGAGGCAATTACACCACTACAACCACTCTATCTGCAAACATGGAGATCCAAAATGTGGATCCTGCTCAAATTTAAGCAGGAGGAATAAACGTTTTCTTCTTAAATTCTCACTTGTATGACAAAAAAAAAAGCTTTTGCTACCTCTTTCACTTCCAGCTTTTCACAAATTCCTGAATATATGAACACAACCCTATCTTATGGGGCTTTTGACCAGGGGTTCAACTGATGTTCCCACAAACAAGATGCAGTTTGAGACTGCAAGTTGCACAAAGAGCAGAAAATGAGGAGCATTTCACTAACAACGAACTTTGCTGACCCTTGAGAAGATCAGACCCCCCTGAGTGATCAGATGTTATCCACTACCTAAGGACAGCTTTGGTTGTCAGATCTATCTGATGAGGGAGGTACAGTAGAGGAAGGAGAAGCTGCAAAGGCGGCAATGTTGGAAGTTAGCCTGGAGTCTGGGGAGTGGCTTTATCAGAAGCATCCTTTTGCCCACTCCTGGCTCAGCCCAGTAGGAGCCGATGACACAACTAACCTGCCACACATGGATGCTGCTTCTCCTGGAGGTCAGAAGCTAGATTTTAGCAACAAGTGGGCTTCTGGCAGCAAAGCATCCTCACCACTCCTGCAATGTGAGAACCAGTGACATCTCCAAGTAAAACTATGTGGGATGAAGAGATCTCACCTAGACCAGCCTAGCGTACAAAGTCAGGATGTCCTACAAACCACACATGAGCACGCAGTGACCTGGATGTTTCTCCCAGCTGTGTTACAACGTCCATCCTGAGATCAGGAAAACCTCTGTGCCACAAATGCCCCCTCTATAAAGAGGGAAAGTTCCCTTTCTCCCACACCTGGACTGCCCAGGCTAGTTAACCATTTCGACATGGACTTCATCTGGCTGCAGCTTTGTAAATAAGAGCACACAGTGGGAGACCTGATCCTAGGTTGGGCCTCCAGGCACAACAATAATATGAATTATTAGCAGTGGAGAGCTGTTAGGACTGGCAGCAGCCCTGCCTCTTCTCTAGCTTACATAGTGCACATCAGGGCTCCTCAACACCTCTCCCAGTGATATTTACAGAGCAGCCAGATTTGTGGATGCTGCTGACCCCGCAAAACAAGGATGAGGCAGGTTTTCATCACGTCTCCTTTCTTCCATATGAACATGCAAATATAGGAATATTGGAAAAATAATTCCTCAGCTGCATCTCTGGCACAAGCCAGAGCAAACTCTGCTGACTGCAGACCTATTGCAGAGGAAGCTGTCTCCTGGCTCTAAAACAAAGTATCAGGTTTAAACTTACTTTCAGTGCCTTCGTCCAAGTCTTCCTGCCAAAGTTCGGATCGCATATCCCAATCCTCTGCCTGCTCCTGCCTCCCGCTCCCTCTCCCTCCATCTTCCTTCCCACAGCCGTGGGAACAGACTTCATCACTTGAGAAAAATGCCCTGCTCATACCCCCTGCTGTTGCTTGAAGCAGACAAATAAAATTAAAGTCTTTTGAGCAGAGAATCCTTGTCAGGGCAAGAAATAATATTGACCTCAGCGAGGATGGCATGTTCCGCCGGAGAGGTGGTTCGGGCTGTGTGTGCTGCAACCAGCTGTCTGTGCCACTACAATACAGTGTGGAGTATATGGAATATAATTTCCCTCTCCATTTACATTCAATACAATGGCTTTGGACCACACATTATTAAAAAAAAAATGAAGTCTGGGCACATGGCTTTCACTAATGGCTTGTTACTCCTCTAACACTGTCTCTTCAGTGCAGAATGGCAGAGTGATTTGTGTCTCTCCCAAGGACCCCCCCAGCCTTCTTCCCGACCCCGCCTGAAATTTGCTACTTTTTAAAAATAATAACACCTCTGTATAACAGTGGGAGGACTGGACTCACATGGGTGGTCTCTTATAATGAAGATAGAGTATCCGGGAACAATATTTTAATGTGTTTTGCTTCTAATTGAGTTTTTCCAGCGTTTGGGATAATTATTTCTACCAATTAGCCCAGTGGTATTGTTAGCTGAAGGCAACCAGTCCTTCTTCAGGCCTCTGACAGAAGT
This sequence comes from Aegotheles bennettii, assembly GCA_013398125.1. NCBI lineage: Eukaryota > Metazoa > Chordata > Aves > Caprimulgiformes > Aegothelidae > Aegotheles > Aegotheles bennettii. Next base: position 57,087 of record VZRW01010755.1, read on the forward strand.
TTATAGTATGCACAATGGTGCATAGTCCAGTTTATGAGAAAAAAATTGCCCCTCTGCTCTCAAAACTATGGGAAAGGACTCCATTGTGAGACAAATATTTCCCATGGAAATTGTCCTGAGAAGCCTCATAAAGGTCCATGTTTCAGATAAAAGCAAGTGGGTGGAGATTTTAAAATGAAGCTCAAGAAAGAAGGGGTTATGCCTGAAGAGCAGGAAGTGGCACAGGAAAGGGGACACAGTGGTCAGACTTGACGAGGCATGGGACAGCTTCGGTCCTTGTACCCTGCCATGTCCCAGAGGAGATGCTAAGCCCCATGACTCTGGGCTTTCCCTAACAATTAAAAAAACAGGTCAAGATTTAATGACAGTAAATTAATTCAGAGTAAATTTTAAGCCTTTCTTTACAAACATAAGAGCTAGACACTTGTTTTCCCTAATAAATGAGAGCTGAAAGATGACGCAGTCGTGTAAGTGCTGGAGCAGTGGCCTTGGGCACAAGCCTCTAGTGGCTTTGCCTTATGTCAGCCCTGAGCAGGAAACTTTTTAGCAGTCTGCAGAAGGAAGCTGTTAATGCTGAGGAGAGAGGGTTGGCAAGAATTCAGTGCAAAGACCCTGCGGCAAAAATATATAATTGTTATAAAGGTAAAGAACCGTGAGGAGCAGTGCAGGAGCTGGTAGAAAATAGGCACAACACTGGCAATTTTAAGCCAAATCTTTCAGAACCAAAAGTCTCTGCCTGGGCAAAATTCAGTTAATGAAAGCAGAGGAACTTTTCAAGTCAAAGATGAATGAGGCCTTTACCTAGACCAAAATGCAAATGACCTGAGGATGATGGCCATATAAATATGAATTCTTACTTACATTTAGAAAATATCTCCTCAAGTTTTTAAAGAAAGTAGGAGGAGAAATGCTCCCCCTATAGAAATTTCTCCATGAAACCTTTTCCATTAGAAAATACTCATACCTGGAAAAGGAAGTAATTTGTGGAAGAGCACCAGGAAAGATGCCTCTGCATTCAGGACGGAGCTTGTGGGCTGCTCCATGGTGGCAAAAACACAATTTAGCCTGGGACACACATGACCTGCTGAAACCCCTTGTTTTAGGTACACTTTTTCATTGTTATTTCATGTCCACATTAAAAGACCATCGCTGTATCTGCACAAGACAGGGCTGCTGCCTCTCCAGCATGGTCCCAGCATGGGATGGAGTCACAAGTGTGCTCAGAGGCCAATTGTGGGCATTGCCAGGGCTGTCTGATGGGTACCAAGGTTTTACAATTTAGCATCTGCCCCTAAACATGCAACTACAATCAAATAAAACTTACGGCATCTGGAATTACTAGTGTAGGAGAAGTACAAGAGAAAACTGAGTGAATCTTGGTGTCAAATCAAGCCACAGGGCAGATTTTTGCAATTGGGAAAAAAACACTTAATGCTCCTACAGCAGGAAAGTAGGTATGGCATAGTGGAATGGGATTTTAAAGAGAAACCCTGTGAAGGTAACTCATTTTATGAGCTTTTAGATGTGTGTTTGTCCCTATCTTCCTCACTTTCCTTCCCTGCTCAGTAAATTCTCCCTATAGTGGGAAGGCCTCTAAATTGCTGTTAGCAATTTCAGTGCTTTAGCGAAGAAGCAGGGAATCTATTACTAGGATAGAAGTACCAAACAATTATTTTAGTATCTGCTAGATGCCTTGGAAATGAGTCCTCTACACAACAAATATCTCCATACAGAGCCAGGAAGACTGAAATTTCAATGGAGTCACTCACATGATGACTGGGGAAGCATGGCACAGAGATCTAGACTGATCTCCCTGAGGATTCCAGAGTCAATTCATGAAAATATCAGCAGTACAAGTCATCCGTACCCATTGCCTTTACCATGACACCTCTTTCTTTATTAACCTTTTTATAATCTGTATAAATAAGTATCTTTAAGGAATGTGCCTCTATTTGACATTACTTTTCCATGGAAGCAATAGCCTCAGTTTTTCTGAGGACTGAAAGTCCTATGGGTGGAAATCAGCTAATCCATCTGCCTAGACCATTCCTAACAGCTGTCCATCTGTCTGAGCTGTTCTGCAAAATCTGCAGTGGTGGAGACTCTGCAATACCCTTGTCGACCTTCCTTTCTTCCGAAATGTGAGAAAATAAGGTCCAGCATCTTTAAGGTAGAACTGGATACAAAGACGGTTTCGTAACTTGAAAAAATACTGTTTGATCTATCTTTCACATTGTCAATTATCTTACACATTTCAGACCAGCAGTATCTAGTGTTTGGATGTCAGTTTTAACTGTCTATCTCAGACCAGTTTGTACTGGCCTTTACAAAGGATGAGCAAGCTCTATTAAGGCGCCAGGCAGGAAATGGTTTTTACTGAGATCACACCATAATAAATTGCCTGGTGTCTGTTCTAGCAGAGTTTTAGTAACCTTAAGAGATGAAAAAAAGATAAAATTCCAACTACAAAATCTTGAAGCAATTCGTGAAAAGAGGGGTCTGTCTCAGATTATGAGACAGTCCGACTGTGATTTTCCACAGGCTCCTGCAGAGAGGCTTAAAATAGTGAGTCGGGTGGTAGTCAACAGGGACACCCCAGATCAGACCTAATGTACATCCATGCAAGACGTTTTGTAACATGCAAGCCAGCATCAGATGCTTTAGAGGAAATTCATGCAGCTGTGGGATAACCTGCCTGCCAGGACAATTTCAGCCTAAATCTTTATATTTAAACACTTAAACCCCGAAGAATGAGATCTGATAATACTTCCAAGTCTCTGGTTTTGTTAGCTTTAGAGTTATAGTTCTCACTGCACTTTCTGTCAATATAAAATATCCAATTCCTACTTGAACCTTGCTAAATCCTTAGCTTCAAAGAGGCTTGGTTTCAACAGTCTATCTAGACTTTGTCAGTAAAGGTAAGGAAAAAGAAAAAATCTTTCCAAGTGCCTTAGATATCAGAACCAGCTCCAGGAGAATATAACACTGGGAAAGATAAAGAAACATAACTTCAAAAGGTCAGAGAGCAAACTCTGAAGCAGCTGAAGAAAAGTCATGTCTTACCCCAGAGATTTAAGATAACTGGCAGAAGAAGAAAATAATTTTGAAGGATGCCTGCTTCCGCTATGCAAAACCAGGTTTTCATTGGTAAATATGCTAACCCGAAGCTGTTTAATATCACTTTTGCAACAGATGTTGGCTACATTTGCACAGAGGAACTCCAGGAAATGGTTGAGGTGGATGCAAAGAGTCGTGAATGTAGGTACTTGGAAATACTTTATAAAGCACTGTAGCTTTCCTGCAGGCAATGGATCTCTGCCAGTTACACAAGATGAAGATCTGGCCTGCTCATTAAAGGTTTGAGATTTTCAAGAAAAGACGTAGGCATGTGTTCAGAGTTGGGCTCCCTGACCTAAAAACCCAAGGAGAGAGTAGCAGAATAGAGCAGCACATCTGAAAATCCCCCCCGATAAGTATAGGTCATAGCTCAGAGTTGCACTGACAATCACATTGAGTTCTTTCAAAGAAGAAATTGCTCATATTTCTAGAGGGTATACTGGAAAGGAGATCTTAAATTTGCACAACTTTTTAGGAGGCAAAGAAAGGCACTGCTAATGAGATATGGGACCCCTGCTTCTGCTAAAGATGTGAAATCAATCCTGAATGGCTGGGTAATGCAGAAGCTGGTTTAAGGTAGTTAAAACTTACTATCAGGATATTGTATTTTTAGATTAAAATACATACAATCAGTAATTTCTCATTCTACCCAGACATTTCTGGGTAAAAATATGGAATAAGACCAAAAGAGACCACAGCAAGTCAGGGCAATGCCCCACCTAGTCCTATCCTCACCAGTATCAGTGTCTTAGGGAAAGGAAACATGGCACATATAGGTCAAGTATTTCCATGATGTACCCTCCCAAGCTGGAAGAACATTGTATTTAATAACTGTTCATGGATTCTTCCTCCTTGAAAAATGCCTTTTTGAACCCGTTTATAATGTTGGCCTGCACATCATCCCTAGCAATTATTTCCACAATTCAACTGGGTGAAAAATTAGTTCTTTAGTATAATTTATTTTTAAACCTGATAGTTCAACTGGGTGCCCTTGACTTTTTGGGCTGTATTCACCTTCTTCACACTGCTCAGGATTTTATGTGTCTTCACTGCACTGTCTTCAGCCACCTCACTTCTAAGCTGAAGGGTCACAGCCTATGCATGAAAGCTGCTCTGTTCTTCTCCGCCCTTTTTGCCTTTCTTTGTGTCATTTCTCCTATATCTTTTTTGAACATAAGGATGACTAGGATTACGCTTCATATCCAAACCAGAAAAAGACCCAACGTTGTGTATATGTTTGCTCTTTTCCCTGTAAAATTCATTTTAAAACAAGATAATAAAGGACTTGCCAAGATCTCTGCAAAGCCTCATTGATTTTATTGTTCCTTCCCATGTGCTCTCCCCACTAAACCAGTTTTGCAGGACTATATCCTTGGATCCTATAGACTTGGTTCTTTTTCCAATAAACTTCAAAGCAAAGCCCTCGTTTACTTTAGTAGGTCCTTTTGCTTTTGCATTTGAGTTGTATAGTTGTTAATCCAAAACATCCTGCCTTGATGATGCCAAGCACTTTAAAATTAAAATATACCAAAACTTGGTAAATTACCTGAGTCACCCCAAAAACAGTTGGCCTGCCATTTTCTGCCTGATACGATTTAGGGTTGCAGTGAATATTTGGTGTATCTTGGGGTAACCCCTTGCTCTGGTCAGTGTGCATGGTCTCATCCTAGGCTCTGTAGCAGACACCAGAGCTGATTGCAACATGAGCTAAAGTTCCCAGGAAATCAGCTTGCTGGAGCCACTGCTGGAGCAGGATTAGCCAGGAAAGATATTGCACAGAGGCACAGGTTTCACAACATTTCTTCACTCACCACCACAACCAAAGATCACGCTGGCTCTGAATTAGTTCATTCATAGCCCACCTTGTTTCTCCTTGCATTGTTTCCTTGGGTTTCAAGGGTGTAGAGTTTCACATTGGGCGTGTGACCCACAACCTTGCTGCCTCGTGCCGATCCACCTACGCTTCCTGCTTGCCTGCATCCTACTGGGAGTCACACGGGCTGTTCTGGGCAGCCAACTGTTTTGAATTAGTGTTGGGATGCACTGAGAAAGGACCCATCCACCTTCACAGGAGATGTTCCCAAATAGGGGATACAACAGTGTCCTTTACCAGAAACCTTAGAGCTGGTGTAGAGTTGTGAAGATGATTCACACAACCAAAGGTTTGAAGTGCCAACAGTTTTCACTTGGCAGAAAGGATTGAATGCATTTTTCCTGGTTCCTTTTATGTGCCCAGTCCGGGGGACTGTGCGGTGAATCTTGGGTGATACTTAGAAAAACCTCAGTATTCAGAATAATAGTTAAGAATTCATGACTGGTTATTTACCAACACGTAGAGTTGCCATGTCCGACACTCTTGGCAACTGGCAGCCTTCAATTCATGCAGGATCAGACCTGTTTAATCCACTAATCCTCACAACATGTTGAAACAGCTGGGTTCCATTGTCCTTATTTCTCAGGCAGCAAAGTTGGGTGACTTGCCTTCCACCACAGAGAGGATTCCCCTCTGACTGATGCGAAAGATCCCACCTTTTCTAAAGGGCTTAATTGGAAGTCAGCTGAAAGAAAGGCTGCCTTTGGATCAGTCTGGGTTCAGGAAAGGGGAATTTAGATGACAGGCTGCCCTGGGATGTGTCTCACTGTACCTGTTGCATAAGACTCAGTTCTCACACATCCATGTTTCATGTCTTTCAGGCAGATTCAACTCTCTCCAAATAATTCCTGGATTAAAAGTGCAGGTTCATGCTCATCCAGTGTTAAACACCACCTGTTCCTGCTGCAGAAGGAATGAAGCATGCACAGCTCAATAAACTGCATAACAACTTAACATTGTCCAAAAATAGGACAGGTGTGATGAGAACCAGCATTTCCTGAAGCTAAACTGCATGTGTGTGCTAGAGTGCAACTTTTTTTAGCATCCAGAGCTGCAGGAACTTTCCTTTTTAAAGAAAACTTGTATTTTCAGAGGTGATAGATTAAGATCAATAACAAAGCATTAAACATGGCTCACGGTAACAAGAAAGCAATGGAAGTTTATGACCAGTCAATCTGCTTAACTCTGCCAAAGCAATAAGCCACCACTGGGGTTATAAATTGTTGAGCTGAGTTTGCAGTTTTAAAATGTCATCCAAAATCAATTGCTCCCCCAATTAGACCATTAGTTGTCAACAACCTAGTTAAATAATAAGCCAGTGGTTCACATCTGCTTAGGAACAGGGTCAAACTTGAGCTGTTTCCCTGGCTACTTGAGCTGAGCTCACGTCTGTTATTAACATGAATGTAAGAAAGCAAAAAAATATGCTGGAAATAATGAAATCAAGTTCTCCTCCCACTGCCTGAAGCACATCAATCTTCTAAGTTAATGGTGCCACAGAATATATCTGATATTGACTTCAGTGGGAGTCAGGGATGCACAATGGATGTGGGGTCAAGCCCCATGTATCACTGACCTTTCTGGGGAGGTGTGCAGCCTCCACCAAATCTGCTGCTCAGTGCCCATCTAATATCATTAGTATCTATCTACAAACAACACTGACAACCCCTGAAGATACTCTGCTTTGCTTCATCTCTATGTGAGCAGCAGTGGGAGGAGAGGAGCTGTGCTGCTAAGAAGACCCAAAACTATGTGAAACTCAGCTCCTGCCCTTGACCTTTGGGGTCAGTGATCACCAAGCATCAGTGTGAAGATGGCTCCTACCCAGGGTCAGCTCCATCCTTTCTCTCCATGGGACAGAGTTAGAGAAACCACATGGAAGGGGGAAGATGAGACTTGTGAAATATGGCCCAGCAGAAGAAGAGAGTATCTGGGGTATACCAATCCTGAGACAGTGGGCCACCACCAAGTATGGCTCACACCAGAGGGTGCCTAGTGTGCTGGGCACCTCCATGATGTGCTAATGTCAATGCTACATTGTTTTGGTACAGCTTGGCAAGTACTTGGCATCCCAGTAATGTTGGTGTATTGCCCATTGCTAGTGAGGAAGGATAGTACAATAGCCTGATGTCAACCAACTTCACCTTGTTTCTTCTAGTAGGATCAACAGGAATCAGTATCTTAGCAGACAGCAAACTTTAAAAATTAAAACTCATAAATAAATACAACCAGCAAGTCTGACAGAGCTTATTCTCTTCTCACACCAATTTTACGCTGTTGACTCTCCAGAGATGTCAGTGACATATTTCCTGGGTTTGCAGCAACATCAGCAACCACATCAAGCATTTTGCACTCACTGTCTCTCACATTTGACAGCACTGTTGCTCAGGATGAAGCCCATGGGCCTGCTTCCTTCACAATTTGCACTCCTATAGCTGAGCACAAGTCAGTAGGTTGTCGGGTTGCTGTTTTCAGATACACAAAACACTTGGTTATGCAGTTCAAACAAGCAGTGGTGTACCTGGACAGCAAGAAGTTAGGCTGAGAATGGAAACCTATGAATCAAAAAAACTAATTTTAAACCATTCTCAACTATACTCTTCCTAGGCTTCTTTATTTTGGCTCCTGGTAGCTTTTCCACCAGTGTCCAAGCAAATAGCTCTGCTGTGCTGAAGCTACCCTTTCGGTAAACACGTTCCAGAGCATCACGAAGGTGGACACTGTATAAAGAAACATAGGAAGAGCTGAATTTGTTGACTAGAACACAGTGTCACATGAATACTTTTATCTACTTTTTAGCACCTTTGTCTGTTTTTTCAAGACAGGACAAGGTGAGTCAGTGCCACAGCCTAGCTACCTTCACCCAGAGATTTGCAAGCAGAGATTTGCAAGCAGGGACCAGCAGATCTCCCAACAGCTTTTTCTCTTACTCTCACTACTATGTTACATGAGTAAAATACAAGTGGGTATAAAACCATCATGTTAACATTACTCAAAGTCCAGCCCTACCCTTCCATTGCTCTTTCCACTGAAGCACATCCTGTCCTCCTGTGTGCAGTTATTTGTATTTCTTCATGCTGTCCTTTATGGCAGGTTGTTCTACATAACACCCCCCAAGAGGAGAATTCCCAGCAGGACCTCTCTGCAGCAACACTGCTTTTAACCTACCATTATAATGACCATAATTTAGTGCCATTTATTTCTACCCTGCCTCAGCGTTAAACATTAACCTTGGGCCCACTATTGACTGCTGAAGACATCTGCTGCAATCATATGGGAAATATTGGGCATTATTTGGCTCTTCAGGAGATTAAGGCATACAGAGGTCCATGCTGTGTTGTCTGGTGGAAGAGCAGAAAATGTCTGTACAGACCTAGTTTTAAAATCAGCATTTAAATTGGGCTTTCATAACTTCTGCTTCCAAAGGTTGGTTCAGTAAAGCACTAAACCTTTTCCATAGCCCTAGGATTCAGAAGGCACAGTGGTTTCCTTGATGATCAACCTTGTTAGCTCCAAGGACCTATGCTTTCAGAGCTCTCATTGCATGGCAAGTAGAAAAAATAAGTTCTTGGAAGTCAAGACCCTTCTGTTCAGGTTTGAATAAAGAAAGGGTCACTGCCCCCAAAGGCTTGCCCCTCTCTTTTCCTTTTCTTAGACCACATAAATAGAAGAGTAACACCAGCCCACAAGCTGAATACATCAGGTTCTCATCAGTACACCAAAGCTTTTGCAACACATGAATCGGATATATTCTGTCACGTTCAGAGGGTGTCACGTACACGTTAATCCTACGCAGGATTGAATGTGCAGATTCTTGTCTTTCTGCAGTGTGTATCTCCTGTTGCATAATCCCCAAACACCACTCTGCTCTTGGAATGAAAATCTGAGAATGTTTTGAACTTTTTGTAACCTGCAAATAGAAGGCTGGTGGTAGGATTAGTAGGTACTGATGGAAGAAGCACTAGGAAGTGGGAATCCTAAAAACCATCTCCTTTTCCTTTGTCTTCAAAGGCTCTGACAGGTCTCCCTCTGCTTTGTTTCTTCTCACCCAAACTTACCAGTAAAATCCCTCCCACCAAGTCATCCATGACTTTTAGCCCTCCTATACTTTTTCAGTGTTTTGAAACACCTACCATGCCTAAAAGCAAGATATATCTAATTGAACCATCCTCCCCTGCTCCCACGTACAGCTCACAGCAGCAGACTGACTAGAAGCACCTCACAATAAGGTCCTTTGTGTGAGTGCATCCAGCACCTTGCACATGGGGACACCCATCCCTATTAATTGCACTTGAGGGATATCTAAAAGCCCAGTGATGGTTCTGTTTGCAAACACAAAACAGACCCAAAGAGTTTACAGGCAAAGGGACAAAATCTCATTGTTCCCTGATGTAATATGGGATGCTAACTATCCCACTTTTCCCACAAAGGGCAATAAGGTTGTTACATTTACCCAAAGCCATGTAGCAAGCTGTGGCAGAGCCATTGGATAAGCGCAGGTGCCTTCAGTTTCCATCCAGACCTACTTCAGACAAACATTTCTCAGGAATGGCATTGCACCAAAAGCCTTACTACACCCAGACCTGTACCTGTTGACATGTGCAGCTGCACTGCCTGGCCCTGAGCCACCCATCCTCTTACAGACAAACACAAGATTGGTTGGACAATATTTGCTCCTCAGCAAATCCAACTGGCTGCTTCTTATTGCTGTATTGACCTCTAGGTATATGCATTTTGATTGATTTTTGTTCCAATGCCTTTCCTGCTAAGTGTTGGGACTGACCGCTGTTTGTGACCTCAGGTCCATCTTTCTCTCTTCTTTGAGGACAGACTTTATATATGTACCCCAAAGCTGCCTGCTCTCCTTTGTACCCTCTGGTGAATATATTCAGTTTAGCTATGTTCTCCCTAGTCTGTTCTTTTCCACTTCTGCCTTCTGCCTTGCCATCTTTGTATCACAGTGAAGTGCTGCACTTTTTTTTTTGTTGGAGAAAACTGAAGCAATACGACATTAAATCTGTCGGCCTTCTGTAGGTCATCTGTACCTCTCCTGTTCCTCATTAGGTAATGGGCTTCTGCCTGCTGCTGTCTCTTTCCTACTTTACTGTATTTATAGCACCTTTCTCCTTGTTTCCTAACACTCCTCAGTGGTTGTAATTCATTTAGCACAGCAACCTTTCTGCCCTACATGCTTATTTTATCCCTTGATCTCATCCTCAGTAATGTGACCTCATTCTCCTTTTTAAAATGATTCTTCTGGGACTCTCCTATCTTTATCCTACCCTCTGGTTCTCCACAGTGAGTAAGGTGGATCTACTACTGTGAGCAATGTAGCCTGGCTAAAGTGCTTACTGCCCGTGAGGGAAGCTGCAGCTCCTCACCTCTGGCCAAGCTAAGCAAACCTGCCAAGGTGTGGGACCTCACTCAAACAGCAAGACTTTATCAGCCATACAGCACCTAAATTACTCCCAATTCTTCCAGCACCCACAGACAGGGGGTATGCCTCATATCTGGGCCATATCAGGGATATGCCAAATGAAACCCCCTTATCTGCATCCCATGTCACTGAAACACTGGGACAGCGATGGGTGGGAAATGGTGGGCCTCAATCCCATGGCCCATTTCCACGAGCAAAGCAGCCGGAGAGAGGGGAACAGGACACTGCAGACATGTCCTTGACCCCCATTAGTAGGGGAAAGTCACAATGATCTGCCCCCCATTTTCCAGTCTGCTGGAGGCCTTAGCATCACCGTGAGATTTATTTCATTTTCTTCTGCAGCAGGGACTGAGCATTTGCCTGTGCAGATCCACTGTGGCAAGGTTATAAGGACGCAGGTCTGCCTGGCTCCACTCCTCCTATCTGCTGCACACAAGAACCAATACTCAAAACCACCTCTGGAAAGTCAACAGTGAATTAACATGGCACTGGCAAAAGTAAAGCTGTGAAAAATGTTTATACCTTTAAAACATATATCTCCTTTGGCAAAAACTTCTGAGATTAAAAGCAAAAGTGGTCACTGCCCCACAGTAAGGATAGCTCAGATGGAAGTACTGGGAGATTTAGATGTGTCCCTGAGCATGTTGCAGAAGGGTAATGTCTGAACAAGAGAGGTTCACCCATGTTTGACTCCTCAAAGACATGAGGTAGTTGTGACCTTACCTGTTCCCTCCAAGATGCCTCAGCAACACTTCTCCAGCACTGAAATCCCTGCAGAGCTCTGCTTGTACCCGGCAGCATGCTGAAATGCTCCTGAGTGACAGTGAGCTCCAGCCCCACTTCATGTAACCTCCCCAGAAGTGGCCTTAGAAACCAATGGTAAGGGAGAAATAAAAAATAAAAATAAAGGAAATAAAGCAAAGAGCTGATCGCAGTCCAGTACAGGTAGGACACCAAAGAGAGTTGACCCCAAACTTTCTGGTAGGAAACCAAAGTCATCCTCTGTCCTGTTTGGTCTTGGTGAAAACAAGAGTGATTCTGCTATATTTTGCCATGGTCTCACCAGGCAGCTTTCATCCTTAGCACAAGATGTCCACTAAATTGCAAAATGCTTGCAATTGCATTGACACGTGCTGGTTCCACTGGCCGAGCATGTCTTTTGGGAAGTACCTTAATCCCAGCGTGTACCTCCTCAAAGTTCTTCCACTCTGAGATTGCAAGGCCTTGGCACTTAGAAGATGAGGAAAAGGAAAGCTGTGAGGATTTCTGAACCAGCAGCCCAGGGTGTTTTATTTCAGTGCTTCTGGAGGCAAACAGCTCGAGGGAGTGTCACCTGCCTCATTAGAGACCACAGTTAGTGAAGGGCTGTGTAAAGAAATCAACAACCCTTATGGGCCTCTCTTACAAACTTCCTAGACTAAAACATGATTTTAAAATATTTTAATATGCATTTTTAACATGTGTAACACTCACTCATATGTATATTTGACTACTATGGTGTGCCAAAGCATCAGTTACAATATCACAGAAGCACTCCCCTGTTGCCATGTCCCTAAATGATCTCAAACCTCTCCTTATCCAGGAAGGGTTGTTTCATTGGGTTTTTAATATCTTAGTTCTTTAAATTCAGGTAGACTCCAAGGAGTTTCCCAAAGTCAGCCTAGAGCCTGGGTAGGAGTTGAGCAGGGCTGGTGTATTTTTCAGCCCACAGCTGACCCAAGCCCTTGTTGCTGCCGATCTCACCCCATGCGACTTCGAGTGAACCAGCCTGGCCCCACCAGCTCCTGTATCAGGTTATGTGAATGCAACCTAAATTCAGCAAGCAGCCCTGATTAACGGTCCTTATGTTTATTTGACTCACCGAAGATACGCGGCGACCTAAGTAGTAAATCTCATCGTTGCGTAGGAACTACAGGGATCAGTTCATTTCCAAATGTGTCCTGGATAGAGCCCAAGATATCTAATACTGTGGGAAAAACACATATTGAGTGTCAAATTAAAGCAACAGCAGCTCTGCAACAAATGGCAACTTCCTCCTGGAAGAGTCGAAGATGGCTGTAACTGCTGATGCTTTTAAATGTACTTTCAGAGTATTAATAGGGATGATTTAAAATAGCTTCTCTCATTCTGGTTCCTGCTTTAACTCATACCCAACTGCTAAACATACTGTGGCTGTTCCTGCTAATACACTCTCTGACAAATCACAGCCATGCATAGGTTTCCTTTCCGTATTTCCAATTTACTCTTTAATGGGAGACAAATGTGTCTTATTTGCTGACTGCTTAATGAGTCTTAAAGACTTTCCAGGCACGCAATGGGATGGTGCTTATTAGAGCTGCTTGCAAATTGTTTTATTTGCTCAGTTCTGTGCCCACAGCATATTCACTGGCACCTAGATGCTGCACTGGCTGGTGCAACACCAACACATAAATCAGTACATCAGGTAAAAAAATAGAAAGTTCAGTGGGAGCATTCCCATTTACACTTGACAAGAGCCAGAAGCCAACATATCAAACTGACAAGATGTACGCGTATATGGGTGCTTTACTCGTGTAGTTGTAGGATAGATATCGCCGCCTGCCTTCCCAGCGTAAACCTCCTTTAGAAATACATCAACCACCTGATCCTGGCAACTTCCGAACTGTTTAATTTCACGCACTTAGGGTTTACTATTGATTTTACAGAGGGAGCCTTTCTGGTTCTTTTATGGCCCTGCAAAGGAAAGATGCCTCTTTGTGTATTTGTACACGCATTTTGGGATTGGATTTTTTAATTATCTTTTTAGGGTGACAACTCCACAGGGAAGCCCTTCCAGACACAGTCTTCCTGACAAATATTTGTACTATCACCTGCTTTTCCACCTGTTCTCAGCCAGTTATCCAGAGGAAGCATGGATTAAGGGCTGTGGACGAGGGGAAATGCAGAGGCGAAAGAAGTTGAGTGAGGATCATGGGGCAAGGGTGTCTGGGGCATGAGAACAGCTGGAGGGGATGCAGGAGGGCAAGGGATGGAGTAAAAATATAACAGAAAATATAAGAAGTTTGGCTAGGATGTGAGCAGGTTTTCAGTGGCAAATCTACTGGTGTCCATCTCTCTTCCTTCACAAAGGGGTTTGTGAGGTGTTGGGTTTCGTGTGAGCTGCGGGTACGTGGCTATAGACACTGCAAAGCGCCTTCAGCAACAAAGAGCCAGATGCGGTGAGCTTGATCAGAGTCAGATGGAGTTTGGGGGAATAAAACACCCCAAAATAGGTGGTCATTGGAATAGAAACAAAAAGAGAAATTGTACATTGACCCTGAACTCATCTGACCGAAAAAAGGAATAAATCCCTCATTTTTCCAGCATAAAAACCTATGCAGTTTTCTAGAGACTAAGGGGCCTTAGATCTTACTGCTTTGTCTTTCTTACTGCTAGTAAGGCATTCAACCTTAAGAAAACCACTAAGAATATGTTTTCCCAGGGTATCCCAGGCTTTTTACTATTCAATAGCAGGAAAAAAAATGAATTAATATTATTCTGTTGGTTTCACAAACTGAGAGAGAGGACTTAAGGATTTTCTTCTCTTAGAAAAGTTTTACTTTGCAAGTCTCAACTGTACCAAAAGTTAGCCACATTTACTGCAAAATAACCCCTTTAGTGTTTTCAGCATGTATTTGAAATATACAGGCATGCCAGATGAAAACCAGCAGTATGGAATTAGTGCACCAAGAGAAAAAGGCAAGGATCAGATCTGATCCTCTGGGGCTGGCTGCCGGCGAGCCTGCAGCGTGTGTCTGCTCTCCGCTTTACTCCCAGTGCCCTTGATTTCTCAGGCTGTTTTGAAAGACAAAAAGAAAGTTGATAATCATACACCGACAGATGGTTCCTTGGTTAGTTACTCTTTATTTAGAGGGAAGCAACTGCAATTCATCAGCTTTTTCTTTTTTTTTACATCACGTTGAACTTCCAGCTCCAAATCTATTTCTAAGAACTATTGTGTGGCAAACACCTATTAATAATGAACTTTGGGCTCACTGGAAATTTCCTTTTTCAACATTCATATTCCATTCTTTGAGACATTTTCACCCAATTTTCTTCACTATTCAATGACAGAGCTGTCTAGAAAGCTTCCCATTGAATACTATATTACATATATTGCTTTCATGCTTATAGTTATATGATTATTTCTTATTTTTGGACTTCCTTTCTTTACGTTAATCATAAATCGATAGCTAATGAGATGCTTGGTTTATATTTTGATGCTAAACATTTTTTATTTATTATTTTGGGGCAATATTATGCTTGTAGCACCTCCATACACGTATCAGAGTTAAGTTCTATCTGTGAACAGTCCTTTTGAATGGTATTTTGCAGAACTCTATATGCACTTAAAGTTAAGAATGCCTCTAAATAATTTCCCTAGATGGAAGCCTGAACCAAAAATTTGGACCGATGGACATACTGTTACAACTAGAGAAAGCTTGTGTTGCAGTCCAGCTCATTCCTAGGGGTTCATTTTCCTTTTGACCCTTTCCTGTTGATGTAGGAATTTTTGCACATCTTAGATCCAAGTGAACAGTAATTTCTCCAAGACGCCCTAATTAAGGGAAAACCCTGTAAAAAAAACAAACAAACAAAAATGAACCAAAAACAACAAACAAACAAAAAACCAACCAACCATACAAACAAAAACAACAATAAGAGACTCTTTGCGGGCTTCTGTTTCATGTATCCTACCTGAGCAGACATCAGTATGGGTTTGCACCAGAATTAGTGAGTGCAAACAACCTTTGCACATGAAGCAATTTCCTGGTTTTCTTTTACAGATGTGGAGGAGACTTTCACTGATCTTTTTTTTTCCAGCAGCACAAACTCTACATATCAGAACAACTCAGTTTTTCAAGTACTGAAGTGGGTTGAAGAAAAAACAATTACTACCTTGGCCTTTTAAAAATACAAATTTAAAAAAAAATATTTTAGATTTGAAAAACAGAAGGAGACCATCTATCTACTTAGTTATCATAAAAAATTTAATGTAGCTGTGATTATTTATTTTTACAGATATCTCTGAATTTTGTGAGGGGAAATCTCAGGAGACTCAAATAGCTGATTTAATATCTTTAATTCTTAAAGAATCTGATCCAAGCCTGCTCCAAATTGTTTTGTGCCTGAGGTTTTGAGGTAGTTTGCTACAAATCTGTAAAACTCAGACCTACCTCAAAACCAGTCTGTAGCTGGAGGAATCAGAGCCAAATTCAATACCATTTCCAAGCCATTCAGTGCTAAGCAAGTTCAAATATTTTTTTAAATTCTTCACTTTTTCTCAAGTTATTACCACTATCAACTGATTCATTCTATAACAGGGATAAATGAGAGGAAGAGTCCCTTTTTCACACGTGTTTTATGGATATACCACATTCCTGGCCATCTCATCAAAAAATGTGTGTATTTATATCCTCTGAGGAATGCCATGCTGTTAGTAGACAGGATCACTGATGTGAATGACTCACCCCCTTGCAAACCACTGTCTTCCTTTTATCATAGGATGATAGAACAGTTTGGGTTAGAAAAGACCTTTAAAGGCCATCTAGTGCAAAAAGCCCTCTTCCTATTGATATAACTCAGAAGACAACTGGGCATTTCTTCTGTTGTTTCATCTTTCTGTTCATCTGCCTGGACTTCAGCCTGCCCAAGTGCTGCTGAAAGGCATTAGGATGATGCCACATTTTCACATGGAGAAAGAAGATGCCACAAGGCAATGCAATAGGAGGTCCCTTTGACAAACCTATTCAAAGGCCTGGACCAACTATTCCGAGGATTTATTTTGTGTGCATCCTCCTTGTAGGAGAGCTCAAGGTCTGGCCCAGCCAGGACTGTTGACTTTCTGTGTCTCCTCATGAGAAATGGGCCCATCCTCAGTGCTCAGCCCAGCTGACTTGCCCTGTAGGTACCTCTCTTCCCCCCAGCGCCCCTGACAGAGTGGATCCTCTGGCTGCCCTCCTCCTCTTCCCCTCTTTGGCACTGATCTGTAAGCCCCCACAGGTCACATAGTGGGCAATGAGATTAAGATTGGGATTTGTAAAGATGATGCCTCTTTAGACAGCTTAATAGGCCAGATGCTCAGCTGAGGATCAGGCCATCTGTCCACTCAAGCCCTACCTGTACCAAACAGGTTATTGCTAGCAGAACTGTTAAGAGAAAGAAAGGGAGACAATTTAGGACTGCAAACCCCAAACCCAGCTACAGAAAGGCCTCCTGTCACTAAGCACATGGAAGAGAAAATGGGAGATGATGTTCATGGCTGATAAAGACACCAATAAGAGGGAGACAATCCCAACTGTGCACACAGGGGAGGACTTCTTTGCTCTTTCAGCAGATGCAAAGGAGCCCAAGAGTCAGCAAAACCCCACAATCACACTAACTTTAAAACTCTTTGCACTGCCAGGGTAGTGTGAACTGAGCCTCCTCTATAAAGGAGAGTCAGACTCAGTCTCCAAAGCCAGCTGCTCCTTTAGTGCAGCGATCTGTCTCCATGCTCACTGATAAGCACTCTATGCCCCATGACTTATAATAGAAGGGAACGATGGTCCCTGAACAAACCCAGCAAAGAGGTATTGATTTGCAAATAGTTTAAAAGAATATTCAAGGGTCATGAGCTGACCCTTTTTCAGCTCTGACATTTTATATCAGGGAGGATCCTATTGAGATGGGAATTCATATCCTACACATTGTTTTGTCTTGTTTCATAAATAAGTTGAATAGCTTAATTGATTGACACCCACTGCACTTTCCCAGCTTCCTCAGGCTCAAAAGTACACTGCTGTTTTCTGCCATAAATAATATGAACTTTCAATCAGCCGCCAGGCACAAAAAGGAACTGAAAATTCTTCATACAATGGCTGCAATCTGGCATACGAGGCACCGCAAGTCCGAAAAGGAGAGCGGTATTTGATATCTCCAGGTACTCATTTTCCTCCTGTGGCAGCAATAGCATTTTCCTACCCAAATGAACTAAACACTAAACAAGAAATACTCAGGGTCCCCTGCAGGAAGGAAGACCAGTTTGTCCGAGCATTTATGTGTGTGCACGGGTTAAGAAACTGGTTGGAAGTCCTGTGAACACAACATGGGGAAAGACATGCTGAACTACCAAATACAGTTCCTTGGAGGTGGATCCTTTGTCCTCCTTTGTCCCTCCTGGACTCTGATCCAACTCCATCTCAACTCAAGTGATGTTATTTGCCTCCAGAATACCCATTTGTCCCCAAATCTCACCTCTCTGATTGCTACAAACCTCCCTCATCCATGTTTATTTGTGATTAATTGAGATCAATCTGTTCTCAGGCAGATTTATTGTTTTACTTAAACAGCTCTTTTTCTCCTTGGATATTTAGCCCCCTAATGAGTTAGTGCTCATTTCTCCTCCTCAGCCTTGGTTTCACTAAGGGAAATAAATAAGCCACACACTTTGGGTCTTTTCTTTTTAAGACAATTTAATGGCTTTGTCAGCAATTCTAGTCACTTTTTGTGAGCTCTTGGGTAAGCTTATAGCAAATGTGTTCAATAAATGGGTGCAAAAACAAGTCTGAAAGTGTTGAGTACTTTCTCTTGAGGAAGAATGGATGTAAGTGCTTACCTTCAGTTGCCCAGGATGGAAAACATTAGTTCTAACCTTCCTGTGCTTTAATTTCTTCATCTGTAAAATAGATGCATACCTCAAAGGGGAGTAATTAAGGTTTCTAAAGTGCTCAGAGATCTTCAAGTGAAAGGTTCAATTCTAAATGTGAAGCTCTTTTGTCTGTTGTTACTTCTTAAGCACTGCAAACCCTGGAGAGATGGCACTGAGCCAGAGTGAAGCCAAGCAGAGGCTTCCCTGTTGATCACACTGGGAAACTTCTATGCAAAAAGTTTCATAAAGGGTGACAGGCATCAGTGGCTAAGACAGAGCAATAAAAACTGGGAGAGAAAGAATGCTGACTGAAATTATTGAAAGGCCAATTGCTAAGACCAGTGAAGTTTTGTAGAAGAAGCAGTAAACAGTTAAATCTGTATTTCTTGCTTTGCTACAGAGAAATCTCTCCAAGGATGACCAACATACACATCCTCATCTGTAATTAATAAATGTTTGGAAGGATACTTTCCCACTCAACATACGAAATTATAGATGATCCCTTAATTCCCCAGACATTTGCAAGCCTTGTCTTGTCAGAATTGAATTTACTACAGCTGATTACCCTGAGAATGCACTGACCTTCTTAGCTCCTGCTGTGGTCTTTATTTTTTCCATGGCAGATAATATGGGGACCAGAAACTGGGGACTTGGTAGTAGGGATTATGTGATACTAATTAGACAAAGCTTATTGTTGATGTTAACTGTTATTACCACTAAAAAAAGTGCACAACTCCAGACAGATGGACTTCACTTCGTTATATCAGGAGGGAGCGAATGCATTTTGACAGTAGCAGAATCTATTTAAAATCTGGATCACATCTGGTGCCTCTCTGAAGCAGACCATATCTGATCAATCAATCAGAACTACGGCTCTTCAGGCTCCAGATGAGTTAGAAGAAATTCATTATCTGTTTTGAAGCCTGCTTCACTTTCATCTACTAAAAAAAGAAATAAGATTCATTGTCACTGGATCCACTTAGCTTCTGAAAGAAAAAAACAACAGGACAATAATTAAACTATCAGGCTTCAGATCTGAAGACATGATTAATTCCTTGAAACACTGCGCATGGAGGTACTTAGCTCATGCTAGGCTTCAGTCAACAGTTTCTTAGCTGATAAAATAGATAGCCTAAAACTTATCTCTATTTCTTGTTATTTCAAGAACTCCTGGAAACATCCACATGAATCTCTTCAAACTCCATCAGAGGTCAATATTTGTCTTTCAGGCACACTTAGTCCCTGTGTTGGGCATGCTACTTGGGAGATACCACCTCAAGGACAACAATGTCTCCTTGGGACCTCCTGCCCCCGAGGGTGTCTCTGACCTCCTGTGTAGCCCCTTCTGGACCAGCAGTTTTAAATTCTAAAAATTGACACTGAAATACTGGAAATTCTTCCATGTGAGGTCCGCTGGACCCAAAAAGATGGTGAGAGCCTGGATTTACAGATAACTAAAATTAGAATGCAAAGGGATGTGTCCTGTTCTGAACCACTTGAATTTCTTAATACAATTTTTCTGATTACAGAGGACGTTTTTTCTTGCCTTCACTGATGATCACAGAAATCACATCAACTATGACTTCGCCTCTGAAGTTCTTGTCATTGCTTCCCTCTTTACCATGTGTTTTCATTGAGGTCTGTGAGAGCACAGTTCAGAAAGTAGCCTCCTGAAAGCAATGGACTAATGCTGGTGAGAGAAAAAACCCGTATTTTGGGGATAAGGAAACTCAGGCTTTAGGTTCAAAACTATAACCTTTGAAGAAGAATTTAAAATGCTTGTCAACATTTCTGAAATATTACACAAAATTCATTGTCAAATTGTTATTTTGATTGATTTGTGCTAATGAAACCAAGAGAAAACATCTACTTTTTTCAGTGGGGTAGGAGCAGGAACTGTAACCTTCCAGAGAAGCATCAGGTATGAGGGGAAGACCAAGACTGGTAGTAATTTCTTCTGTAGCAGTGATGGCTCAGGGGCAAATAATTTTGACTGCTTGTGGATCATGTCCAGATGGGTAAAGTACAAAATAAGGTTATAATAGCTGCCTGCCCCAAAGTGCTAAACCACCCTCAAAATTAAGCAGGGCAGCTCCAAAGCCATTTATCTACCATGGGTGCAGGAGTGTCATGGGAAACCTGACTCTCGATGGTATATATCAAAATGTCCTGCTAACAGTACTAACTTCTCTGGAATTTCTACAAATCATGGATGACAATTTTCTAACCAAGAAGTAAAAGTTAACAGTGACTAAGGTGGAAGTAATCATGTTTGATTCCTGTCTAAGCCAGTTAAAAACACATGGTATTTCAAGACAGCCAGTTTCACCAAGCTGAATAAAGTACAAACCAGCTGTAAGCAAGGATTGAAGGCTAAATGCAATGCTGTAGTGAATAGTTTAATATTTTTTTAGTTAGATGTAAAAAAAAAAACTAAAACACAAAAACAAAGTAAAAGTTTAAGTAAGAACGCATTGTTTAAAAAGCAATCTAGGATAGAAAAGGATGCAAAATGAGCAATAATAAAGATCAGTGAATGGATGTTTAGAAGATGGATGTTATAAACACTGAAAATACATCCTGGAGCTATATAAAATTAATAAGGAAGCAAAGGGAAACAAGGAAATACATATGGATGAAGGAAAAGGCAGTAAGAGGCAGATGTTTGAGTACATTGGGAGCAAGAGTTACTCATGAATACTATGAGCCCATGAATAGTAAGAGTATCAGAATAGTCAGTAATAATGCAGAAAGTCAGAAGCGTTTAACAAATACATCTATTCCTTGCCCAGGAGAAAACCAGATGTATTTATATCATAAGGAAAGGATGAATATTTTCTACTCTAGGCATAATCAACACTGAAGCAAAACAGTCACTACTGAAGTAATTTTTTAATATCAGTAGAAACAGGTACCTTGCATCAGGATTACTGAAAAAGCAGGTTAGGAAGCTCCCCTGGATGCTGATTTTAGTAACTCAGGTCCAGAAGTGGCAGAAACTTGAGAAAAAGCAAATATTATGGCAATGTTTGGACACGGTAAAGGAAATTATCACATAAGTCTGTCAGCATGAAACTTACTGAGGGTAGTAATAACAGAAAATTTGATACAAGATTTAACTGCTAAAGAATTGGAGCAGGTACTCTAAATAATAACATTTTGCAAGAATTTATGGAAAACAGAGCTTTTAAAAGTTGCTAATATAATCCATGTGAAAGACAGAGACAGATGGGACCCATTGTTTCACTTGTTCTCATCTCCAGAAAAGATGTAAAATACTCACTTTATCCCCCAGGTAAGAAATATTTGGGGGTTAGGAAAAAGTGACACAAAATTCCATGTTACTTGAAAAAAACCTGTATCAAACCTAGAAGGATGGAGGAGGTCCCAATTATGGCTGGTACAATTTGATACAATTTTTCATGGAAAATTACCAGCTGCAATCTGTAAATTTTTTTGTTTGTTCTGGTGATGCAGTAATGTTTGTTAGTACCATATTTTAGCAATGGTATACAGCTTTGAAGCAGTGCAATCCAGAACAGCTGCAGAAGCCCATAGCTGTTGTGATACTCTTCTCCCCTCTATTTTTACACGTGCCAGTAATTAACCTTCAATATAAAGAAATAAAGTACTCATGAAAGAAGTAGAAAAGAAACAGCCAACCATATTTAATTTCTACCCAAGTCAGAAACAGGCATGAAGCATGGTCTCTGTAAATAACTGAAAGACTTTTAAAAAGATCTGTCATGTCTTTGCTGAAATAAGGCACATGGAATTCCTTGAGGTGAAGAGGCAAAATCCCTTTTTGTCCTGAACTTTCAGAAATAATCCCAGCACATGCTCACCACTTCCAGATGGAGCATGCAACAGCAGGTTACTGAGTTCAGGGAATGACTGAGGTTCACATTCCAGGTTGCTTTATGCAGTTATTCCTGCATTTTCCAACAGCCCTTTTATCATATGGAGACTAAACTTACTTTCAATCTCCAAACCATCACACCTGCTCTAAAATTATTCATGAGTCAAGGACTGAAATCCCAGATTACAACATAAGAGGGTAGCGAGGCGTCCAAATTCCCGCTGAGGTCAGTGGAAATGTAGTCAATGCCATGGTGAAAACTGGAGAGTTATTTGCCTGAAGAAGACACCTGCCTTTGATCAGCAGATTAAATCGTACACAAACCCCTTTAACATTTAATTTTACAGAGAAAATTATCCAGGACTTTGCAGCAGGAAAACAGAACTCTCTTTTCCAAGGGAATATTTCAATATACATTTCACTCTGTAATAAAATTCCTCCTCAGGACTGTGCAGAAAGCATTGCTTATGGCTTTCAAGCAAACGTTCTTTGAAAGACCTCATTGTTCCTCAACTTTATGGAAACTTCTCTGCTTTGCATCTCTGTCCTCTAAAGTGCAAGACGTCAGAAAGGCGCAGCTACTCCCAGATATTTGTGAACACCATGCTTGTTTTCAAGAACAAGTATAAACAAAAGCTATGCATTGATTTCTCTCTGCTTTTTGTTCTCTTTGAGGATTTATGCTTCCACACTTCTGGATGTGCCTGTTGACTCTTTCGGAGGAAGGAAAATGACAGTGTCCTCCCAAATGCTGCGTGTGCCCTTCCAGCCTCAGCTGGATAATAACACTGCTTCCAACCAGGCTTGCAGGGCATGCAGATCCCTTGGACCAAGACTGTCCTCCCCAGTCACCCAAACAAGAGCCACCTCTGTCTTGCAGCAGAGCTAAGAAATGACCAGCAATTTTGCTCAGGTCAACCTAAGCCATAACCTTTGGTGTGAACTCCCCCACTTGCAGGAACTGGGTGGGAGGTTCAGAGTAAGAGATCACCTAAGGTACGAAGAAACATTTGCATCACATATCTGATAATCAAGATTTGCTGCTGAGCAACTGTTTGTAGGTTCTTGGTTATCATGATTTGCAATATTCCAGAGTATATGTTAAAAAAAAAGCCCCCAAATCAAGACAGTGCCCTGCAGCACCATGCCAGATGATAGAAACGTAATTTCCACACCTGTTGATTTAACACCCAAACCAATGTCTGTTTAATAAACACAAAGGGGAGTAAAAAATACTGACTCTGGAGTTCCATCAGAAACTGCAGAAAACCTGTTAGTGTGTCAACAATCAGCTGTTTCTGCTTGGTGACTCTCAGGCATGTCTGGATGAGATGTGTTTCTCAGCTGTTCTCATCTGGGACAAGGGCATGATACAGGTATACACTAATTTTAAAAAGCAATCAGATAACCTGACTTATGCATTGCATTAAAAGCAATCTCATGATGCAACTCAGACATGAGATTATCTTGTTCATACATAAGGGATAAGCACATTTTCATCCCAGTTTGAGTTTGGATTTTGGAGCTAATTACATTCAGTTAGACAAGATTAGGAGATTTTTAAGTGCGTTGACAGCCCTTTTGCTTTGCAAGTCATGCCAGTTGCCATTTATTAGCACCTTACATCTTCTGATCTTCACCCCTGACACTTTTCTTTGAAACCTTTTATTTCAGATTCTTTAGGTATTCTTTAGAGCCCTACCTAATCTTTCCATTTGAACGTCGTTCACTCACCTTCCACCCAAGTGTTACATTGACTTAGTTAACAATACAGCCTTGCAAAATCTCAAGACACCTGTGGCCAAAAGTTTGATAATGTAAATGCTGCCTGGAAGAAAAAAGAAAGTACTTTTCTTTTTCAATTAAATATTGTATTCTATTTTTTTTCCCAAAAAATATTAAAACCTAAAGTTTAACAGTTTTTATGGCTTTTACAAAAAGGAAACAACCCCCAAATATATTAAAGAAAGACACTGAGCTGAACTGAGGGTGCAACAAAGCATTGTAGTCATAACTCCTAAAAACAAGTAAAAATTCGGGATCTTGGCAGGATTCAAGGTTCCTCCAGCTGAATTTCTGTAACCTGAGAACTTTAAAAAACCTGGCCCAAACCCTTCAACAGTTAAATCAGCCTACAAAAGAGGAGCCTTCTTCCCTGGGGTCCTCACTGAAGTACCGTTTGCCATCAGCCAAGTACATGTCCTGCTGGGTCCCAGCACCGCTGGGAGGTCCTCTCCCTTTCAAAGCCAGCCAAGTCCATTTGCGTCACATGTGCTGCCTGCCTGAAATTGTCCCTTTTCTGCCCCCGTGCCCATTTGGCAAGCCCCCGAGCCCTTCCCCAGCCTGTGCTCTGAGCACCACAGTCTGCACACACAGATTGCAGCCTGAGCACTGTTTTGGCACTTCAAACGCACAACACCTGTTTTGAAGGTTAACAGATAGTGACAAGCATAATCACAGCCTCTGCTGAAGTTTTAGCCTGCCAGCCAGCCAATTATATTCTTATTTTCAATAGTTTTTCCTCTCCACATACACATACCCCACCACTTTGCAAAGCAGCTCCACAGGCAGCTGCAACACACTCTGATTGGAAAAGAGGGTCACCTTTTCTTTGTCTCCTTCCTGGTGGCCAACAGCTCTCAATGTCATTCCCCACTGTGCCAAGGCACTGCACCGTGATGCTGCTCCTTGACAGACACGTGGCATGAGGATGCACCAGCAGCTTTGTCCACCTTATGTTCATCGGGGCCATCACACAAGGTGAGGTAACCTCTGGAGCTCCATCCTCACATTTCACCTCCATGGCCTCTGAGGTCCCTGGCCAAGAGAAATCACGAGCTGCCCCAGTCATGGTTGCATGCTGCAGGACTGGGATTGGAGCTGGGGTCACTGCCAGTGCAGGAGGAGGGAGGCTCATATATCCTCATCTAAAGGTTCCCACTACCAGAAGGTTCCTCCTAATCTCAGTGCAGGGGACTCTCATTTGTCAATGAGTGTGATTTGACAGAGGTCTTCTCCCCACGCAGCCTGGCCTGGTCTCTTGTGCAGAGAGGAGGACAGGGAGAAGAGCCTTAAAATGTGAGTGTAGCAACATGCCCAGCTCCCCCCAAGCCCTGTAATACACAGATTATTGGTGTTCAGCCTCAGTGGGGACAGGGTTCTGGGCCATTACAGTGCACAGAAAATCACTGGCCCAAACCTTCATATTTTCAGCATTAGGCTTGAAAAAACTTACAGAAGTTCCTCTGGACTTTTCAGTGTACCATTTTGATTTCATCTTAGTGAAGAAAGGAGAGATCAAGCCTTCTTCTTCCACCCTGAAAGATAGTCCAAAGACACCTGCAGCACTAAGGGCATTCAAAGCCCAGCTCTGTTACAGACCCTGCTGACCTGAGCTAAGCAGCATGGATGCTGAGTAAGGGTTCTTTCTTTAGGGTGCTTAACACACTCTGCAATTGAATCCTGAGGATAGAAAGAAAACCTTGAGCTTGGTGGATGTAACCTGGAAGGGCAAGGGGAAAAAGCCAGGTTGTTGCTTCACAAAACAGTGGCACTTCACTTTTCAAATAGACTTTTTTTTCCCCAATTAAGCTGAAAAAAAGGCAGCTGTAAATACTCATTTAAGGGGTCATTAACTCTGCTGCCCAAAATAAAGATAACATAGCGGCATTGAAAAGAGCCATGATGAGCTGACAGAGTCTGCAGCACTCCTCCCCAGTGGCAGCCGTTGCTCATTTCCACTGGAGCCAGGATGTGTTTTCTGTAGGGCTGCACGAAGTGGATGGCCCTGTCCCAGCACTGGGGACATCAGCCATGCTCAGCAGGTTTGCAGCACCAGAAGGTGGTGTCAGTGACAGCACTGGCATCTTCTTTGTGGGACGTCAGAGGCTCAAGATACAACTAGGAAACCTAACTTCATTGGTGCTGCTGATGTGCCAGCATAGAAAATGCACAGGGCTATTTCCTTTGGGGTTGGAAGGATGGATAAGGCATAAGGTTTCTCTTTTCACTGGCTTCCCAGGTGCCTAGCAGGTAACTGACCATAGCAATCTCATAGTTTTGGGGAAGGGAATATCATTTCCCTTGTAACTTTCTGGTAAAATACTGGTTTGGGGGAATCCACAATTTCCCTGTGGATAGGAAGCTGATGGCAGCACTGTTTCCAGTGGGCTCCTTTACTTGCTTTGAGTTAAGAAAGTTCACAGACCTGCACGGGATCTGTTTAAGAAGGTAATCATGGAGGATCTGGTGTTGCCAGATGCCAAAATCTTGTACCATCATGCCCTAACCTAATGTTGCACTAGGGCAGCCTGGTGGCATCGCATCCCAGAAGATGAATGGTGGGGCTTGGCATGGGAGGGACAAGCCTAGAAGTGGTGCTGAGATGATGAACAGCTGATGACAAGACAAGAAGATCCCACATGCCCCATGCAAGGAGAAAGCAAGAAGAGGAAGTTAGGACTGTGTCCTGTGCACCACAGAGTGGCCTCATGGTATCTAGAGGTGAGATTTCAAGAGATGGCAGATCAGCCCAACCAGATGTATTTGCTACCTGGACAATGCACTGGGAGAGGGGTCATGGCACAGACCCAAAAATGCAGGTGATGGTGGCCTGACAAGGAGGGTCACACCAGTTCACAGTCCACATGTTCCTGGTATGGGACTGAGACCCCTCCACAAGCTGGGGCACTGGCACATAAAGGCTGTTGTGAATGCTAAGGAAGCCAGAATGGCTCAGCAAAACAGCCCACAGAAGGGAATAGGTGATTTAAAGGGAGCTTGCCCAGACTACACACCAGCAATGCTCTGTTTGGAGGCCGACAGCCCTACTGGGGGGAGCAGTATGAGGCGAGGCATTAGGTGCCAAGTTCTCATCAGCCTTTTCCAGCCCCAACATTGCTGCTAAATTTAAACAAAATCTGTTCCCGTCCGTTCTGCATGCCGCGGTCTTTCCTGTCACATAAGGCAACCTGAACCTGATACTCCCTCCAGGTCTTTATTTACTTATTTATTTGTAGCCTGTTCACCTGGTGACCAGCCACCCCTCCAGAACATCCCATGACCTCAGGGGCACCCAGCCACCACTGCATGGGAAAGGATGGAAAACGGCAGTAAAGTTGCTGGTGCAGAGCACCCCACATCTCCAGGAAGCATTAGGATCTGCATGTTGTCCAGGTCTCATGCAATGTGGATCAACATATCTTCTCCACTAAAAATTAGGGTTGCTTTCATACCAAAGCTGTTCCTAAAGAGAGGTTAAATTCACAAATGCAATTTTTTCTGAGAGCAGGTCACCTTGGCAAGCACTTTTCCTTTCTCTGAGAGAGAACAGGTGGAGGAAATGCCTGCTCAGGGTTCCTGTATCCTCAGCTGCACAACATGTCAGTAAAGGGCAATGAAACACCCCATCAACTGAGCCCGTGCTATTAAATTCAAACCAGCGATGCCACATGAGTTTTCCCCATATCATATAATCAAATAAAACTGAAATTTCCATTCCTTTTCTACTGCATTAATGCCATTGGAATGACGTGTAGAGTAACGCCAGGAAAGTTACTGCTGTAAAATAAGCACCTGGGGTTTAGTTTGCATATTGTATGGATTGGGGTTTATTATCCATTTCATATATTTCTTTTGTTTTGTTTTAGCAGCAGAGCTTTTAGAAGCCTGAGAAACAATATGTTTGCCTACTGCCTGTAACTAATGTTGTTAGTTAAAACATTCTGTGGTATATTGCTAATAGGATACCAGAAAAGCCCAAAACAGGAACACCATTAGCAACAAAACATAGGGCATGTCACAGAATCACAGAATTGGTCAGGTTGGAAGGGACTACAGGGGGTCATCTGGTCCAACCTCCCTGCCCACACAGGATCATCCTAGAGCACATGACACAGAATTGCATCCAGATGAATGAGGGAGATATTATCCACAACCTCTCTGGGCAACCTGTTCCTGCGTGGGGGAACTCTCACTGTAAAGAAGTTCTTCCTCATGTTCTGGTGGAACTTCCTGCCCATCATTTTCTGCCCATTGTCTCTTGTTCTGTCGGCTGGCAACAGTTTGTTAGTCCTCAACAGAAGGAAGAGACAAAACACACCTATATTCCACACTGGCATTCAAAAGTTTCCCATTTGTCAGTGCCAAAATATTGTCATGATCACAGCATTTCTGTATGAAATCCAAGATGGATGGGTGGGAAAATGCCATGTGCTTTTATTTTTTTCTTCAAAATTTTCTGAAAGGAAATAAGAATTTACAAAACCTTTTGCAGTGGGAAAAAAAATAGTATTAGGAAAGGAAAAAGAAAAAAAAAAGAAAAATAAAAAAGAAAAATACAGCAACAACCAATTCTAGCTACATATGACCCTGCCAAAGCAGTTTTTATGATTACTACCCCAGGAGAGACCTGGGCTGTGACTTGGGTTTCCCAGTGTTTAACTAATTGAAGTAATACATAACAATATTAAAGAATGTGTTGGTTTTGCCATAGTCGGTTATGGCCTTACCTGGAAGCTGTGGCCAAACTACCAGGACTTTCTTGAGTCTGGTCCTGTGAGGTTGGGTTTTGGTCTTGGTTTTATTTTTTTCAATAACCCCACACAGGCTGCATGTGCTCCCTAAACAAAACCAAGGCTATGAGCTCCCAAAGCCACCGAGCACGATCCACCTGATGTGCCCAACAGCTCCCAAACATTCATTTAGCCTAATCCTTTCCCCATGGATGATGCCATCCCAGAACTCATCTGTTTTAGCTGCTACTTCTAAAAATAGAGAGAGAAGAGAGGAAAATTCCTGTCTTTTTTTTTTTTTCAAGAGTCTAGCTAGCCTCATAAACAACAAGGAGGGGTTGGGGGGATTTTAAAAAATCTACTCACACACGGTATTGGAAGGTGAGACTCTGGCATTACACAAGCAAGTGTGCAGAGTGACAGCTCGGAAAGCTGGACCCAACCTCTTCTGCATTTCTGCTTGGCATGTTAATGCTGAACATTCGTGGACGTGCAAATAATCTAGAGCAGCCACACGAGGCGTATGACCAAAGCCTTCACAGAATAATCTCCATATTTTCATGGCTCAGATTTCTGATTCAATATCTGTTTTTTTCACAGAGGATAAATGATTTCTGTCATACAAACTTGGAGACAGCCGTGTTTGTGATAACTTCTCAACAGGGCAGCAGAGGCAGACAAATGCCTTAGCCTTTCAGTCCCTGTGTATGAAAACGTGACTTGGATATCTGGGCTGTTGCTCATGTCCAAATGCCAGTTCAGCATCACAAGTGTTTGGGACACTGGATAAATAAAGCCATCTACATCACTTATGAATAAAAGAAAACAGTGGACAACAGGGAGAACTTTCTTGGGCCTTCAGGAGAGGGTCATAGCTGAACTAAGAGCAGAGACCTGCTCCCTGACTTGTGGCTGAAAGCACTCCCACACCACTGAGTCATGCCCTATCACCAGGAAAGTTGAATCCATCCCTGGTGACCTCTCAGCAGACCCCAGCATGCGAGGCAGTGGGGGGAGAGCATCCACTTGCTTGACTTATCCTTACATAGCACTTTGTGTCTTGAGCACCACAGAGCAATGGTGTGGGAGACACCAGCCTTGTACTGAGGTGGAGCATCGTCCTCAACCATGACTCTGCAGTTGGACATGCCAGGCCTGCCTTTAGCCATCCAACCACAAGGACATCACGTATACTTTCATTTTAAATATAGAGAGATGATCCTCTGCCACTGTGCAACTAACTGATGCTTAGCCAATTAGATTGATCTGAGTGTCCTAAATGGGATGTAGTCAGCATTTAAGTAGATCATTGACAAAAATAGAAGATCAGAAGGACCTGGGAGCTATTTTGGTCCAGCCTTTGACTGTAAATGGTGTGGCTGATAGCTGAGACCACTGGCTCCATTACAAGTAAAAGCCCCATCTAGAGTAAACAGATGAACTGGCCCAAATAGACCAGCTTCTGGTTTTATCTTTATAAGCCTTTTCCTATAAGAAATATTTTTAACAAGGTCTACACTGCCTTATCCCAAGGTCCTTACAAGGGAAAGAATTAGTCCTTACAAGGGAAAGAATTAATCCTTACTGTCCCCAAATACCTTCTGTCTTTCACGTGTATCTAATTATTGCTGTACACAAATGTTTTCAGATGATGTCTTTTGATTCAGAACACCAATATCCATATATGAAAATGCAGTTCCTATCTTCTAGCAATATCAGAGGGCTTGTTATCCAGTAGATAAGATTGCTGCACTGAACCGTATTTTGCAATGCAATATCCAGACTCTGATCTCTGACTGACTTAATATTTGCCTCCCACCATAGCATCTGAGAAATGTTAATGGCCTTTTTTTTTCAGGCCAACACCTGCGAGAGGGAGGGAAGTAGTATTATCTCTGTTTTACAGAGGATCACTCTTAGCAGAAACAAGCAAAGGTCAAGGTTATCTGAAATGCCTACAACCCAGCCAGAAACAGTTCTTCTGGGTCCTACTGAAGGTACCGAGAAAGGTAAGAAAGTTGGCCAAAATTGTTCTTGGAAGCTAAACTTCCCCTGAGAGAAGAAGGATGCTTAAACCAGAAAAAAACTCCATCACAAATCCCAGTGGGGGAAAGCTGAAATAAAATACTGAGATAGGCAGTATTTTACCCTGCTGTGAGGATAACCTTACCATGATCTCCCAAAAATGGGGTCCCTCAGTCGAGAATGGATGCCTTTTTCAAGCTCATTTGGAAGCTATGAGCTTGATGCTAAATGATATCTTATGGTCTGAATTATGTAGAAGGTCAGGCTGAAAGATCATCATAATCCCTTCCAGCCTTCAAGTCTATGACAGATTAGTGTCTTTCATATGGATAGTTCTTTCTCTGAGCAGATGTTGAATTATTTCAGAATTTAAGTGTTTCACTGCTGGCTCTGATAGATCCACTGCTCTTACCATGCTGCCTTCCAGCATTTTGTCTGGAAGAGAATGCCCTGTTGGTAAGGGCTGACACAAGCTTTGTTTTCCCATCACCATTTTACTTTAACAAGCACTGGGTCCAAAAATGAACTGACAACCCAAGATAAGAGAATAGCAAAATTTACAGCCTTTCTCAAGACAGGCACACCTCAGAAATACCAACTGAACACATGGAGGAAATGATTTGAAAAACACTTCCTGTACTGTTTTGTTCACATTGCTCCTACATGCCAAGGATTCTCATGTATACCTGCCTGGAAAAATTCCAAACAATACCTGGGATGACAGAATTATGCTTTAATAGATGACACCTCCTAATATGTCACCTTGGACTGATGTCATAGAATCATAGAATCATTGAGGATGGAAGAGACCTTCAAGCTCATCCAGTACAACTGCCTACCTACATCACCACTAAACCATTTCACCCAGCACCACATGTTCCTCCAGGAGAAAACTACTATTAGAGTCCAGCCTACTTGCAAAATCATGGAATAATTTAGGTTGGAAGGGACCTCTGGAGAACTTTACTCCAACCCCTGCTTGTAATAAGGTCAGCTTCAGCTTCAGAGCTGTCTGCTCCAGTTTTGAGTATCTTCAAGGATGGAGAGTCCCCAAAATCAAATTACAAGAATAAGAGCAATAAATAATAGAACCAAACTCTTCTTGGCAGTGGTAGAGGGTAGGGCAAGGGACAGTAATAGGGGTAATAGAGGTTCCCAAGTTGCAGCTCAGGAGGCTCAGAATGGCAGCTCTGGAACCTGTAACTGTGGAAATTTCACCCCTGGAGGTTTTCAAAACTTGGCCAGACCATGGCTGATCTGGCCTAACTTCCTGTTGGCAACAGCCCTGCTTTGCATGGGGGGTTGGACTATGGACCTCCAGAGGTCTGTTTCAACCAGCTTGTCTATGATTCTGTAAACAGATAAATCAATGGATCAATCAATTTATTTAAGTCAACATAGCTTTTGTAAAGATAAGCCATACCTCAAAAATCTATTAGATATTTTTGAAGGCTTGCCAGACATGAGTGCCAGAGCAGTTTGGTTGATTCACTGCACTTGGATTTCAAAAAGCATTGACAGCTGGTAAAGGCTCTAAATAAATTATTGTGATGGATTATCAAAAACTCATATCGGATGAAAACAGAGGAAGTTAAAAGAAGTAGGCATAAATAATGACATGCATGCACACATACATAAGTGTGTGTACATATATGTGTATATTTATATATATATCCACATTCTGACACAAGTAATAGAAGAAGAGTTTCTGGAAAGTCCCCTAAGACCTTGTAACTTGTGCTGGAATTTCAGCTGTTTAATGCAATCATAGTGACCTGAAAAAGGGATGAGCGATGAAATGACCAAAGATCAAGTTCTAAAAGTTATCCAGGATTTTCAGATCTAGGCCTGAATGTGAGTAATTGTGGGAGGATCTCATGACACTGAGTAACCAGGCAATGAAACCACAGTTAAAGCTCAGTGTCAATAGGCACAGATTAATGTACGTGAGAGAAATTATCCTAGCCATACACAGGAAAGGGACTGATGTAACTGAATAATTGTCTGGAAATTCCAGCCCAGTACCTTTGAAAAAGAGAGTGATAGGATTGACCAGAAAAGGACCAAGAACAAAATAGAAAGTCCACTGCACACCCTCAAAATTTGGAAATTTTAGACGGCCCTGGTCAATATTTCTCAATAGCAAAACTACAAAAGGTAACAAAGAGGGCAATGTTGTTCAGAGACCTGGAGCAGCATCTGCATGCCAACCCCTGGCTTAGGTTCCTTGCAAGAACCAGAACTATGCACAATTCATACCAGCACACCCAGGTGCCACCCGTAACGTGAGCAGAGGATAGGCCAGTTAGCAGCCTGAGGCCATTTAGGTATTTCATTCTAAATTACGTACATGTGACAAGGTCTACCAGAAACCCCCCGTTTCAGGCTGCAAAGCTACACTGAGAGAAGGAAAGAAAGCAAGAGCCAGACCTCTGACTCACAGGCACTCGGGTGCGATAAGAATGAACGAGAAATGGTTCAAAACAAGCTGCGTCTGTCACACCTGCAGGCCCCATGGTGGGACTGTAACAACCACGTAGTCTTTGAGCGGTGTCAGGAATGGCAGAGATTCCAGTTCTATGCCATTACTATTTACTTATAAATAGTGTCAGTGGGTGGAAGCTCCTATTTCCAGTTTTGCAAGGGAACAAATCATTCTAGAAGTCTCTGCTCGCTCCAGAAATATCAGCATCAGGGGATGTGACAGGTTCAACAGTCGGGAGGACAAGGTCTGGGCACCAAGAGCAGTGGTCAGGACTCTATATTGTATGTGCCAAACTGGGGCTGGTGCACAAAATCTGACTGGCTTGTTACTGTTCCCAGGTAATGAGTACAGTAAGGGAAAAGCAGTCTGCCCCTTGGATCTGAGAGCTTCCTCCAGGTCTTGGCCACATGTTGCTGTAAGAGGCAGGGACCTGAACTGCCAGACGTTTTCATGACAGCTGAACAAATTCATATTTGATTGACAGTTCTTTCTAGAAAGATTTTCATACAAAGTGCTAAATACTCTGGAAGATTTATGATGTAGGATGTTAAAAGCTAGGATGCCAAAATGGTCAAGTCAGTAGCTCCCACCCATAATCATGCCCAGCTTTCCAGACACTATGTACAGACCCTTGAATATAGAGTTCTTCGTGGATGAGCATCATCCAAATGGATCTGGGCTTCTCCTCCTGGTGTAATCAATGTGTAAGTCACAGATTGGAGCTTCTTGGCAGTAGTACTTTGACTTTGTCATCTTACAGAGTAACAAAGCACTGGTGCAGAGTCCTGCAAAATGAAGCAATGCCACTTTTGAGTTTCAGTTGTGCCTGACAGGTTTCAGATACCAAAACCCAACCCCACGAAGCTTTGCAAACAGAGAGTGTGACAGGAAAGTTGGCCAGCCCCCAAGCCCATTCTGACAGGGGAAACTGGCACAGCTGTTTCTGAAAACACCTACTCAGCTCACCCAGGCACCCAGCAGTTTTTACAAGTTAGTCATTACCACCTCACCCCCGCTGAGGTGCACACAGTGTGTAATAACCTAGCGATGTGGCTGTCTCCAGCCAAGTGCCTTGCAGATGTGTAATGGATCCTGACCCTCACACACCCCTTTGGGGTCCTGGGGAGGACTGGGAGGAAGGAACCTGAGAAGGAAAGTGGCATGATGGTTTCAATGGTACTCTAGCTGCCAAAGAGGAGTCAGGATCCTCTGTGGATGCAGCCCCAGCTGGTGAAGGTGAGTTACAGAAAGTCAGCTGAGGCATTACAGTGCCTGAAAACAGCTGCTAGAAGCTGCATTGTGAAAAGGCTCAAATCCCTGTGTCGCTTGGAAGGTGTCTTGAACACAGTGGTACTGCCACTACTGGATCAAGGCATGTCCTGCTGAAGTTGGCCTAGCAGGTAGCCACTCAGGAAAGACTCATGGGGCTGGAAAGATGCCAGGTGGAGAGAAAGGAGACCTGGTAATTTGGGCATTCAGCAGAGACCTGGCTCCTACTTCTTGCTCCAGCTGTCTATCCTTGTCATTAGACCATGCCTCCTGTCTCCCGGACAAACTCTGCAAACTCATTTCCTCATCCATCCCTATTTTATAGAATCATAGAATCATTGAGGTTGGAAGAGACCTTCAAGCTCAACCAGTCCAACCCCTATCTACATCACCACTCACCCACATCACCCAGTGCCACATCCAGACACCTTTTGAACACCTGCAGGGATGGTGATTCCACCACCCCCCTGGACAACCCATTCCAATACCCAGTCACCCTCACAGTGAAGAAATTTTTCCTGATGTCCAATCTGAATCTCCCCTGCTGCAATTTAAAGCCGTTTCCTCTTGTCCTTTCACTGTGGGCACGGCAGAAGAGACCGACCCCTGCCTCACTACTCCTTTGAGGCAGTTGTAGAGAGTGATGAGGTCCCCCTTGAGCCTCCTTTTCCACTTTTCAAGTGGCCAATTAAATCTTGAAGGGTCAGGAATAGATCACGCAGAAGAGGACCTTTGATTTTGAAAGGATCTACTTTGAGAGAGTGTCTTTCTGCTGTGGAACCCCTGGCCCGTTGCCCCCTCAGAGCAGGACAAGCCTCATTAGCACCGGGGAGGATTTCCTGACCACCTCCTGGCACTCGAGGAGGCTGCCAGCAAGCATGGCAGGGGGGTGCTGCAGTGCAAAGCTGGAGAGAACATCTGATAAACAAAAGGTTTCCCTCCACTTCACAGCAGTGATCTTAAGGAAGGAAACAAAACAACAAGTGACACAGGGCTGAGATAATGCCCTGCACACTGCCTAAGGCTCTGGTAGGATCTTCCAGCTCTTCCAGGCTGGAAATCCTGGGAAAGAGAACATGTCCCA
Source organism: Aegotheles bennettii (assembly GCA_013398125.1). Taxonomy (NCBI): domain Eukaryota; kingdom Metazoa; phylum Chordata; class Aves; order Caprimulgiformes; family Aegothelidae; genus Aegotheles; species Aegotheles bennettii. Next base: position 92,396 of record VZRW01010755.1, read on the forward strand.
GCTGCAGAGCACAAGGTTCTTGTCACTTGCTCACACCTTCATGAGCCCCCCACCCCTAAGTGATTTCTGCTGAACTTTCTGTGGTAAGGTCGTGAGCATCACAGTACCAGCCCTGCACCCTGAAGCCCTCTTCCAGGCAGTGGTTGTGGTTGTACCTACTTTCCTTTATTACACATAGCAATTTTACAAGCACGTCAGCTGCAGTCAGGTAGCAGGCACGGCAGGTGACGTTTCCTCAACCACAAAGAGGGTCTGGTCATGGCCATGCAGCCAGGCCTTGCTGAGGACCTCCATATGCTCTTGGAGGAAGGAGTTTTACTTCCATCTGGCAGCTCTCAGCACAGCAAATCAAGCAATGCATTGTTAGTTTTAAGACAAAAGGGGAGGGAAAGAACAAAAGATCAGAGCACGACTGATTTCTGTCTTGTCCTCGTCCCCGGGGCTCTTTCCTGTTTATGAAAAGTTTGCTGAGGGCTACAGAGGAGCCTCAATTACAACCCCTGCTCCAGACAGCCTCGAGCGCTTGGGAGGAGGAAATGACTCTGAACTTGGCAGAGCCAGGCCTGTCGCTGCCTGCACGTCCTGCTGGAGAGCAGAAATCCAAACCTCTCCGAGGAGGTGTGCGGAGGGCTGCTTTTTGTCACAGCCCTCAAGGAGAAGGCAAATGCACACTGAAACCATGGCACCTAAAAGGATGCAGGGAACCCACCGGTCCGGCAGAGTCATGGATGTCGTGGAGCCAACAGCATGCCTAGAAATGAGACTGTTTGGCCATGGGATCACACAGGGTTTCTCGTGAAAGTGACTCAAAGGGAACCAAGATCTCACACCTCAAGGCTGCTGAGTTTGCTTGTCATGTTCACGTGTGAACCCTTTTAGCCTACAAAGCTCAGATGTGCTGCCAAACACTTACGAGAAGACCTTCTCCTGTCCAAACTGCATTTACAAGGAGGTAACATTTGCTGTGGGCTTGCAGAGCCCTTGTTCCCACAGTAAAGGCACACGTGTGGGGTTCTGGGCTTAGATCTTTTTTTAATAGGGGCCAAACCTTGGTTTGTAAACACACGAGGCACTCTGCTCTCAAAATAGGCAAATCTACTCATGATGGCTTGGTTAGAGAGCACAAGAGCAGGCTTTGGAGCACGTGCAGGGATCTGGCAGTTCTGCGAGGAGAGCCACACGTTAACCACATCACTCATCCATGGTGTCTCCCCACCCTCCCCTCCAGGACTGGCACAGTGAAGTGCTTTGGGGAACATGGTCCCCCCTCATTCAGTGCAGAGGATACCAGCCCAACCAGCCCCCAAGATTCACATCCTCACCCTGCCAGCAGGACTGCATCATGCAAAACACAGGGCCTGAGTAACATTCCCCACCCCCTTAGGCTGGACTGTATCCCTCCATGGAGCAAGGGGCCACAGCACCACCTTCCAGCAAGGAACCCCTCTTGGGGCAGCTCTGCTGTCTCCTATCACTGTAACTCCAGACACTGGGCACAGCTGGTGGGGAAACAGCCATGACTGCCATCAGTGCCCTAGGCGGGACCTATCTGTGCTGCCCACCTGGGAGAGAAAAGCCAAGAGCCTCCAGAGAATAGAGAACCTGTCTGTCAAACCTTATGTCTTTCCTCCCTCTCTCATGGCATGGGAGGAAATCTTGGAGAAAGCACAAAGCTGATCCTTCTCTACACGGACAGGTCAGGGTTTGATCCACCAAGGACGCTGCAAAGGATGGTGCACAGACAACTTGCACCTGTTGACAGGACCTCAGGGTGATGAACAAAAGCACTGGAACAGGCTGCCCAGAGAGGTTGTGGAGTCTCCTTCACTGGAGACATTCAAAACCCGCCTGGATGTGTTCCTGTGTGATGTACTCTAGGTGACCCTGCTCTGGCAGGGGGGTTGGACTAGATGATCCTTCGAGGTCCCTTCCAACCCTAGAATTCTGTGATTCTGTGATTCTGTGAAAAGGTCAAATAATTTGGGTGGAGAGGAAAAGGTAGAAAAAGTATTTTGCCCAAAGGAAACTGAAATGGGCCATAGGGTAGAACCCATCTACCTGCTTACCATCAAAGCTGCTGCTGCATGAACCTGGAGAGTCGAGACCCAGAGGATCAGCCCTTGCCTCACTCCCACAGCTTCAGCAACAACCATTGCCCAGAGGGAGGCAAAGGCTTTTCCCCAGGCAAAGCTGAGGGACCCTTACCCTGTCCAGGACCCTTCTGTTCCAAATGATCAGCTCAAACATGCTCGTTGCCTGCCTGGGAAAAGCCCTGCTGAGGTCCCTGGTGTAAAAGGGGACACACAAACCGTCCCTGGATACAACAAGGAGCATGTGGGTGAGCAAGCACAGTTCATATGTGCTCTGTTGACCAGCAAGATATTTTCCTCCCAAATGCCAGCCCTGCAAATACAGGTTATGGTCTGAAGCCCCCTCCTAGGCACAGCACCAGGATGTGATCTCAGAGCAGTGCCCATCAGCTGTGGCTTGGGGAGGCTGCAGTCCTCCAGCACCTTGTTAAATCTGCTGGTACAGGGACACCCCAGCTGTCGGGAAAGAAAGGAGACAGCTCAGCTTTCCAGTTCCCAGATGAGTCTCCAAGGTAGGCAGTAAACAACCCACAGCAAACAGGGAAAATGGGACCAGAGGGACAGTAAAGTGACAGAGCCATTTTCAGATGGCTGCAGTATTTTGCAAGCCAGGGGTGATTTGAGTGGGGTTGGCGCCAGGTTTGCATGTAGGCAAGGCACAAATAGCCTTTGTTGGACAAAACCCAGCATGTCCTACAAAGCTAAGAGAAGGAATCAGAGGAGATCCTGCAGGGTGCAAATGCTGTGCACCCAAAGCACCCTTCAAAGGTTGGATCCCACCCTTGCTGGCACCATTGGTACACAAAGGTGCTACTCAAAATGGGACAGAATTATAGTTGCACTGCATGAAAGTTGTTCTTACCCTAATTTCAGGCTGTTAATTTCCTCATTTAATTTAATCACTTCCCCAACCCTAGGAGTCCAGGGGCTGTTGCCTTGCAAGGCTTTTTCCTCCCACAGCCTCCCTGTGATCAGGTCCCTCTCTGGCAAGAGGGGCTGCCTGCCTCCAGATCAGCTGTGTGCAGGGGACCTGGCACAGCTAGACTCGTGCCACCCAGCCCCAGGGAGGTGACACTCTCAGCCACAGAGAGCAGTTTTTCTCCAAGGCAAGACCCATAAGTGTCCCCCCAAGGGCAGGTCGGTGCCAAAGGACACTCCTGAGACAGGGTGACATGTCCCACATGGGCAGTGGGCTCCACCCCTGCCAATGCACTGCAGGTGGCCACAGCAACTGCAAGCTGTCCTGAAACTGGAGCCTTTACAACTAGTTAGATAACAGATATGGTCCATTAGTTTGGCAGGCCGACAGGCCCCCGTGCCAAAAAGCCCATCTCTACTCAAAAGGGACACTGTTAACAGTAACTCAAGAGGATGCAACAGAAGAAAATAAACAACAGTTGAGGCAGTTGGTGTAATTGGCCAGCAGATGAAAATAAATTCATGCCAGCTTGTGAATACGGTTGCTGAGCATGATTCAGTGCATAAATCGTGTGGCACAGAGCACAGGGCAAGCAGGAATAAAATTAAGTAAGAGACAAAGGCCAGGCTGCTTCTTGGACCCCTCAACCACCCAGCTTTTCCCATTTCTGCCGTTTCACTCACATGTGGCCCCTGACGTCATTAACGTATGGGTTTCCAGCCAGCCATAATGTTTTTCAGGAGGGACATATGCCCGGGCCACTGCTAAAACAAATACCCAAACCCCCCAAAACCAAAGCAGAATTAAAGAAAGAAAATGTCCACAGAAAATCCCAACCATTTCAAGTGCTCTTTGAGCACCATACATGAATAACAAAGAGCGAGCCTGCCATTTATTCCTTTGCGGATCACTTTTAAGATCAGCTTTTGTTCTGTGCTTTTTAGAGCAGCTTGAGTCCAATGGACAAAAATTCCATTCCCAGGAGCACACAAGAAAGAACTGGGAGCCCTGGGCTGCACACTTCACCTTTACTTTTTTTACTCTATACTATAAATGTTCGGCATGGCCTTAATGCGCTGAGCCAGCATCTTCCTTTATGCACTGAGGCTGACAGCTTGGAAACTGAGATTCTGCGAGGAGGAAAGGAGGACAGAGGCTATGGATGATGTGAATCACCTAGAGAAAAAGAGATGTCAGCCAGGGTGGAAGGGACCCGACCAAACATGAACTTAACTGCTGCTTTGCAGCAGCTGCTCCTGGATCTTACAGGCAGCAGAGGAGAAAATCTCTCCCCTTTCCACATCCTGACCTGGATATATATGAGGCAGTTTAGACACCTACTCATCTCCCAGTTTAGCTGCAAACCACTTGCTCTCATCAGGTCTCTCTGTGAAACACCGACCTACCTTTTGTGCAGGAAAGCTCCAGTCCTTGCTCATGCAAAGGTGGTTTCAAAGGCAGCAGAACCCCGATGCTCACGTTCTCTCCCACTTGCACAGAGATGTCCCAGCTTGTTGCCAGCTCGTGCCTGTCCTCTGCAGAGAGCTGAGAGTCTCCTTCCTACAGAGAAAGCACTAAGCAAGCTCCTAGCCAGAGCTGGTTTTCCTGCCTTTTTCCTCAAACTGATGGGCTCCCTGTTTCCCCTCTCAACTCCTGATTTAGTCACTCTAGCTTCTTCAAAAAAAGGTCAACCAAATCACAGAGCAAAGCAATGAGATCACTATAACCTCTGCAGAAAATGTTATCACTGCTATCCTACAGTTCCCTCAGTCTTTGCCTTGCCTGCCTTGTTTTCCTGAGCCATATGAGAAGCAACTGCCTCTCAGCAAAATACAGATGTGACAAGTCTCGAGGGCTATACCTCAGATAACAAAGACACTAGAAGTTCCTTGACAATTATAACTCTAAGAACCAGAATTTTTCCCTTTTTTTAATTATAGAAGAAATAGTTGGGCCAGATTTTCAAAGGCGAGTTCAAATCCCATTTAGATGCAGCAAATAAATGGCCTGGTTTTTCCCCAGAACTTAGAGGCTCTTTGAAAAATCAGGTCATAAAAGTCACAGTGGGAGTTGCTGAAGGCAGAGACCTTCTACCAAACCTTGCCCCAAACAGCTTCTCTTTTCTACAGAATCACTCTTCTTTACAGCCTCCCACGGAGCTTCAGAAATAACACCACGCTGGTAGCATCAGACAGCTGGAGGAAGTGGGGACCACTGAAGTCAGTGTTCTTAGATATAGCTGGATATATTTAAGCAAATACATTTTCATGCTCTGGTAAGATGCACAGATTCACTGAATCCAAGGGCAGGAGGATCCACAGCAGGCATCTAGTCTGGCCTCTATGGCCAGTACAGAAACGATTTCCTTCTTTGAATATGACAAGTGCACCCGTAGCATGACCACTAAGTCTCCTAGGCATAAGCCATCTTAGGGTAAGGTTAACTAATTAACAATGAATTGTGTTTCTTGCCCATTTGAAACCACAGCATTCCTGGTGCTGGTTGTGGGCACATGTGGCTGTGTGCAGAGAGGTGGAGGCACTCGCTGCTGCATGGCCTGGCAGTGAGGAGGCTTTAACATGTACCCGTGTACCTGCAAAGCTGCTCATCCAAAGTCCTCCAACTGCCTTGCAAACACTGGTTGACGACTCACATCCTGAGGACGTAGGTAAACATCAACTCCCCTGTTTTATAGACAGGTCAACTGTTGCTCAATGCCAGTCAATGTCATTCAGAAAGTAAAACCAAAAGGTCATTTTCTGTTTTAAGCACTATATCCCATTCCCTGCATTCTGTAACATTGCTTCATGTTATGTAACCATTTTTTCCCAGGATTTTATGTGTGTGTCTATCCTAAATTCTGCTAGCTTCCATTGTCATCCATTCTGCAACCACAGATAAGTGTTCTGCTTATTTACTGATGTTCTCTTTATCTGCAGGCTTTCACCTGTTTCCAGCTGTTCCCATTCCCACAGAGCACCACCCATCCCCATGCACAGGTACTGGGGGGGACTGTTTGGAGCCAAACCTCGAGCGGGTATCACTGGGGTAAGCTGTGAACCAGACACTCGGGTGTTTAATGACTGTCCAGACACATCTGAAATCCAGAAAAAATCCTGCATCCAGCCTAGGTGGAAGACAGGTCTGCCCAGGTAGCAACCGGCAAACCTAAGCCAACACATGAGGTTCATTTTCAGCATTTGGCACACAGCTCCCCCCTTTATTTGGAGAAATGCCATTGATCAGAGGATTTTTAACTCCCCAGACCTCCCTGGGGCAATGAGTGTGTTAAACCACACCTCGTAAAGAGGGAGAGAAAAGGTGTGATCTCAGGACAGACTTACTGAAGAGTGACACAGCTGTGGGGCAATTTCTGCTCTTATTGTTGGGACCTTCTGCTGCTGCTTCATTATTAAAGCGTGCAATGCCAATCCAGCCTCAGGATAACCTTGTCTGCAGCAGATGTAGCTCCAGATTTCATATCTCCGAGTTCATCTTCTGTTTACTTTTCTCTTGTTGGCCAAACTGCTGGTAGAGCTCTGCTCAGGATGACAACGCCAAGTTACAAAGGCTGGGGAGATAAGGAGTAGGAGATGAGTTTCTCTAATGGACACAAATTCAGCATCAAAATATCAGGGTCAAGCAGAAAATGAGATTTCTTTTCCCTCCCTCCCTCATGTTTTTGGGGTTTTTTTGTGGAAACAGAGTGAAACAAGAGTGCTATTCTTGTCACAACTGCAATGTAGCTGGTGACAAGTGACTCTAGATGCTGTTACTTGACTCTCCTCCACCTACTGCTCCACTGTCCCATGGAGGACATCCCAGAGAAAAGAATTACCTTTGACAAGACTGTGACAAAATGTGCAGCCCAGGAAGGTCACCATGGGAGTAGCCAGAAGCTGGTTTTGGCACCAGCCTAAGGACAGCCATGATCCAACCATCCACTTGCTTCCTTGTCTTGTTCCTCTGGGACCTCGGACAGGGCAGGCCTCACATCACCTCTGCTCCGACATTGCACAAGGTATCCTTTTAAATAACTAGACAAGATACCATGCAGTCTTTACAAACACATCTTCTCAGTATTCATTGTGGAAGTACCATGTTCATCCCATCAAAAGGGTGGAGCATGCATTTTGACCCGTATGTACCAACCCAATAGCTATGCTGGTGCTTGAAGCTAAAATATCTTCTGGGCAAGTTACCTGGAGCTTCAAACTGATTCCTCTTCCATGTGTTTGTCCCAGATCTTCCCCCTAACCCAGTGATGTTGGAGGACTTGACCTAGGAACAACCACAGTTCAGCGTGGGTAAGAAAAATTAAGAGTAAACAAGACTTACCAAAGGTGCCCTCCCTGCCCAGCAGCAGTTGAAGTTACAAAGCATCTTCAAGGTTTCTGAAAGGACCATTTTACTCTTAGACAGGCTCTTTAACTTTTTTTCTTTCTCTTTTTGCAGCACAGAAGGGAAAACACTAGCCTTGCTGACTGAAGACTTTGTTTCACGGGGCAAAAGCTGGCAATATTGAGGAGAAACATAAGCTCGAGAAGGAACCGTGCTCAAACGAATGCCCTATTGTGAGATAAGTTTTTCTTTTAGCAATGGATCAACATAATAATCCATCTGTAACACTAGATGCGTCTGCCTGTACTACAGCAAAGGGCCATCTGCCCATCTGCATATATGTTCAAAATGCTGCTGGGACAACCACGATGGTCTCTTAATGAAAGGCACTCAGCAATTAGTACTTCAGTGAAATAGTGCCCGGGTGGTTCTGAACCCTCATTTGTCCCTCCCACTCCAATGCAACAAGTGTCTGTAACTTTTTCTCTTTGTTTTTATTCCAGCAATTTCTTTGTCAAGCCAGTGGGGAAGGGCGAACACGTTCCGATTCCTGCAACAGCAGGAGCTGAGTCAAGTTGTAATCAACATATGTCTGGTGTAAGCTGCGTGGCCACGAATTAGAGGGGCAAACCGCTCATCGTTTCCAAAATACCCACCTGCTCCAGGGCCAGGCTGCAGCAAAGCCAGCCACTACGTGGCTCCATCTGTCTGATGAACAGGCTGCAGATTTGCTGAAAGCGGAATCATTTTGCCTCTATTTACTTCCTTTCTTTCCCTCTCTTCTCCCCATCCCCCCTTCTAATTGGAGCCCGCTTGAAAGGTGCAGGCACCCACAAAAACAAAGCAGCACAATGAGGCCAGCTCTGACGTTCGTTAAACTGCTCCAACCGAAACCCGTGCCCGGCTGAGGCTGAGCAGGCAGAAAGGAGACAGACCTTGCCAGCCTCCAGCCAGAGCAGGAAAATAAAGAATTAACCAAGCCATGAAATGGTGCAGAAAATCCACTTGGGGTGCAGTGTGTTACAGTTACAGAGAGTGGCTGCAACCAAGATGTACAGGGTGCTTTAGCACATCGGTCCTGCTGGAAAAACCAGGTGAGAGAATGTGCCTGATGTTAAAAGCCCCGAGGACCGGCTCTCCAGGACCATGCAGCAGAGGGACAATGTGGGAGGGAGACCAGAGCATCCTTGTGTCCATCCCCAGATCCACCACAAGCTCTCTCACAGGTTTTAAGGTACAGCTCCAATGACTACATGGAGCACAGGACTCCAGAACCAACCCCAGAGCATACAAGAAAACAGTGGAAATTGTGTGTATTGGTATCATGGTGTTCAAGCAGGTGCAATCAAGAAGGCACAGCTTCTTGGAGGAAGTCTTCCCTTGCTGTCCATAGTCCAGAACCATCCTGGCAGTCCCATCTTCAGTAAAATAAGGATATTTCTATCACTGCTTCAAAAAATGATGGCCATGAAGCTGAACTGCTCCCAGTCGGAAAGCACAGGCTGCTGCATGGAGTGTCCAGGCCAGGACATAGTATGGTCATGAATTTCCTTCATCTAGTCACTTTACCACTTACAAAGGAGAGAAAAAAAGAGAGAAGCAATTGTGATTCTAAATACATTTTACTGAAAATATTGTACAACAACTACCAGACAGTAGAAATAGCCCAGGAAGGCACATTATTTTCCCAGTATCCTGGACTATCTCCATAGGAAACAGCTAAATACGTAGATGGGCTACTTGCAAAAGGCATTAAAATTAGATAGTGAAAGCTATTTATAAGACTTAACATCAAGGGAAGCACCTGTTTCATGGTGAGGGAGTGAGAAATGGAGAATAAGTCAGCTTTCAAACAGCTGACAACTCAAAAAAGGGTCTTTCTGGGGAAAGACCTCCTCCCTGCAGATGATGATGGGGTTTCTCCACAGCAGTGGCTTCAGGGCATAGACAGGAGAGTGATGAGAGGATCTGGAGGATGTATCAAGTTACTCAAGCATTTAGGATGGGAAGAACACGGGGAATAACATCCGCTGCACGCTTGAAAGTGTTGATACACACAGCCGATACTGCTGCCAAGTGCAGTAAATTCCTCTGTGGGTTACACTACTCAAACATGGTTCAACGTCTTAAAGCTCTCTTCCATTCTTTTTATCCATGATCTGCTGTTTTCCCTTGGCTTTGGAAACCCATCTACCTACCTGTCTGTCCAAGACAGCCTTCCCCCCACAAACATCTCACCATGATGAGCAGCTTCCCTTCAGCCCCTCAGGAACCTTCACTGCCTGTCGGTCCCTCCTGCCTCCTCCACTCTGAACAATGCAGGTAGATTTTCAATAGTCCAAACAATTTCCATGGCTAATTGCAGTTCAAAGTTTGCAGGGCTTGATTTCAACACTGCCTGAACTCCTGGCCCCTGAAATGGTGCTCAGCATTCAGCCAGGTGAATTGCCAGTCACATTTTTCCAGCCCCGCTCCCACCTCTGCCCAAAAGAAGGATGCAGGGGATCCATGTGACTGGTGGCCTGGCTGCCCAGAGGGCAGAGCATCTCTGCATCCTGCCCTTGGGCCACCTATAGCACCGTGCATTGGGGTTTTGATGGCAGCAGAGACACAGTGTGATTTCTAGGAACGGCACTTACAGGAGCCATGTGTTTCACAACCACGGAGAGGTGACAGTGCAGTGCATCCAGCCCCAGCGTGCAACCCCAGGGAACTATTGCCATTGCCTTCAAAGAGCAGTGCTCCTGAGCACCAATGCATGCTTGGCAAAGGATGAGAAATTCAGCCAACATCTCAGCAATGACTGGTGGGAAGCCAGCAAGGCCACAGCAGGATAAAATATCTTCTGGGTGGAGGGAAGGGAGGAGGAAAGGTGCAGATGCCCTTCATAAAAGGTCTATGGGGCATCCTGACCCTGTTTCAGCCCAGCCCAGAGTTATCAGTCTGTGCCCTAGTGATGCTGTGGGATGCTGGTTCACAGTTCTGCCAGAGCCATCCCCACCATGGGCACCATGGAGCCAGGATAGACATGGAATTATAGAATGGTTTGGGTTGGAAGGGACCTTAAAGTTCATCTAGTTCCAACCCCCTTCCATGGGCAGGGACACCTCCCACCAGACCAAGTTGCTCCAAGCCCCATCCAATCTGGCCTTGAACACTGCCAGGAGGGGCAGCCACAATTCTCTGGGCAACCTGTGCCAGTGTCTCACCATCCTCACAGTAAAGAATCTCTTCCTAATATCCAATTGAAATCTACCCTCTTTCAGTTTGAAACCTTTTCTCCTCATCCTATCACTCCATGACCTTGTAAAAAGTCCTCTCCAGGTTTTCTGTAGCCCGTTCAGGTACTGGAAGGCTGCTCTAAGGTCTCCCCAGAGAACATACAGGCTGATGTCTCATCCCAATCCCACAAACATGCCTGATGCCCTGGGCTGTCCCTCTCCCTGGCTGCGGGCACTCAGCCCTCACTCCCCAACACGTATCTCCAAATCTGAGGCCCCATTTCATAGCCCAGCAGTGGGATGCAGCTGCCTTATGCTGGAAACCTTCACACCCCCTGTGGGAGCTGGGCTGAACCCAGCCAGCATCAGCTGCATCACAACCCACCCAGTTCTCTCCCAAACAAGGTGTGAACCTGGAGCTTTCCAAATCATCGTAGAACAAATCTGACACCAAGGCAGTGGGGACAGGTGGGCACCCCACTCCACGAACCCCTGTGTATTGTCAGAGGGATTAAAATGGGGGCAAGCACACGGGACCAGCCAGCCCACTGTGGCAGAGCAGGTTCTTGTTGCAACGTCACCATGTTTTATACCTCCATGCCCCATTTCAGCTGAAGCTTCCCCATTGCACCAAAGAGTCGAGGGAGGAGGAGCAGGGCTGTGGGCAGGGGTTACCCAGACTCCCTTACAGAGGCCATTGGCACTGACCTGGGGGGTCCAGCACTGCTCCCCCTCCCTTTGTGCACGCCTCGGCGCGGGGCTGAAGGTGAAGCCCCATCCCGAAGCATCGGCCCGGTTAACGAGCAAGCCCAGGGTACAAAGCCCAGCTCACCACTTTGGCCAGTGGCCCAGCTGCTGTCCTGTGCCCTCCGCCCCATCTGCACAACTCCATGGGGAGAGCAGGGCAGCCCCGCAGCCGAACAGCTGGCCATTGGCAAAATGGATTACATTGTCCTTTTGTCCCCATGGCTGGCTCTCTCTGCTTGCACACCCAACCTCTTAGAATAGAATCATAGAATCATTATGGTTGAAAGGGATCTCCAGGGTCAATCAAGTCCAACCTTTATCCCATCACATTCCTAGCAATTAGACCATTAGACCATGGCCTCAAGTGCCTCATCAACCCGTTTTTTGAACATCCCCAGGGATGGTGACTCCACCACCTCCCTGGGCAGCCCATTCCAGTGCCCAACCACCCTCTCAGTAAAAAACTTCTTCCTAATATCCAACCTAAACTTCCCCTGATGGAACTTGAGGCCATTTCCTCTCGTCCTGTCATTAGCAGTTTGGGAGAAGAGACCAACACCAGCCTCACTACAACCTCCCTTTAGGTAGTTGTAGAGGGCAATAAGGTCTCCTGTCAGTCTCCTCTTCTCCAGGCTAAATAACCCCAGTTCCCTCAGCCGGTCTCCATAAGGTTTGTTTTCCAGACCTCTCACCAGCCTCGTTGCCCTTCTCTGGACTCGCTTCAGGACCTCAATGTCCTTCCCAAAATATCTTCCCCCCACCTGAGCATCCCCTGTGCTGGGGAGCCACAGCAGCACTCGAGGTGCTCCTGGCTCAGCCCCTCTCCAGCAATTCAGGTCACTCAGGTATCGAAGTGCCCAAGAAAATAAACTGGAAACACATCAGGGCAGAGCCCTTGGTGTGAAGGATGTTTAGAGGAATGTGGGGAAATGATGGATGTTACCATTTGGAGGTGGATTCAGGGACAGATGTAACACTGAATACTGGAGTGTGTGAAAACACAACATTAGACAAATTAGCAAGGGGAAAAAAATACATTCAAGAGTCACTCTTCTTCCTGCCTGAGGGACTCCAGGGTCACTGTTACTGTTCTGAACAGCTCTTACTGTGCAAGAGTCTTCAGGAGTTCATGGTCTAGACAGCTTTGTGTATGCACAAACAAGACTTACAGCCCCAGTCGTGTCCTGCTTATGGCCTAAAATCACATTCTTTTCCTGAAGAGCAAGGCTTTAGGAAACTTTTCTTGGCAAGAATTCAGAGGCTGGTGCCTAAAGACTAGCCCAGCCATTCCCACTAGCTCTGACTAAGGTAGACTGAGAGAAATGCCTCCAAATAATGATCTCTGATCTCCTGGATTAGATTTTTTTTCTATTCAAATTTCTCTGTTTCTGTTGATTTTGATGTTTTCCCCCTCTTTGTTTCTGTTCCCATTTGCCCTATACAGACTAATATAACAACATTTGAAAGCAGAACATGCACATTAGACACACAAGTCAGACACTCTCACCCTGCCCTTGATGATAGAGAAGTGCTCAGGGTTACTGTGATTGTCACAAATCAGCATTTGAGATTCCTGTAACATTTAATCCAATTTTGACTTTGCTTTAAGGGCTGCAAAACCACACAGTTTGTAAACTCTTCTTTGAGATTTGAGACTTCAGCAGCTCAGCTGTCTGACCATTTCCATAGGCACTGGGCATGTGCGTGCCATCCCAGCTCCCTGCTGCTGCCCGGATAGCCCCTACAAGACCCAAACTCTTCTAAAAAAACAGCTCTGGACATGATTTCCCAGAGATGATGATGGATGTAACTGAGCAGCATGGGGGACAGAACAACTTGACGGGGATGGAGAGACATTAGGGATGCTAATGAGCCCAAGGGGAAAACCAGAACTAGATCTTAGAAAATCCAGAGTAAAACCCATGCTCCCTAGGCGTGGCCACTGCCTTCTTGATAAGTAAAAAGCTATGAAGACATCTATAAACATGCATCTTGCTTTGCTTCTGGTGGATCCATGTTATCAGACAATAAACAAAGTAGTAGGCTGTCAGCTCACGGAGTGAATTACTTTGTTGTGAGTCTTAAGACAATAACAATGCTGATGACCAAATCTAGAGAATTAGTGTGTTTTCGTATCTTTTCCAGTGGCGGAGTTATATCACACAATGCTTTAAAACTGTGGGTTAAAGGAAGATGAAAATTGCAAAGACTCTCAGAATCAGCAAATAGCAGACACAAGGCTGCCCATGGACTTGTAATTCACTCTCACGCACCTTTTCTGCCTTATGCAAGATTCTTCATTCATGTAATGACGTGCTCTGTGTTCCACAGGAACATGTCCCACTCACTGCATGGAAAGAGCCATTGGGAGGATGAAGCAAGGTCACACGGCAAAATCAGGTAATTTTATGTTGGACTGAAGCCTCATTAGCTGCAAAAAAGCAAAAGCTGCAGACAGTACAGAGCCACTCTCTGTCTCTCTTTTCCAAGATCTCCCTCTTCGTCTGCCGGAGAATTGTTTGAGAATGGGTTTTGAGGAATATCTGCTTCCCTGAGATGCGAGCAGACCTGCATTTTGACAAGCAATCCCATTGCTACCACACACATCACAAATGAGGGCAACAGCACTGACCTTTCCCTTGCTGTAGCTCCCCAGCCATGAGCCACAGCTCTAACACTTCCAGAAACCCATTCAGACAGGGTCTCAACCACCCACCTGATGCAGAGTAGCTGTAAGATGAAGAGCAAAGAATAAAATAAAAGGCAGCAGCTGGTGCAGTGGAACATCACCCCAGTCCATAGCCAAGTGCTCTGGGAATACGTTCTCCATCCACACTGCTGCAGGGAGGAGTTCAGCCAAGTCTGGTTCGAAAAGTGGGACACAAGTTTTGAGTACTCAACAGAATAGCCCTCGCTTCAGATTCACATCATCACTCACATCAGATGAACCTACCTGAATGAGGACACCACAGCTCCTTTCCAAACTGAGACATCATAAAACATTTAATCTCTTGTTTTGGGTTTTAAGGAGTTTAAGAAGTGAAATGCTGCTTTAAGGAAGTTTTAAACTCATGCCCATAGAGTTCATGCAATATTTCCCCAGCTCAAAGCACTCGCAGCATAGATCACTAAGTCACTTTGCAATAGCAAAAAGCCATACAAGCAATACCGCTGGATAGGTCCAAGAAGCTGCAGATAGCGAAAGCACCTTAATTTCTCCCTGGTAAACAGCAGCTTTCAGCTTACCCGTGACTACTCTGCTGACCAGATGGTGGTGGGGGCAGTAACTTGGATGATGTTAATTACACACAAACTCCCAAACATCTGATGTCAAAACTCACTTCGAAAGCACACCAGAATGGGCTGCTTAGCATATGGTAGCAATGCTCCTCTCAAACTGCATTTTGCGTATGTTAAACAACTAACAAGCTCCACCACGGGGTCCAAGGATAAGCAGCCAGTGGCAGGGCCACAGATCCTGATTATCTGATGCTGGTCCCTTTGTAATGCTGAGGAAAAGGCACAGAAATGTGGTGGAAGTGGTGATTTACAGCTGCTGGACCAGGTCCTTTGCAGGGTGAGTACACACAACACGTGCCACCGATGCAGGCAGCTCACCTCTTTTAAGGACAAGGCAGAAGCCTTGAAGGAAACATCCCAGGTGATTTGCTGAGCTGCACTGGTTGATCTCTAATGAGAGGATGAGCCCTGACATGAAAGTCCACTGTGCAAGCACACTAATTGATACTCCAGTACTTTTGAAAATGAACACCATATAGTTTGCAAAAATACACAGTGAACAGCTTGAGAACCTGCCAACCTCCACCGAGGACTTCCCAACAAACCTATGTGTTTTCAGAGGTTCTGCAGAGGCTCACTTTACACCACAGATCACTAGCACCTTCACCTACAATTTAAAAGTGAATGTCAATTCACTAGGCATTACCCTGCCAGAATGGACCTGGATAGAGTCAAATATATATATTTATGTTTTTCAGAAGCACTGCTTAGCCCAAGTTTACGACACAGGGCCCTGTATTCTGGCAAATGGCAACTCCAAATAGGCTCCACAGATCACAGCTGAATCATTCGCTGGGAGCTCCTACCTCTGCTCCACAGTGCTTTCCTTGACACATCACTCTTCACTCCTCTCCCTCCAGCAGTTATTTACCTTATAGCTTTCAGGCTTGCTTGGAGACACAGGTCACACAGATTCAAAGGAAAACAGGATGGGAAAGGGCTGTGGGAACTAAGCCAGCCCCTACCCCAAAGTGAGCTGCAATGTAGCTGTTGCCCTGTTGCCCCCGACAGATGCTTGCTCTTAACAGATCTCCATTTGTGGAACAGCTACCAGCTCCCCACACATCTGCTCAGTGATTCCCTAATCCTTTTCTTTTTTTTTTTTCAAATATATTCAGCTTTAGAGAAACGATCACTCCTCCTTGTTGCAATTTAAGCCCTGCCCACCATATGGCTCCAAGCTCAATTCTTTCAGTGCTTCCTCACAAGTGCATTTTCCCACATTTTCCAGATCTCAGCCATGCCACTCTCCACTGCTCTACTTCTAAGCATAGCATCTCATGTACAGGCACTCTTGTGAAGCACAGGATTATCTCAAGTCTCACCAAATCTATCTCCATTTGTGAACCTTAGCCTGAAGCTTGCTTTTCTTACCACCAGGACGAACTGCCAGATCCCTTATCTGAAGCAATGCCTACTAGCTGGCCCCACGCTGAATTTGTGCATTGTTTAACCCTATCTAAATTTAGTGCCTTGCTGGAAAGGATCTTGTCTTTCCCCACCATCTCCTCTCTATTGCAACCACTTCTACAAATTGCCAAGACTATTTTGAATTCTAATGATATCTTATCTTTCACATCTGTCCAGCTTCCTGTTGACTGCAAATTTAACATGTATACTACTTTGTTGCTAATAAAAATGAACGATAAGTGACCTAGAGCAACTCCCACAGCCCCATGCAATAGAGTCTTCCGTTCTGACACTGGGTGCAAGACGGAAGGAAACCACTCCCAGAGCAGAGCTACTTTCAACCCAGCTCAGCCCACTTCCAAATACAATTCAATCTCTGAAACCACGCTTTCCCTTTCTGCAAACCACCTTCTGTATTTGCCCAACAGCCACTAGATTTTATCCTATAATCAAGTGCAACAAAAGTGCCAAATTCATCATCTGTGAATTTCTTTCGGAGTAGATCTTGTGGGGGAGGCAAAGCCAAAGCCTGCCCCATCTGAAGTAAGTTTTAACCCCTAATTCCTTTTACTCTTGGTTCTCAGGGGGGATTACATTAGCATCTGTAAACAAAGCGCACGGATTCCTTTCAGCAGATTTCTTCATTTGCCAGTGTCACTGCACAGCTGTTCAACTGCTTATTTTCCTGTCACCCACTAATAAGAGCCTAAACTAGATAATTACTACTTCCGACTTGTATGAAACTTGTTTTCTTCAGTATCTAAACCCACTCCTTTCTGTTTGTTTCCATAAAAGGGCTATTTAGTTTTAACAGCTGGCTTACCAGGAGGCTGAGTCCTGTGTTACCATAAGCAAATGTTCCTTCACTTGGGAAACCCCTTCCTCCCCTAAGCGTGTGGGTAGGAAGATGGCTTTGTGCTAGAGAAGTCAGAATCATTGAGGTCAGAGCCAGACCATATTTCAGAGCTAGAATAGGTATTAACTGGTCTTGCTTTATCACTCTCCTAATAGCTTCAGTTCTTGCTATATTTCTTTTCCTTGTCAAAGCACATCTTACTCCTCTGAGGCATTTTCTTCTTTTACTTCTTCCAGGAGCTTGTCTGCCTTGGGGGAGGAAGAGCCCAATGGATTGCCACATTACCTTTCTCATTCCATGCCATTACACTTTTAACTAGAGTGCTTTCAAATAGGTAAATTAGCTTTTAAGTGATCCCAGTTGTACTATTAGCCTTTGCTGCAATCCTGCATTAAAGTTGATTTAATTTTACTTACCTCTATTGCTCAATTAAGAATACACAAAGAGAAGTGCAGTTCTGCAACTCATAATTGCAGTCCGGGAGGGAGTTGGGTTGTTCCATTACCCACGATGACTAATCACCACTCTATAGCACATCTCCCATCTGCCCATGAGCAGAACTAGCTGTACCTCACTCGCTACTTCTTGGAGTAGCTATTTCTTGAACGAGCAGCAAGAATCATGATCTCAGTTGCATAAAATTATTCCAAATAGCTTTGTGCATGCGTGTATTTGCAGAGCGTACAGATGGTGGCAAATATCTGTGGCGTGAGACACAACATGGTTAACAGGAGCTTCTGAAGGAACTGAAGTCTGCTCCAACAGCAACTCCTTTATTTACTTATCTAGAAAAGGGAGAATGATTTTTGTCAACAGTGAGCAGCTTCACTTTCTCCCACACAACATATATTAACATATCAAGAATCCAGCAAGTCTTTGCAGTGTTTTTGCACCTTACTACGCACATATACCAGTATCAGTATCACAGATCATTGCCACTCGTTGTACATGCAGTAGGAGTCATAAAAGCAAGGAAAAAAGTTCAGACCTTCTTACTGGCAACCCAAACTTTTAAAATTGTGTATAGATACTGAGTTAAACTGGTTCAGTTATTACAGGCCAATTCTCTTTATGACCAAAAGCTGACCCTAACCACAGGGCTGGAGCCCGTCATACCTTCCCACAGCCTTTGACATATGCCTCAAGATATTTCTTATTTTAATCACATTCCATTAGTTGACTTAAAATATGTGGCTGTGTTTTGGTTTTATGGCACAAGTTATAGAGGCAGTTGGCTCACTTTAACATGACACTAAAATGCCATAATCTAAGCTGCTCCATTTCTCTGCAATTTAAAGCTATTTCAAAATTAATTTCCCCCTTGTTCAGGAAAATCCTTATTGTAGCTGAACTAACAAAGTATGTTTTGCAATAGTCTGCAATGAATACAGTATTACATTTGAGATAATTAGTGTATGAAATCACTGAGACACTATTGGGATCCAGCACAAGTTATTCCCCAGCTCCCCAGACCAACTCAACTTCACTTTCTTTTCAGATGACCAGAAATCTGCACTCCCCCTCCACCCAGTTCTGCACATGAACACCACATTACAGAATCTGCCACAGACTACAGTTTCCACTAGTAAAATTCATAAGCAGACACAAGTGCAAAGCAAAATGTCATTTTATTTAATTCAAGGACTATTTTCCTTCTAGTATTGCTGAAGGGATCACCTCCTGGGGAATTGATCATTACAAAGTCCCTGTCTAAAAGTTCAAGTGCTCTTGTTGTACATTCTTTTGAACCACAGAAAACACAATGACCAAGTAGGTGGGCAGCTACTTGCAGTTTTATCCCACCTAAATTAGCATTGCTTCAGGCTAGAAAACAATTCAAGTAGTAAAATCATGGAAAATGTTAACCTTTAAGGTCACTACCATATTCTGATCAAAAAGTCCTGAATGTATGAAAAGAACATTTGTACATATTATGAAGTTTTTTTAACCAGACACTGTCAAAGATGGCAGTTAAGTATTTTGGACCAGTTGTCAACCAGATATTTAAGAGTTCTATCTGAAGGTTTATTACTAATTTCATTATGCAATTCACTTTTCACATTAAGCTCTTTAACAAAAGCAACATATACCCGCACCAGAATCACTGTAGACAGATTTAGTTTTATAGAATGCCCTTCTGAAAATTCATTTCAAAATAGAGATGCTTTTTCTCCAGAACTGTAAAAGCCATAAAAATGCAAAATATCTGTTAGGAAATTTTTAATCAAAATTATTCCTTAATGTTCAAAATAACATTTAACCTCCTACTTTTTTGTTGCCATCCACATATTGATCAATAGACTAAACAGGTAACAATGGTTCACGTTTTTCCCCCACCTGAAACATTTCTTCTAACACAGGCCCAAGATAGGCAATACAGAGATTCAGGGACATGGATTATGCATGGCAAAGGTAATCCTCTATCATTTTAATTTAGAACAACTCTGATTCTAGCACACAACTTTGAGTCTCAGTTGTTTTCAATCTGCTCTAGGTCCAAGTCCCCACAGTCTAGAGGAAAGATGCCTTCTTCGGTGCTCTCACAATCACTTGTGTCCTCATCGCTTTCACATACTGCAGCTGCTTTCTTATAATCCCTTGTTTTGAAGCTACCTTGGCATGACCCATGATGCCTTATTTCATCCAGCTGTTCTTTCATCGGGCTGGAACCAGGGGTGATGATGTTCATAAGATCATTTGAGTCACATGGGGATGACACAATTGTCTTCATTTGTGTGTCATCATCATCATCTTCATAGTCAAGGGAGCAAAGACTTTTGGAATTTTTTAAAGTCTGCAATTAAAAAAAAATACATGAATATATTAACCACATCTGTACAGGAGGAGCATAATAAATTCCTTAAATTCTTGAATGGATTGAGAGTACATACTCAAAACTAGAGTGCTGCACATGTGGAAAAAAGGAAGAATGGTATTTACTTACTACACAACCCGATTTTGCAGAGATTTTGCCTAAGGAGATTCCCATTAGTGAGAAAAACTACCTATCCCCTTTTTTACGCAGAAAAATCCCAAAACCTGCCTTTAGCCAACGAAATGAGGAACAACAGACTCAGTTTGATGCATTAGGTTTCTGGCAAATCCAGAGCATAGCATTTGGTAACATCAGCACTTAGGTCAGGCAGCTGCACTGCAGCCTTGTCAACAATTAATTTCTCAAAGTTCCCAAGCGTGCAAACAATGAGCCCTCAGGCCTCACGTCAGAGACAGAGTCCACAAGGCAACTGGCAAATTTGGGTAGCCTCAAACAGGAGAAGACCAAGCTTCTACTACAAGTATCTTGCTCCAAAGTCAGTTTGGTTTGTCTTAGGTTTGGGTACCACTTGAACAAAAGTTCAAGAATGAGCAATTCTGTTCGCATGGAACATATATTAAAGACAGAGGGACACTCACCTTTTTAGACAAAGGAAAAAGAAAAAACACCTCAGTAAATGTGCTACCTCTGTCCCTCAGATAAAGAAATAAAATGCCTAAGCTCCTTATGTAACTAAGGGATCCTTCAGAAGCAGCATTTAAGAAAAAACAGAATTACGCAGACAGCCGAACTTAGATTTTAAAAAGTGAGCAACTTCTAAATTCTGCCTTGTACAGGCACATAGTGAGAAGGGTGAAATAGTCAGGGCTCCTCTCAGAGGTAGTAAGAGCCAGAATAAAATTGTGGTGGGCTTCTCTCTCTTACTGGTCAAGTGACATAAATCTCACATATGCACAGAAATTGTCTTAATAAAAGTAGATCCACAGGGAACAAGAGCAACTTTCACACCCATTTTCAGCCTTCTCCCCCAGTTTGTCATTTCTTAAGTATTTTGTATTTGTTTATATATTCAGATGAAACAGGAACATTGCAACATTCCCAGTATGCTATATTCCAGATGCTCTTCCAGAGCACTGCATAATCTTTCTACTTGACCACTGCACATGACCAGCCACATGAGCAGTTTACTGATATCCCTGGTGGCTTTTAAACAAAGCTTCACAAATTCAGAAGAAATCTGAATTAGTCAGTCTTGCTTGTATACAACTAGATGAAGGAGAGGGAGAGTGAGGAAACCTCACTGAGGTGAAGTGATTGACCCCTTAGGGTCAATGTTACATATGGAACATCTTGCAGACAAGCCCTCTGCCACTCCACGAGTTCATACAGTTCCTTGGACATCCCTACATCAAATCTACGCAGAAAGCTTGAGGGAAAGCTCAAGTAAAGGCAAAAAGCAAAACATTTAAGTTTTGGAGTTCAACCACAGCACAACTAGACTGAGGAGTGAACGACAGTACTGGTAGGGGATGGTGGTTCACCATCATTGGTATCTCTCACAGAATCCCAGGGGCTGGAAGGGACCTCAAAAGATCATCTAGTCCAACCCCCCTGCCAGAGCAGGGTCACCTAGAGTACATCACACAGGAACGCATCCAGGCAGGTTTTGAATGTCTCCAGCGAAGGAGACTCCACAACCTCTCTGAGCAGCCTGTTCCAGTGCTCTGTCACTCTCTCCATGGGTAAGACACTGCAGCAGTATTCCCCAAGCCTGCATCACCTGGAAACACTTCAGTGCCATGTTCTTCACTACTGATCAGAGGTTTGTTATGCCAGTACTGCACACTGCTCTCCTCTTGCTCAAACAACTTTCATATCTTATAATATACATTAGATAAAATATACATTAGCCATAGGTTTCAGACCAGAAGGCTCTATAATAAACTAGTTTGCTTGGACAGACACCAACAAGACTTCAGTTAGGAGCTGATTTATTTAACTCAAAGACCTGCATCCAAAGATCAACTTTCAGAAAAAACATGCCTTGACCACAGCTCTGTCAGAAGAATTCAAAGTCTTTGTTAGCCATGATTAAAACACACATCCAATTTGGCATGTGACTAGCATCAACAAAAAACTGGTAACCTTGCATAACCAAAAAGCTTTTATTTCCAAATTTCACTCCACTATGAAAACAGTTTTGATATAAAATACATTCCTATTCTCAAAACATTTCTATGTAGCTCACAGCTTATTGAAGCACAAACGTTTGAGCTCTTTTATGACTAAGAGGTGTGAATTTCTTTCATATTTCTTTCATAAAAGCAAACCAGTATATTTTTGAAGTAGAAAGTGTTAAAGGATATTTTAATCCTAATTCTATTTCATTGCTTTGAAAAAAGAAGACCACATTTACTGCTGTGTATCTCCATATAGGGGACAATATTTTCAGTTCTTTAAATCTTATACAGTAAGCACTAGGAAGGAAAGGGATCAAATAAAGGAAAGCTTTGAAAGTTCTGCTTTCAATGTTTCAGAAAGGAATTCCCGAGTCCCCCTTCAAAATATCTTTTATTCAATTTACCGCTAGAAATTAATCCAACCACACAGCTGTCTTTCTAGAAGGTTTGTGTACATAAATGGAAAATTGCCCGCTAGCTGTACTGTGCTGAAACCACTTGAATGGGAACTTTTAGCCCGTTTCAACACAACAGCAAGTGCATTCAACTGGTTCTTTGTTCGCCCACTTGTCACAACTGCACCGAAATAAAAATAGGTGGATTTATTATCTCACAGCACAATCCCACTTCTTTCACAAAGCAAAAGGTAGAAATTGCAATGCATTCAAGCTCTCTAAACTGCAGCTTTACATGTTACACTGGTACAGTACCACACCTTTCAAGCACAATTGTGCTCAGTGGGGAGCCTGCGAGTACTTGCTCAATGGTCCTCATTTTATAAAGGATGCTGGACTAGCAAGACAAAAGAGTCCACAGTTGGCAATGGATAGAACTCAATCAGCTAAAAGTATTCTTTTGTGTAATGGGAAAAGAAAAAAAGAACCTCAGAGTTTTAAAAGAAGTGAGGCGATAAAATGTCTGAATATTAAGAAAAAAAACTTTGTACCAAAAACAATGGTGGGGAAGGAAATAAAAGAAATCTCTCTAGACCCCTGCCATACAAAGCAAACAAGAAAGGCCCAGAGTAGCTTGAAAGGAAGCTAATGTCTGTACTCTTTACTAACCTTCAGTTCAGAAACACATAATACATCACTTTCCAAATATAGAAAGCAATAAAAAGGTTGTTTTTGTTTTACTAACAAAACTAGAGCATTTGCTACAGTAGTCAAGGGAAAAATAAGTCATTTATGTGCATAAAACCTAGCATATAATGGAAATAGCAGTTCTCATGCTTCTTCCCCATGCCCCCATCATACACCAAGTCCACCCATTTTCTCCCTCAGTTTTGAGTGGGGGTGGAGGATACAGCTGCTCTGAGGAGATGCAGCTGCAGCAGCTGGCACAAAGCAAGGAGCAGAGGAAGCCTGAAACCACCAGAAGCCCTAAGCCCATCCTACTGCTTCTCAGCACTAGTCATCAACAACAGGATGGGCTCCTCCCTGAAGTCAGGCTTAGGAAGAGAGGGAATTCAGACTAATTAGACTAGTTATCTGGCTTGCTTTCCATCCTATCCTGAGACTGTTGCCTGTGACTCACAACACAAGAGATGCTGCTTTAAGAAATGCCTGCACAGAGAGTTTCTTAACCGTTAAAGTCTCTACCAGGGATATGAAAGATATGGGTGGTGCAGTGGTCCTCACGATGAGGAAAGCCTGGAATCTCCTGGTATATCAGCAACCAATCCAAGTGTAAAATGCTGAAGAGGCAGCCCAAACACGGAGCAACATGTGGCTTTTTCTGTTGCTTCCCTGTACCTAGAGATGGGGAAAGAGCAAGTTAGGTTGCATTTCCCTTTGAGGGCTTCACAGGTCCCTATTTCACTCCCTGGACTTATGTATCTGATTACTTTATCAGACTGGCTCAAAAACAAAAGCATTTACTGTTGGTAACTCATACCACAGTTAAGTTTCAGATCAGAAGCATCACACAGAGCATGATCTCCAAAAGAGGTTACATCAATAATGAAATCCAACCACAGTACAAATTCATTACATTGAAGAAACTTCATTGAATGAAGCTAAGAGGAGACGGAAGGGACAACTTTAAGGACAGACACAGAAAGCTAGTACTAAACAGCTCACTGAATCATGTTGGAAACTGCCTTCTGAACATACCATCACCTGACATCACATCCTACAGCAAGTAGATGTGAACAGTGTCCCTTCCTGTAAACTCAATATTTACTTCACGCATCTAATGACTTGTATTAACATCACCCACGACAACTCAATCTGGAGACAGGTACAGTGCTTACTGTATATCATTAGGAGTTTCAGCTGGTTGTATAGATTAAGAACATCCTATCACAGTCCTAATCCCTGCATCTCCTATTATGCATGAAGTGAAAAATAGTAAGGTAAATGCTGTATTTATGTAACAAACCTTTCTATAAAGCTCTTGACTTTTGACTGATGTTTGTCTTGAATGTCACTGTGCATATTGTGAACAGTTCACAGATAACCTTAGCTTGCAGTTAAGAAATACGGCTTCATTGGTATGAAGTAGTGCTGACAGGAGGAAAACAACTGTATCCTTCATAATGTTATATGCTTGAAGCTTGCCAATACACTCTAAAAGTTAAAAACAAGGTTAACTGGGGAAGAATTTCTCCCTGTTCAGTTTAGAAATCAAAGGTATAGAAACATATTAAGGTTTTAAATTCAAGTGTTTAAAGAAAATACTTCAGGTCAAAAAACCCTGCAGAATTTTAAACTATGTATTTGAAATAGACCAAGCGTTTTGGTTTTTGTTTGGTTGGTTGCATTAAGCTACAACCCAATTAGTTAAAAACATTTCTATTTATGTACTTAGTGGAAAGAGAATCAAATACCTAGGAAATTCCTGACACCTTAGTGGGTGAGATCTGACCTCTGACCAAATTCACTTCAGGAACCAAACATGCTGTTCACTTCTCGTAGCTCTGCAGTCATCCCTCATTTTCCTGAAAATTTGACACTTATTTTTATATTAAAAATACAATGCTTATTTCATCATCTATAAATAAGCAGAAAAAACACTGAATACTGGATATGAATGAGAAAGCAAACAAATGCTGCCTATTTTGCCATGTAATCAGGCACTCAACTACAATAACCATTCCTTACATCAGGGAGAAAGTTACTGCTGCAGCTCGTGTAGTCAAATAAGGTAAATCTTATTTGCACAGCCAGAGGCCTAGTTAAAAATCAACACAACCTGAGACACAGCTATGTGGCTATGACTTGAAATGGAAGTTGTTCAGTACTTTGTCTCTGCTGTATCTTCAAAGGTTATTTTAATTTTTTAGATGTAGGGTGCCCAGGAAGAGAGGTAAACTGACATGAACTCATTTGACATCAGGTGCTAAACAGCATCATGAAGTAACAGACTTTCATCTTCCACTTGCCAGACTGTTCTAGATTTAAGCATGCAGTTTTCTGGTGTAGTCTACCATGAAAGTTGATCTATTTATTGGCCTAGATTTTAATGCTTATATTCTAAATTGTGCTACAGTACCCTTACAAGTTTTGTTTGAGCTGTAAGAACTTGCAATTTAATTTGGCCTTTTATTTTTTTCAACTAATAGCACTAATACTATGGCTTAATGAAACAACTACTTAAGTGCTTGGTTTGTCTAATTATACTCACATATGCAAGAATAGAAAGCTGTTCATCATGCGAGATAAGTGACAAACCACTGAAATAGTTACAGGTCTACAAAGAAAAACAAAGTGCATAAAGACTGGAGAATAGGGTTTGGGGGCCAGTTCTGTGCCTGAGCACCACTACAGACCACACACATTGGTCACATACACTGGTGGGGAGATTTTGCAAACAGACTCATGCACTGCAGTCTTCAGGCCTGTACAGCAGCCTACTCATTTAGCTAGGAAGCTTTGTAAGACTCAATATTGCTACCACACCAAATTCCAGATCGCCACGTGCGAAGTCAGAGGCATGGCAGATACCAAATACAGCAGGGATTACAACTACCATGGATTAAGATCAACCTTAAGACCTGCTTCTCCCTTGCCCCAAAGTCAGACACAATTATTTGTGATAGGCACTCCACAAATGAAATCAAATTTCACATTGAAACGAAATATCCTCTCCACACCATTTCCTCATAGTGGTTTGCAAAGATCACATGAACAACTGAGAGAGGCTGTGGATTTTCTCCTCAGTTGCTTAGGTGATCTTTGCAAATTAGAGTTTGTCAGTCTAAAGGTGTTTCTGCAAACTGAATTTACAGACAAAACACTACTGCTGGGTTTTATTCATTCCTTTCCAAATTACATTTTGGACAAATAGGAGCAGTTTAGTACAAAGCTGATACAGGAAACTCAGACGCTGGGTTTAGAAGTTTCTGAAAGTCTAGGATCTTTCATCATAGGGGCTAACTTTGTTGGCTTTCAAAGACAAACTGGAAGCCAAGTGAGTTAATGCAGTACTTACTGTAATATAGGCAAAAATATGATTCAACAGTGGTACTAATGTGAAGGGGGTGAACATATAATGGCAAATTTCCCTTTAAATAAAACTCAGGCCAACATTAAACTGCATTTAAAAACGTTTACAATATGGAATTTTAATTAAGATGTTGGCATCTCATATTTTCTAATTTGGTGAATTTGTGAACTGCAACCTTTTACCTTTCTTGTTTCAGTAAGTATAAATCATAGTTTTTATTATGGGAATGTGGAATTACATAAACATCAGGTCTACCTATTTCACCTGCATGTAATTAAGTAAAAAAGTTCCAACTATTCTTACTACCAGTCCAGCAAGCATGAATACCTACAGATGCTATGAATTATTCCTTTAAGCTAAAACAGAAGAGGTTCACACAGTAGATTTAACTGTTCTGAACTGGCTAATTATCAAGATAGAGTCAAACAAAGTGGAACATAATGACATTTGCTTTGTTCAGCTGAATAGCACAAGACTTTGGACGGGGAGAAAGAAGATTAAGCCAAACAAGATGACTAGATACAGCAGCAGTGTTCATCTGAAATGCACTGATGCATTAGAACAGAGGTTCCCTCAAAGGGAAAGAAGCACAGAGGGAAGACTCAAAAGGGCATTGAAATAGCAAGAATAGTGGCCAGGAAGACTGGTTCTAGTTCTGCTCTTGCTTAGGCAGCAGCTGCAGTCAGGGGTCTCTTGCAGAACCCAAAGCAATTGCTCTGCCTTCAGGGAAGCAACTGTTTTTGCACAGTTTAATCTGGTTGTTTCTCCACTCCCTGCTTCACCCTAAGCACATCTCTAAGATGAACAGCAGATTGATCCACGTTCTGGTTAAACCAAAGAGCTGGACAATGTGGAATTGAGCCTCAACTGTGCTTGAGCTGCACAAGCTCGAGCAAATTCACATCAGCCAACAGTATTAATGAGTGACAGTGTGACGAACCAACAGCTGCACTGTGTGTTCATCCTTCTTGTGTGAGCACATCTGGTTTTGTAGTAGAAGGGCACAGAGGGAAACAATGGAGTATATGCTCTCTCCCAGCAGAAATGAGTTGTGATTTGCCAGAATCTTTTCCAATTTTAATCTTTCCTCTTAGAAAACAAACACCAGCTCTGAAAAGAAGAAACAACTTAAAGTGCATATTATCAGATTAATTAATAATATGAAAAAATCATTTTATAGAGACTTGGTTTAAATAATGTCTTTCATACAGATTTTAGAAAGATCCATCTAGTTTTCTGCATTTTAAACTGAAATAGGGAAGCAGGCTCATACCATTAGCATGAACTACAACACACATCCCTTCATTTAGCCATATATTAATGTATTTCAATTGCTCAAAATGTCGATATCCCCAAATGTTACAGGAAAGCTGCTTAACAAGAATATGATTTCTTGAAGTACCTTCTTTCAGTATTCAGGATCCAAAACCAGAGACCACTCTGCATAGCCAAAGTCTTCTAATATATTATTCCTCAGACAGAGGAATTAACAGGCTTGCATACTACAATCAGCTCAAACAACACAAAAAAGTTACCTCCAAACTCAGGAGTTTCACTAGGTTCCTAGATTTCTAACTAACTACATTCAAACTAGAAGAAGCTGTAGCTGTGCTTCCACAAAACTCCTGATGATCAGCCACATTTTGAAGTTCACTTTACCACGCCAACCTCTGTTCTCAAGTGACAGGGTTTAAGTTTACTGATTATGCACCAGAGTAACACAGGACACAATCTGACCCTCGTGACTTCAAACCATGACCATATTGGCTTCATTTCCTGCCATTTATGTGTCATCTATTTTTATAGAGAACTTCTCTTCGTGAGCAGTTTAGCCAAGGTCTTATTCCTTCATGACTTCGCTATGAGCTGCAAACAACGACCTTCACAAGTGAATCACACATACACTGATTTTTGCAGAGTACACCCATGCACCAACTTCTCTTAAAATTCTTGCATATTCACTTTATCCTGAGGTGAAATAAGTTGATGTGATGGGCCAAATTTTTAAGAAATTAGAGAGGTAAACTTCAAATCCTGATTCTAAGGCTGCCCTCATTAGTTACTGACAGATGTCAGCCTCACCTATATTATTGCGTTATGCTGGCACTCCATCATAACTAGCATTTTAAGGGATTCCATAATTGGGCCATAAAGTTAATTTCTGCCAGAGAGGGGGGATGGGATAGAAAGGGAAACAAAACCTCAGCTTGGGAACAAGTTCCCCTTTCTTTGGAAGAATCTTCCACCACAGAAATACTTGTCCAAAACAAAACCTTAAGATCTTGTTATACAGGCACTCATAGGTATATACACACAGGCAAAGTACAAGTGCTTTTAGGAATCTTTGGCTCAACTCAATGTAAAACCCACAATTTAACAATAACTTCTTGTAGGAGTCTTAATTCAAACTGTAGGTGGACTCTCGCCACTAATTATTTCCAGAGACAAGTTCAGCTGAACACAACACATTTGTTTAGAAAGAACAGAATTAGCACTGTTCACCTTCGATCTCCAATACATGTAATGAATTTCTCCAGTTTAGCATCTGATTTTGGACCATTCTGAACATAACCGAGATTGGGTGGCTCAGGAAATGTTATCAAGTGGCAAGCCTGCTATAGATTTTATTTTTTTTTTAATACTGACTCAACTTGTGTTAAGACTTCTTGTTTGGTAGATGTGGACAAGTTGGGTTTATTGGTTCAAATACCAAAGCTGACAACCCTTCAGCAGCTGATGCTCAATGTTGTTTTTTTTTAAAAAAAGTTAAGTCAGGAAACCACATACGTGGTCCTTTATTCTTCAGCTGCACTGAAACAATACATGTTTTAAAACACATATATCAAGTTAGTAGAGAAGCAAAGTATATGCAACTTGTGTAAGCTAGAGCCAACATTCAAAATCCTGAAGCACTGTGGTAACACTAAAACTTAGCTCAACTCCTCAGTGTATGGCCAACTTCAGTTTTCCTCTATTTTGAAATAAAATCAGAGTGAAAAAGCTGTAACATTCATAAACATATATATATTTAAGTATTACACACACTTTGTTTTATAGAGTCAAATATGTTTATACTGCCACAACTTCCAAGCTTTCTAACATACCATAAAAACCTTTTAAGTTTTAATCACATGGTTACAACTATAATGAAAACTAAAATCAGGAAACTCGTCAGAAGTCTCATAAAATTCAATTTCTGGTAATACTGAAGTTTCATTGCAGAAACACGTGTCATCATCAGCATAAAAAGAACTGAGTACTTTCAGGTATATGAAGAGACCAGCTATTTAGCAGCAGCAAACTAACAGCAAGCACCTTGCACAAAACATCTGCCAATAACTGTACTCCATTAAAAGCTGCATCTAACAGCAACTTAAGAAAATCCACACAAATTCTCTTCAGTTTGTATGTACTTGAAGAGCACGTAAATAAGTATTTTCCATCCTAATGGAAGAACAAATTGACATCACTAATTGATGTAGATCAATTCAAATCAGTTGATTTTAACATGCTTGAGACATCTGTTTTGCTTTTATCACACCTATGTACTAATATATTTATACAGCAGGAACCAATCTCTGCAATACAAGGCTAACAAAAGACAAAATGACAGCTCAACTTAAGACTTTGCAAAGTGATTTTAATAAACTTCTTTGTGGAGAAAAACCTCAGGTGAATCACTAGTTTAGGTCTCTTTCAGAAAATGATGCATCAAGTCAGAAAGTGACTGTCAAAAGCAAGGGAAGTTTTGTAACATATAATATTCAGAGTAAGGAAGACTGAAGACCAGTTTCAGAATAAAAGAACCCTTCCATTATGGTATGATTGTTTTGATCACCATGTTATTACAAGAATACTGAACATTAAGAAAAACGCCTCTCCCAAAATTATCCTAAACTAAACTCAGAGGTATAACTCATTTTCCAAGAATTTTTTTTTAAATTAAATTAGTATTTCATTTTTTTGCCAAGAGATCTGGAAAAAATTCCCATATCAATGATTACACACTACTCAACTCTTCTGCTAGTCACAATCTTTTGCAATTTAGAGCAAGAAAAAACCCCTAATCCCCTGCCACCTGTCCAAATCCAGATGGTAAAACCTGAGAAAAGTGCTCTCACCTCTCTTTAAACCCTCTGGTGCAGCTTAGGCACATTAACTGTAAGTACCCTATGTGCAACACTGAACCACAGCTCTCAGCTCAATATTGTATTGTATTCCAAACAACATCACCAATAATTTTACCATAATCCAATTTTATGACAGGCCAAGTAATAATTAAAAAAGAATATCCACAGCTGGCTGAAACCTGGCTTGTGAGTTAATAGATGGCCCCTTTCTCATAATGTCAAATGCAGCTGGTCTGGTACTCATTAGCTCTTTCAACAACCAATACTTACTTGTACATACAGGAACTTGCCAGAAAGGAAAAGCAAATCTGCAGCAGATATTAAGCTGCCTCCTCCCCTTATTAGCAGACTGCTTACAGAAAAGTACCATAAACACACAAAGCTAGCTTCAGGCCTGACAAAGCAACACAGTGCTCAACAGCTCTGAGAAGCTCCAGCTATTTGCAAGACATTTGTTACAGGGTGCCATTTACAAAAGAAGAAAAAACCCTCTATCCTTAATAAGATTTCCTTTCCTTCACTATCCTCAAGGCTCACACTCCCTGGCTGTCAGAGCACAGGGAACCTCCAACACAAGGGCTCACTTCATTAAGTGCCATTTCGGGCCTGATTTCACATTGTGACCTACTCTGCTGATGCAAAGAAAGCAAAACGCCAGATGCTCTCTGCGCCTGCTACCTCAGCAGTGTTTCATTCACTGCTCCAAAAAACTTCCAGGCATCCATTCAAAACTAAGTACCCCCAGCCTGGTCTGTCCTGTCACAGGACAAAGTGCTGGCTTGTCTTCAGTTCACTTTTGATGCTTGCCTATCATCTCCCAGACCAGCCTACTCCTATCTCCTTTCCCCTCTTCCCAAGCCTGCTGGAATTTGAACTTTAAATGGACGCCCTCCAAGGCAACAATAGATAAAAAAGGAGCCTTTGATTGTTCATGCGTTTCGGAAAAGAAAGGAGATTCATCCCGGCTGCGACCTAGCAGGAACTCATCAAGCACGGCTCCCCTTCCATTGCAATGGGATGCCTTAGCCTGTAGCTACTCATTCAAGCTCCCTGCATCTATGTTTTCATTCAAAGAGGATGAATTCTTCAGGTTTCCCCCGTTAAGGAATTAAATGTTGATCCTATGAATGAAGGGTAACACCAAGCTTGGAAAGCTGCCAAAAGGTTCTGTAACACTCAGCAGTTTGGAGTTAATTCAATACTTATTGATATCCAGCAGGATTTATAGCTGCATTATTTATAAGGAAAAAAAATCAGAGCCATATTTAGACCTTGGTAATAAACTATTTTTAGCACCATCTGTTTTTCTAGTTTGTTCCCTTGCTTAGGCAAGAGCATACTTTTAAATGGACAAGGAGGAGGGATCTGGGTAAAAGAATCTGCAGAGCCTAAACCAAAGCACAAGTAAGGATCATGCTAAACATTTATGTGCAGAAATCCTCCTAATCATGTTTTGCAAATCAAAATTGCTGACAAAAGACAATCTTAGGCTGATGCAACAGAATATGTTGTCTTCAGTTGCAAAACCCAACAGATTTTTTTAATGCAAGGGGCAACGTGTTTCACACACAGAAGGTTACTATCTGGAAAGAAACAACTGATCATTAACTGCATTAAGCCATCTGAAAAGTGTTCACACTCCTGGCAGTGCTTTCCTGAGCAATAGTTGCCAAGTTTCACCCTCATTAAATCCATAGGTATTTTGTCACAAGTACATTCTGCCAGGCCAGGCTGCTTTTAGAGCAGGAGACACAAATCACACACAGCTGCCGCAGGCACCTTGCCTCTACAAGATGAGGTGTTTCAGGCTGCAGCTGCCACCCAGACAAAAGCTCCCCCAAACCTCAAATTACCTCCTCAAGCTTACATTTGTATTCTGCTTTTGGTATGGGACACAACTCCGGTGGCCTCTGCAGCGTGACAAGAGGGACAGAATGAAGGGGTTGCCAGTTCCCTGAATTCCCAGTGAAGCAAGGCTTTGGGTACTGATTAAGTTCTCAGAAACACACTTGATAGCAGCAATATATTCATCTTACCCTCCCAACTCAGAGAAGTTTCCTTTTTACCCAAAATAGCAGCACAAATATTTGAAAGCTTTACTGATTATTGTGTCAGATTCAGAAATGTTCCTTTAGAGTTCGGCAGAAAACCGATTTAAAATATGAGCCCATAGAGATTTTACCCTTGGCAAAGGGCAGTAGCAGTAAGGGTTGCAGGCTGGTTTACTAGAGCTTGCAGCACAAGTTGAGCATTCCTGGGAAGTAGAAGACATGCAGAAAAAAAAAGAATAAGTCCCAGTATCTAACACATAGGTCAAAATCAAATGCTACAAATGTATAATGGAAACATACAGCCATTATAATGGGTTCCAACAAAGAGTCCTGAAGGCCTCTGAAACTTTCAAGCAATCGTTATATTTGACATGGAGCTGTTGGAGCAAGTCCAGAGGAGTGCCAAAAAGATGATCAGAAGGCTGGAGCACCTCTGCTATGAAGACAGACAGAGTTGCGGTTGTTCAGCCTGGAGAAGAGGCTCAGAGCACCTCCCAGTACCTGAAAGGGCTACAGAAAAGCTGGAGAAGAACTTTTGGCAAGGGTATGGAGTGATAGGACAAGGGGGAACAGTTTCAAAACTGAAAGAGGGGAGATTTAGATTGGATATTAGGAGGAAATTCTTTCCTGTGAGGGTGGTGAGACACTGGCCCAGGTTGCCCAGAGAAGCTGTGGCTGCCCCCTCCCTGGCAGTGTTCAAGGCCAGGTTGGATGGGGCTTGGAGCAACCTGGTCTGGTGGGAGGTGTCCCTGCCCATGGCAGGGGGTTGGAACTAGATGGTCTTTAAGGTCCCTTCCAAATCAAACCATTCTGTGATTCTATGATTATTATTGATTAATGTAACATTAATTTGGCACTGGCATTATGTGACAATAATTTTAAAGTATGAAGGAACTAAGCAGCTCTTGGGATGCTTCCTTCCACAATACCCACTTTTTCCAGCAGAAAAAAAAGGCAGAGCACTTGTAACAGCAAGTACAACAAACTGCCAGGCAGGTGGAAGGACTAGTTGGCTGTGTGATAGAGTCAGGCCACTCCCAGATCAGAGCCAGGATGCTGGAGTCTGCTCCTGGTGGGAAACATCTCCATACGCCCAAGCGGCAACCGCTGTGCCCCATCTGCCAGACAAAGCTCGGTGGCTGCTACCAACAGACATGCTGAGTGGTCTGTTCCTCTCGAGGGGAAAAAGCTCCAAATCTGTGCTACTTTGACAGGACACGTTTCAAAGGACAGTCTGCCTCAACCGAGGATTCCAATAAAAACCGTTCAAAGGAGAGAGTCTAAGTCTGCAGTATTTCCATGGCCATGGAAAGCACATGGACAGGAGCCAACATATACAGTAACTGTCGCAGTAAACTTAAGAACTATTGCCAAGTACGTTTAAGAGTAAAAACTAAGTTTGTAACTCGTAGTCCAATTCCCTACAGCTGTTGCATAACCTGCAAATACATTACAACATGAGAACAAATTATTACTGTTGATTAACCACGAACGTAATCAGAGGATCTGGAAGTCTTCAAAATGCAGCTTGCTGCAAGCATTTCACCAAAGCATCTTTCATGTGGGCAAGGGTACTCACTTGTGTTTGCTCAGTGTCAGCCATACACACCCATGCACTTTGAGTTGAAGGTGTAACCTACCTTGCTCTTTGTAGAAAGTTTACACCTTATTAGCTAGCACATATGCTTATTTAGTATTATTCTGCATTCAGACAATACTATAAGGACATGTGAACTAGTCACAGAAAGCAACTGGAGAAGACCATGGCAACATGAGCCAGGACAAGGCTTGTTCAGCTCTGCCCATCCACCCTTCCCTTACACACCAGATGGCAATAGGAAGACAACAGTTCTCTCTCCCTAAAAATCAGTTATCAAAGAAAGGACTCTGTGATCAACCCTCCAGTCCATACCCATTTGAGAGGTGGCTGGATGCCAGTGAAGGGAACTGTGGCTACTCAGAAGACTCTATACACACTCCATTTATATCTAAATCCATACAGTGGTCTCTCCCCTCCACCCCAGTGCCTCAAAGTAGGCTAAGCAGTGGTAATTCACAACTTGGGCTCAGTAACAGAGGACTGAAAATTCTACTTCATATGGTTATTTGAACTTCAGGAGATGTGCCCTCTCCCTATGAGAGGGGACAGAAGAAGGAAATCAGTTATTTTAGGATATAAATAGCAGAAGATAGTGGTTTTCAACATAAGAGCGTATATATTCTTTAGTTTTAAATTTGAGGGGAGTTTAGAAGTTAAAGACACTCCACTGTAAAGTTAAGTATTTCTGTATCATATATTAAATCCCATTAATCCTTCCTACTCACCTGACTTAGTACACAATACAGGTACAAAGCACTTAAACTTAAAAAGCTTAGGAGCTATTTACCAGCCCAACTGCACACTTACATGCCCTTAAAGCACACCTTCCTGTGCCAACTACGTGAACTTTACACGATTAAAGCAGAAACATTTTAGCTCTGGGACATACAATTACAACAAGACTTGGAAATTCTGCTTAGTGATTGCTGGTGCTGTAGTAGCACACACAAATTTACAAGCGCTACCCTATCAAAAAAATACCTTTAAATGCTTAACACAATGAACATTACACACTGAGCTCTTACAGCTGTATACAATAACATAGAAACCTTGAAGTTCGTATTTTGATTCAGGTAAGTATCCTTAAAACAAGCACAGTGAACAACATCCTCAAAAAACCCGTTTAGGCAAGCTATTATGCAAAAGTAAACTAATTAAAAGTTGAAAGGAGGGAAAGGAAAAAACCACACACTAAGTTTACATTTTAAAGATTTAGAGCACATCAGGAGTCTTAGCCTCTGGATCAATTTTATTATTGTGCACTAATGAAGAACTTCCAGTGAGGCTCCACACTGACTGTGCTTCAAGCACATATGAGTTCTGCCACTCTAAGCACACACTAGAACAGTTACAAGTAACCTTAAAATGCTATAAAATAGGACATGACAGTTAAGCCACAAGGCACCTGTTATATGTTTTAAGATCTTAAAGATCTTTCATACTACTAGTACATCATAGCACTACTTCATATCACTTAGTTCTTTTTAATCTATTTCAACCTAAATGACCTTTCAATGTGCAGCTTTTTAAAGGACAAGTTTTAAGATACGAGCTGAAGTAGAGTTGCCCAGCATTAGCTAAAGTTCAGGAAAAAATTTACTCCTGCAAAACAATTTGTCACAGTATTCTTGTTCAAATACTGCAAAGTTCTCCTGCTTTTTACTGTTAATGTGCATTAGTCTAGAAGACAGTCAAAGTGCATACTGATCAGCTTAAAACAGAACTGAGAGCTGAGACAGTTAGAATATAACCAAAAAAAGCAACTTCATACAGCATCAACAAACTAGCCTGAAGAATACCAGGAATCTGCAAAACCCTTTACCTTTGCAGGGCTTAACTTACTCAACCCCTGGTCTTAAAGACTCTTCATTAAATTCTGTATTCAGAAAACGTTAAGTGTATTTGGTGGCCCACGCAACCACATACAGAGCTTGAGTTATGACAAACCAGTCTACCTCTTACATGAGAAAAGGGACCACATAGGGTACGTGGCTTCTAGTGTTACTAATCAAGCTAGGCTGAGACAAGACAGTTTCTTTAGCTTGTTAGAAGCTAGAAACAAATATGTTTCTATTTCTAGTACATGTGGTATTGGAGGCTCCTGCTACATACTTCCTTCCTGGGTAAGGCAAGGTGGAAGGAGGAGACACTCACACCCATGACACACAGCAGATACCAGTGACTTCAGTGAAGTGCTAGAGCATCCAGAGGAGGGGACGCACTGAGCCAGGTCCCAGTACCGATGCAGACGTGAGTACCTACCAGAGTGTGAGACCTACCATTCCTCCTTCCCCCTACACTGCCATGTACAGCATGTTCTTTACCTACTGCATTGAATCCTGTGCAAGAAGCATCATGTCCTTTTGGAAATAAAATAAAAGTTCTTTTTACTGATAAAGGCAGTTACACACAAACAAATTCAATACTTTCATATTTATGATCAAGGCAAACTAATGATAGAGGAAAATAGACATTGCTAAAGGTTTGCACCTACAGAGGAAGAACTGGTCAAAATAGTCCAACTGAAAAAAAGGCACTAAGAGAATGGTGTCTGCATTCAGTTGTTGTGCAATATTCATTGTCCTTCAAAACTCTCACCTTTTCTCACTTGGTAACTGTGCTACACAGGCAAGCCCCAACTCATTGGTACACATGTTGCGCATTGCTACAACTTGTCCACTGAAAATAATGGTTGCCAAACTGATGGTATGACTAGGAGAAAACATTTTTAAAAGACCAAGTCTCCTTCATGATACTGCAAAATCATTTGTGTGAAAGAATGTTCAGGCTGCTTTCAAATTAAAACCAGAGCGTGTTTCCCTACTACATGAGAAAGACATTTGACCTTCTAAAGTGATCCTTTGTCAAGTAGTCCTGTATACCTTGCAACAATTAAGCACAAATCAATTCAACACAAGTTCAGTTCAGAGGAGTTTGCTGGCTTTCACACAGCTGGAAGCAATGGTCCCAGATGAGAGGAAGACAAATTTGTTCAAGAAGTTGCAAAAAGTGAAATAAATTGATCTTCTCTCCTTTCCCAGTGTCTGAAGTATTCTGCATTTTTGTTTCCCCTTCATTCTTCTTCATAATGCCAAGAAGAAATTATTTTGGATCAAAAAAATAAAATTAACTGGCAAGAAGATCAGCTCTAAAGTGTTTTAGTTATATTTAAAACATTCAGTATATTATGTTTTAGTTTAGATCAGTTTACCAGTTTCTGCACATAATTTGAGCACTTTTGTACTTAGACACTTGCTTGAAGTTTACAAGCTGGCCACATGAATAATGAAATTATCAGCACACAGAACCCCATGTTGGCTGTTTAGCATGCAGTTGGAGCAAGCAGAAACAGTTCCATCTTAAGAACTGAGAAGTCTTTTGCTATTTTTCAAAGCTAAGTGAAGGCAGTTAAAAGACTGGAAGTACTATTAAGCACACATCCAGATCAATGGAACAGTCATTTCAAAGGGCACTGAATGAGTTATATTTAAAATATTGCAAGTTCAAGATTCTTAAAAAAGACTATTAAGTGGATGAAGTTTATCATACCAGTATTGCAAGTTAAGCTAATGGAAAGCTACCTAGACTTACGTCTCAAAGGGACTCCCAAAAGCCTGAGCTAAGACAAGCTTTTCACAGTTCTGCAGTTTTACTGTTAAAAGTCAAAATACTAATTTAGTCATTACAGATTGGTCTTCAATAATATGCTGTCAGCAAGACACTTATTTTGACCTAGCCAAATTAAGCTAGTACTTATCCCACTGAAAACTTGTACAGAAACTGCATTTCATCTCAGACTAACTCCTACTGCACTTCAGAGTTAAGAACTTCTGTTCAGGAGCTGCATTTTTTTCTCCATCACTCCATTATTACAACAGGCTTAATCTCCAAGGTGCCATCCTATTTGCTGGTTAATGCAAATATTTACTTGAACTATTTAATTGCATACTTAGACAAGACAGGTGATGCCTGATCAAAGTATTTTCCTGAAAGTCACATACACAACATAGCAGATGTGCTCACGTGGAAAAGCAACCTCAAAATCTATGGTGTGATCTCCAACACTAGGAACAGTGCAGAGAAACTATAACCATGACAACAGCTAGAAAAAAGCTACAACACCTCCTGGTACTAAAACAACACCTATGAGTCCTAACTTACTTCATCCTGTGTTGCCCAAATAAAAGCACTATTTTTCACCCCAAACTGATACTTTCAATCTTGGTCTCTCAAGAGCAAATTTGAGACCAGCTCCTTCTGCAATGCATACATAAAGAGGAATCAGATTAGAGACTTATTCAAGAACTAAGAAAATCAAAGACTCCAGGACCTAAAGAAAAGCATGTTAAAATAACTCTTTTTTTGGTCTCTGCTTGCACAGCAAGATGGACTATTCTCAACATCTAGATAGGAAGCAACTAACAAGATTTCAAAGAACTTTAGGATCATTTACTTTTCATTTTCTTTTATATAGACTTGCCTGGAAATGACCATACTGACTCCTGCAATAAAGAACTTTAGTGTTCATCCTTTGCTTCAAAATGCACTTTAAGAAATTCATTCAACTGACCACTTGATTACTGGGAAATCACCACATGGACTCCAAAAACACTTAAAATCCCAACCAATGGACTGCACATTACCACTGCGTGTCCTTCCTGCTACTCTCTCCCTTCCACCACACCAAAAAAGCCCCCAGACTTTACAGGCCTTCTGGATACTGTCTACTCTCAGGTAATTCTTCTAAAATACTGAGAAGATCCCCCTTGCTTTTTGCAAACTTAAACCATTCTCATTTGAAAATCTGAACACACCACAAAAGATAAGTTTTTCTGCACTAATCCACCTAAAATCTAGGACCTCCTTATCTTCTTTCTGTGTGTACTGATCTCACAGGAAGTTCCTTGGGTGGAGACTTGAAAAAGTTTTAAAAAGCCTCTGAATTGTATCTGAATTACTAGTACCAGTTCAGTTTTCTTACGCATGCCCATTTCTGGCGTCCAAAAAACCAGACCTAAATCAGAATATGGTTTGAGAAAATCCTCAGCCCTGGCACATCTTCAGTCCCTTAGAGCTGAAGAGGTCACACCCCCATCTCAGCACAGCACTAATTGCAGCTCTTAACATTCTACTTGCTCTTGTTGACAGAATCAAAGCAGATTAAAACACTTTTCCACAAGCAAGATAGGCAAGGCAGCTAAACAACCAGCCTTTAGTCCAAGGGAGCCCATAACAACAGCATGACACAACTGGTCTTGGAAGTTACACCTTATCCCAGAAGAAAAAGGGTTAGTTCTTCAAAATCATGCTATGACATAGTGCTTGGCTTAAAAACTCTGTATGAAAACCCCAACAGCACCAAACTTGAGCTGCCTACAGAAAAATAAGCTAATTGAACCTCAACTGCTTACTCTATGAAAGTATATAAAAAACAAGTCCAGAGGAAAAGAATTGTTGCTTAAATATGTTCTCCTCAACATCCAACCAGGGATCATCATGATCAGATAGTTTTATAAGATCTATAGCTCTTCTAGTTTTACCTACTTAACAGCACTAGCATGTTTACCTCAAACCTGCTCTCAACTCCTACCCTATCTACTTCAAGGACCCACTAAAACATCACACATCAGTTTTGCCAGACACAGTGTAGCAATGCCAAGAGCCTCATACAGAAACAAGACCTAATCAACATCCAAAACAACTGCACCAAGATGGAGGTGACCATCTACAGATGATGCATCTGAAGACTGGCTAAAAGGAGAAACAAAAAAATGCCTAAAAGAGTACATTATACTAATGTACTTCACTAGTTAAAGCTGAGTGGCATCAGTCACATAGCAGAAGGCTGGAATATTCAACAACTTGATTGAAATATCGTGGGCACATTTATAGAAAAGCACAAGATCACATTATCAAACTGCATCATGAGGGATCTGTCAGTTGGAAGGGTCAGAGCAGGACAAGAAAAACAAGTGACTACAGTCACCAACACAGTACAGCCGTAAAAGGAGACTGAATAAAGCAAATGCAGATCCAAAGCAGAAAAAAGCTGTAGTGTTTCAGGAAAAGAGTCAGAGGTAGGACAGGTTCACAGAAAGGCTACTTCAGGGGAGCTCGGGTTATTTTGCATGGGAAAAAGGACAATCAGAAATAACAGTTCCCTAAATGTGCACAGAGGGATCAATTGGAAAGGAAGGGCTGAAGAACCAGCTCCAGAAAACACACTCACAATAAGGATAAGTGATATAATCAGCCGCAAATAACTAAGGGATTACTCTCACAACCTTATATTAGAAAACTGATGCAAAGAAGCAGCCAACCACGTTGGGAATGAGCAATAAAATCCAGTTTCATTTAAAATCCACGTTTGCTGGTGCTCATGTGTTGATCTTAGAGAAAAAACAACACATCAACTCCTGCTTTATTCACTTGCCTTTTGTACTGAGTTGAAGCCTAGAAACCTGTAATCTCTTTCAAGAGCAGATTGAAGCTTGGCTATACATCTGGCAGCTATTACTTTTTGGCAATTTGGATGTTTTTGCAGCATTTAAGCCTAACCAAGAAGGTTGCGGAAGAGAAACCAGCAGGGTGGAGAGTGTTACACAAGAACAAGCTTATCGTAAGTCTTAGAATATATTTAAATAGATCACAAAAAATATCCTGAACACAAGTTGTTCAG
Organism: Aegotheles bennettii; assembly: GCA_013398125.1. NCBI lineage: Eukaryota > Metazoa > Chordata > Aves > Caprimulgiformes > Aegothelidae > Aegotheles > Aegotheles bennettii. The sequence goes on from VZRW01010755.1 coordinate 133,145, forward strand.
TGAAGGGTGAAAGCAGCCTAGTACAAAATAAGATATTCTGAGCCCTGTATCTTAAATTATATTAAAATAACACGGAACCAACATTTAAACATCCTTTGTGACAGACCAGCACTCCTAGGCAAGATTTCTTTTGAGAAAAAATATGAATGGAAAAAATCATAAGAGGAACATGTCCCAAGTTCTCTTCATCTGTATGGAGTACAGCAAGAGGAGAAAACTAGTATCTTTAAAGAAATAACTAGGAACTACTATATTTAGTTGATCAGCAAGCTTCCTAAAGGGAACAAAATGCAGATTAGAACCAGAACACACAAGTGGAGAAAAGGCATCACTACTAGTCATTTGTGCCTACTCAGCTCCGAGAAACAGTCCAGAATATCTTGCTTATTGGTTTTCAGGCTTGTAACATCTAAAATTTAAATTGGAGAAGTAAAAAAGTAAGACACTACAATCTATTTTTTTTAAATGGTCACACTTAAATGCATTAGTGATACTCAAGCCCTTTACCTTATGAAAACAGGATCATCCTATGCCCTACTCTAGGTACACAAAGCCCTTTCAAGTGTAGGGATAAAAATATATCAAAGCAGGTATGAATCACATTAAAGATTTTCAGTATTACTGATCTGGAATTGAAGTATAGAAGGGGAAGGTTTAACACAGAGGGAGTTAACAACAGCATTCATAGTTTGCTAACAGTTTCACTGAGGTTTGCTGTTACGGATTAGAGGTTATTACAAATATGAATGTTCACTAAAAATGTATTTCAACATCCTGCCATTTCTTTTCATTTCCTTCTCAGTAATCTTCGGCTTTACACGTTCCAAGCATGAACTCCAAGGATCAAATTATTTGTACTGTAACTTAAAAGGTAAAACTACTAATATGCATTACAAACTATATTATCATCACAAAACTAGACTCAACCCCCACTCTGAATGGATATAGATCAAGTGATCCCCCATGGAAGGCACCACATGAAGTCTGTTTCATAAGAAGGCAAGGACTTTGCCACAGAGGAAAAAGAAAACATCAAATATGACAGCAGCTGAAGCAGCCAAGCAGTACTGTTTGCAATATTTCCTGTAAGGTATCAAAGCAAAAAGGTCCTTTTTAAAAAAAAATAAACAGAGGAGAAATTCAAAGTGTCCCAAACCTGTCACTCATTATGCTCTGCAAACAATATATTGTAGCACTAGTTTTAGTCTTTCCTATTTAGGTCATCACAGTTCCTGCTACTCCCACAAGTTACTCTGGCACTCTGTGACAGGATCAGAGAAACACCTCACATTGCCACTATGAGTTGAAGTGACTGTGGCAGTTCATTGATTTTTCACTTTGTATGAGCAGCACCTGCTTTTGCCACTACTCAGGAGAACAAGAGTCTGAACCAAAGTTACTTCACAGGTGCATGAAGAACTCCCGAGGCAGATGAACCAGCATGTATCAGTCCTCATTCCTGAAGAATATCTATGATTTAAAAGACATATGAAACCAAAGACCATCTCAAAAACATCAGTTTTGCCAAGACTGCTGCTTGGGGAAATAATAATTGGAAGAGACAGGCATTGAGAGCTATTCATAGACCTAGAGCATATACTAAAAAGGCTGCAGAGGACAGACTCCTTCCTTCCCCTTCAAATGCCAGCATCCCCTCCCAAAGTATTAAAGTGTGCTTTTTTTAACCCATAGCTTCAGGGCACAGGCTTCTAGTTTGTCCAACTAATGACAGTGATAAAAAAAAATCCCCAAATGCTGTTTGGGAACAGAACTTTTGGGAAGTTCTTGTACCCCTATGCCACCAGCACCAGGTTACTGACTGTGTCATACATCCTACCTCTGGAACTTGTATTGTGGCTCCCCAGAAATCTTCGTGTTTTTCAGAATATGCACCAAGACAGAAAAAGCCAGAACCATGCTAAACAAGTTACAATTCAGTACAGTAATGCTAAAGGCAAAGAAACAGTCACTGTGGAAAGAAGTTTATAAAAAATACAAGTGCAAGCCACAATCAGTGTTGTCTCAGTAAACGCTAGAGATGATCACTTTTGGGCCAATTTGGATACCAGAAGGATGACCCTTTTGTTACAACAGAAGGGAGGAATTTAAGCCAAATCTAAACAAAAAAATATTGTGGGCAAGGAGGTTAAGGGAGTTTGCATGGCTTCACAGATGCTTGTTACTCATGTCTGGCCCTCAAACATGCTATGGTCACAGCCGAGATATTCAGCAAGTGTCGGGGTCACTAGATCCCAAGTGTAACTAGTCAGGGAACATTTCAGGAACTTGCATAAGGCAGCTTCTGCAGTAGCCCAGGATGAGCTCACTGTATTTATATAGAAACTGCAGATACAACCGTCAGTTGGGTCACACCACTGCACAGGAGGATCAAAAAGAACTCAGTTCTACTGGGTCTTTCTGGTAGAAGGTATAAGTGATTTCTTACTGCCATGATGAAAACGGAGCATGATTTAGTGATGCTCAACACCAGGAGGCACAGCTGATTTCTGGACAGTTATTCTCTCTCTACAAGGGAATCTAAACAGGATTTTGACACCAGACCAAAGAACTTGAAAAATCCCTAAACAGAAAGCAGCAAAGCAGAGCAGCAAAGATAATTTGGAGAAAAGCCACAAGGGACTTGCAGAACAGCAATGTACGAAAAACAGAACCTGAAGAGTGGCAAGCTTTGTGAAACACTTAATTCACCACATGCTCTGGTCTCACACTGTGATATAAGAATTACTTCTGCTTCCAACATTCACTTATCTTCCCTCCAAAGGAAAGAACTTGCAACAGCAAATAATAATCCATAACTTGTGAATAAAACAGAAGTGCATGCAGGCACACACATAGATCTAGAAAAGAGGAGAAGAGCCGGCAACACTTTGGAGGAAAAAACTGTTTAGATCATGTGGAATTAGTCAGGACATATCATGCTGGCTTGTCAATTTTCAGTAGGCACAGACATGTATTTTGTAATGATGCTTAACTCCCATTTGACAAAAATGTTGATTCCCAATCAAATGGCTCCACACTTTAGGTTTGTACCATGTAAGAATCATTCTAGGAAAAAGCCTTATGCACCTACAGAAGAGTTTGCTTTCAGAAGCAAGGGCTATTACAGAAGGAGCTTTTCAAGTTCAAGTACCTACATATTTTTTTTTAGAACACAGCTGGGCAGAACAGCATCCAGATTCAACAGTAACAGAGGCAAAGACCAGAGGCTTTCCAAACTATGTGTCAAACCATCGGACTAACCCCCTCAGGCAGCAGTGTTCAAGGTAAGAAAAACAGTAATCTGTCTTTGAAAAATAACTAGGTCAAGAAAATGCTGTGCTGCGGTTAGGAAAAACCACAAGGCCACTTCTTAAACTATGACCTGTACAACTCTGCTTTGGAACATAGTTATCAGTTATGTTTCAGCACAGAAAACTTAAATCTATTCTTGACAGCAAGATCATCTAAGGTAAGAGATTGGAAAAAATGTTCTCCTCTAATACTGCTCAACCTAAAAAGCTATTTCTAACTAAATTAAGGACTTCATTAATTAGCAATTAGAGCTATAGGTAAAGGAGCTTTTTCTCATAATCACGGGGAATATCTGGCAGGAATGAGACTGTCCAAACTCTGATACATCTGAAAAATTGAGCCCTAAATGAACAGTAATTCCCACACACTTTTTTAATCTGTCTACATAATTCATATTGCTTGTGGCAAGAGGTGAAAACATCAAATTTAAGACTTGCATTATCTCAACAGTTTGGTAATCTGCAGATTCATCCAAAGGTGTTTGTACTGACACCACAGTAAAGCAGGTCTCAGTTAACTGCGCCTGTTTATTACAAAAGCATTAGAAAAAATAAAGAGCAAGTTCAAATTCAAGCCTGGTAGAGGTGGGAGGTGTTGGGACAGCATCTGCTGATCCTGCCTGAAGGATCTGTCATTGATATCAACACTTACTCCCTAAGTCTAAGCCTACACAGCAAGCCTCAGATGTGCCCTAGAGCTCTTAGGAAAGGCTTTCCTGCTCCAAGACACCCATTTTGAAAGGCTTTCCTTCTCAAAATGGCTGTTCCTTGGAAAAGTTAACAAAACTAACAGCTTTGGTGTCAAAACATCATCAGTAACAAGACAATCAAGGACTTTTACTAGTTTTATGCCAACCACAGAGCTAACACAAACAGTAGCAGATGCACTGAAATAGCATGGATTCAGAAGCCCACTCATTTTCAGGACAGCCATTAAGTGCTATGGAAATAACCTCTCCCATTTAATGGAAAGTATGAGCTCTGGTGATTAAGCACCCCAGGCTATTCAGACGCAGCCCAACATCACCAACTGGAAACTTCTAGCTTGCTGGAGTAATTATTTGTAATATTTCTAAACTAAGCTAAAGCTACACAAAGTTAATTATCTAAAAAATAATTAGGTGACCCCAAGTACTTTCAGTTTAAAATAATCTTTAATATATCAAGGATATTCCTCCTGCTCATCTGAATCAAATATGAAGCTAGTGTTACACACACACCAATACAGGCAAAATGTATCACTTGTCTCCCAAATGATTATTTTTTAATAGATTAAAGTTTAATCTGTGCTGCCCTAGAATAAGCCCACAAGAAGTGAACAAAGAACCCAACAGGTAACCTGTGAGAGCAATTCACACTGCTTTTGGATGACGATACAAAAAGTTGGCATCTAAGGCTTCATATGTTAGAACAAACTACTAACTAGATAGAAAATGTTTCTCTAAACCATCCCACAAAAAGGCGAAATACCTGTCAGATACTAAAGCTTACTGGGAGCAGGACACTAATTATCTATTACTCAGTAGCCATCCTATAAATCCGTTACTGCTTCCTCATATGGAAAGTTGTTAAGGCCTGCCATATTCTGAAGCCTGGCAGACAGAAGATGACTCACTTGCTTTGAGACAGCATTATTACCAAAATATAATGCCTGTTTCATACAGCCATTGTACTTAACATTGTATTTCAAAGAGGAAAACAAGGAAAAGGAATTCAGTTTCTCTTCCTCTGAGTCCTCTCGCACAAAACTCAAACCACAGGGGTGGCATGGGGAGGGGAGTGAGGACAGGGAAAAACAAACACTAAAGTGGTTTCTCTAACTAAAACACCCATAATTTCAAAGCAGATTAAATGACTGCACAACACGAACACGCTACTGTATGATCACAGGAAAGCACAGCTTTGGTGATCATGTATTATCTTCCCTAATGCTTTTCAGACTGGCATTTGCTTAACATCATTAAAACACCAACATAAGAACTCTTAAGTTTGGGTTCTTCAAACACTTAAAATTACACAGAGTGGATGTGAAAAGAATGAAGTTAGCACATCTGCATAGGACAGGAAGGCAGAAGAAAAACTAAAGCAAGTGATGAAGCAGGCTGTAATTCAGAACAAGGAAAAAACAGTTTAACAGTTTATGTTTATATAACTTGGGAAAAAATTAATTCAAGTTCCCAATAAGCACTTTGTTGAACAGGGGTGGGAGGAAGTCTCATTCTCTATTATATCCCAGATTCAAAAAGAATTTGGAGCAAGTTGACAAGTACAGTTTCAGCATCTCATTTTGTATTTAAGCACACATTTTTTTTAGCTGTATTGAACTGTATAACTACCTGAACTATAATGTTCAAGAACTTGATATAGCAAGCATTAATTGTTATCAGAGATGCTTTCACTTTATAAAAAATTTGGGGTTTTTTTAAGAATAGGAATGCTGAAAACCTAAAAAAACAGGCATCCCTCCCAGTTTAATTTGTTGGACTCAAAATGTTATCAACAAGCAAAGAGGAACAAAACTCATCAACCCAGCCTGCTGCTGAACAAAGTCTCCTACATCTTGCTTTTGTAATAACCGCACTCTTAAGTTAGCATTGTTCTGCCAGGAAACCCTTACAGGTTGCACAATCATCTACACATATTGCAAGCACAAAGGTTCAAACAGACTATTCAAAAGGAAAATTAATTCCACATTTTGCACTGAGTTACAGGTTACTTACAGGTACTTGGATAAAGCCCACAAATCTCACATTTGTCACACAAGTCAGTTCAGTAGTTACACACCACAGCATCACCTAGTATCCCAAGCCTTATGAGATTCATTGTCAAGGTCAGTTATAAACCAACCCTGCCTTTCCTATAGCCAAGTTTTGGAAAGGTTTACACAACGTTTACCTCCCCCTGAAACAATGGAGTAATCTAATTTCTTATTGCATTTTAGGAACCTAGACTCTTTTCTCACTTCCACAAGAATTCATCACAGCACAGAACTAAAAAACAGTCTGTGCACCTCCCTGTGAAAGACTCAGCTCTTCGCACAAGAGTAATTCTGATTTCACCTAGTACAGTGTCTAAACTTACTAGAAGTTAAAACTGTGTTTAAAGCTTTGTTAATTATTAAGCATAATGCCCAGATTTAAAAAAATCTTCAGGATTTTCAAGCACTTCATAGTAAAAGGGATCTGGAAAGGGATGGTGGCAATCTTGCTTATAGAAAACAAACATCAGTTTTCAAACATCACAGTGTTAATAAGAACTGTGTAATTATAGATAAGCCTTTTAAGTGATGTTAACAAAGTCACTCCTGAAATAGAAAAATTTAGAAAATTCCTAAATTAGAGACTTACTTTCACACAACAGATGTGCAGTTCACCTATTTAGGTTTAGAAGGATGGGAGAGAGCCATAAAACTATGCCTGGAATGACAAAATCCAAACTCATAACTGATTGTCAGATAGTAATAAAGTCCAGTGGAAAACAGAATCCTAGTAATGTTAAAAAGCAGGTCTTTAAACTTCAGGGAACTACTTATGCCACAAATGCATGCTCTATAAAAGTAGTTTAGTACCTCCTCAAAAATTATCTTGCTATTTGAGCAAGTTTCTGCTCAAACAATGGAACAGCAAGAGACAAGCAGTAGATACTACACATGATTCAGAAGCTTAGAAGAATGCTAACAAGTACAGGTTATAAGCTATATGGATTCAAATACAGTAACAAATTCCTAGCTCAACACTCAACATACCACACCCCAAGTGGAAGCACAGAGCTAGCAGAGGGCATGGCTTGCTTTCCTTAAGTCAGAAATCAGCATTGGCTTCTCTGTGTCAAGTGACAGCTCATTCTACTTGGGGAATCTTGTTTGAGAAGGAAAATACCATTTGAACTGAAGACCTCCCTGGATAAGCTTCCCCCTATCAATTTATAACAGAATAAAGTTGTGCTGGTTTGGGCTTGTTTGGTTGGTTTTTAAATACGTTTGGAGTTTAAATCCACTTATTAGTTACATATTCACTGCAAATTACAGAAATACAGGCTTTTTGTTCTGATGCAATACAGGTTAAGGAATAAATCTATTGCTTTAAGTTTTGAAAACAGCAATTGTTTCTTTTAAAAAAACATAGGAAGCAGTGTCTGTGTAACACTTCATAAAGAAGAGTAAATAAAACTTAAGATGACTGGAAAGGTTCACCACATTCTACAAGCTTCATTTTGATTGACCTATTTTACTGGAGTACTTTGAAGAGCCTTAAATTATTAAGAGACATAACTATTAGTGAAAGGAGTAATTGAAAAGTTTGACTGCAAATGGGAGATCCAGCTGAACACTTCAGCTGGTCCTACTCAAGTCCTCAGAAAGCTCTGTAAGAAGCCAGAAGTCCTTGACTATTATTTCTTCCAGAAAAATCTAGTAATCGTATAATTTCTTACTCATGAAAAAATATTCCAAGCAAAAAGCACAATAATTCATAACATTTTCATAAAACAATATTAACTGGACACAGACTCCTAGTCTCTAGGCACCATACTTCATACCTGCTACCCATCCTTCCACTCTGCAGAAGTTGCTTTCAAAGAAACACTAAGAGAGATCATACGTGTTTATTAACCAGAGGACTAGGAAGCTTAAAGTTTTATTTCCATGATATGTTATCTATTATCTGTCATCATAACAATAGAAAAGGGATCCAAAAACACATGCCACTATCTTAAGCAAGTTTGAATGAATTTTATAGCTTCAGCAAAACTGCCTTTGCTTCCCACAAAACCCTCTTTATCTGCTAAGGAAACCACATCCCTGGAGGCATTTAAAAGGCTACAGTGGACCAAATACTAGAAAAATATATATTGTGGAAAGTAATCATGCATCAACAGAGAATTAAACAGGATGATTTAGCACATCTTTCCTCACCCATAATTTCCACAATTGGTTTTTACAGATTGATAGTAAACCAAATGTAAACAGTCACCCACACAAGCTTCAACGCAAACTGCTGTACGTTATTTTTCATTTAATTTGATGATATAGGAGGCATAATCACACTGTACAGTAGATGCATATTCTGCTCAACTTTGAAGCAGCTAATTTAACCTACAATTCAAGTCAAAATACTTGGAAGTTTACCAGACATCTGTTATCCAGAGACAGGTGCAAAGAGTTCAAGAATATCCACGCTGTTCCACCAATGACAGTGGTGCTGGGACTGTCACCAGCCATCACTGAGGTTTGCTCAGAAAGTCTCCCCATTTTGTAAACGTCACAGGACAGCAGGCATCTCAAGAAACCATTCCAGCCTTCCACATATCTGTTCCTCTCCAGAGTTCTTCCCAATTTTAGCAATTCTCTAGCTTCCAAACTAATTTGCAATGAATAAATATAATAGATTGACCAACCTTGAGCCCAAAGTTGACTTGCATTTCATTATCTGAAGTCATGCAGTCACTGGAATAGGTTATTTTCACCCTGCTGAAGCTCAGAAAACCTACAAGCAGCTTATTGTACCCATTTCCTTTCAGACATCTGTCCTCCAAGTCACAAGGCTGCCCTTAAAGAAAACACATTTAAACTTTGGAAATAAAGTCTTTGGCCTCTTACACGTTATGGATATATTGCACAGGCAAACAGAAGAAACATCTTCCTAGAGATCTATTGCTGACTATTTCTTAACAGCTATAAATTCAGTACCTACCTAGAACTGCAAAGTGGATTTAAATCACTGATTTACTTAGCCAGACAAATTTGACACTCCACTCCCTTCCTCTGAACAAGACCATTGACCACTGAGCTTAAATTACTTCAAGCCTTTTGAAATGCAAATCATGTTATCTTTTGCTTTCTTGGTTTATGATCACTTACAGAAATTACTACCACAGGAAGAAAAAAAAAGACAGAAAAAAGGTCCCAGAACTTTTTCAAAGCAGATGTAGGCCAGGATGATTTTTCAAATGTGAAGTTAAAGGCTCCCCTAGGAATAGGTATTTTCAAAAAAGAACCAAAACTCTGTCCCTAGCTTCTTTCACAGCTGTTCTTTTTGGTCCTTAGTCTTACACAAAGTAAACTACTAGCAAATTAATTAATGTTGTGTATTTACATTTGCTACCATTTTATTGATCCCAATCAACCCCAGTCTAATCCTTCACTACACACAGCTCATCTGTATTCTATTTTCCACAAACCATATTCCAAAAGCCAAGGGCATCGAGCATGCCCTGAAGCAGAAGATACCCCTATATGGTGTCAGGACATCCATCATCTATTTCATATGAGAAGCAGCAGTGCACATCAGTGCATCACTGAATTGCAGAGTCATCCACAAGTGGGGAAAAAAAGATCAGAGTTCTATGTTCTGACCAAGAGCTGCCATACCACGTCTGCTTGCTGGAGTACCACAAAAGCTTAAGTGATTAGGATTGTAATTGTATTAAGTATCTTTCTCAAATGACACTACATAAGTGTAGTGTACTATGCAGAGAACAGTATTTGCTGACTTAACTGAATCCACAAGCAGAAAATACATCTACCCCAAATAACTTGTTTGTTCCCATTTTGACTGGAGGCTGTAACAGATAAGCTTTACATAAGCATCTCAAACTATTTAAAGCAACGTGCTTACTATTTAGAGAACACAATCTGAGTGAGTTTCATGAGCCAGTACTTAACCTACTTTAGCCAGTCCAGGCTTGACCCACAGGTTACCCTTCCAGCATTGTAAGGGACTCTTGATATCACTTTATCTTGCATATGCTAAAAAAGCAGCCTGGGAGAAAATTTAATGCAAGTCAGCAGCTACTTCACTACACTATTTATGCATGATACCATCTCTTCTATGGCCATGTTTGAGTTCTACTGACAGCAGTGACACTGCTCATGCAGCTGGAGAACATTAATCTACTTCGTTGTAGTGAATAAAGTGAACAAATTTACCGTAACTACTATCTGGAAATTTTCTAGACAACAAGAATTCAAAGAATAAAGCAGAATGCTTCAGAGCTTATTTTGCTTAAATTTAGTGAGGCCACAATACGACTAATTCCTTTACCTGTCTGCATACTATTAGTGACCTCAAAGAGCAACAAAACAAAATGAACACCTGATAGTTCTCAGATAGCAACCAAAGTTTGTACCCTGGTTTAGATATTTAAGATAATTAGTTTCACATCCCGCCCATCTGTACAGATGCAGAAATCAGTTACTAAGAAAGTCTCTACAGGAAAAGTAGCAGTCATCTGATCCAAGTTCAGTTTCAGCACTCCTGATTTGTTTTGCCTTTCATAAAATACTGCCTCCTCATCACAACCTTCAGGGAAACACATCAACCCCCACCAATCATCCCTACTTGGCGTGCAGTTTTGAACTGCTGTGGAAATCACCATCAACAAGTCCCCCTGCCTATCCTCATACCTAAGTGATACTTGTCTTGTTGTTTTGGTCAGAGTTGACAAGGCTTTATGACTCAGATGCTACCTTCTGTGAGAAGGTCTCCTCGCTCTGTAGATCCACAAAGCCACTACGTCACTGTGACCTGAAGCATAAAGTCAATTATAAAGCAGAGCAAATTTAAGCTCAATTTACTTTGAGGATCAAAGTTATTCAAGTGTTTTGCTGATTCAAGACCTTAAAAAAATAAAATCAAGCATTCAGGTGTTTGGAGAAGATGAAGAGAGTTTACAGAAATAAAACTGTCGTGGAATATTGTATAGGTCCAAGATAAAGAGTTAAAATTAGATTATCAACAGAAAATAGATTTATCAGTAGTTGTCAGAGTTTGAATCAATGATGCACACTTTGAAGCCCCCAAAATGCACACTGGCAGAAGCCAAGCCATCATGCTGGAGGAAGTATCACATTGCATGTTTATTGTTCCTGCATGCCTCAAAGCAGCTGTTCTCCATCAGGCAGGATGCCAGGCTCCACAGAGCTTGGCCTGACCTGGTGTGGCACTGAGGATCGATCTCAGTACCAAGAAAATCCACTAGTATAAAATCCAGATGACTTTAAAGCATTTCTAAGAAGGCAGAAGCACCCCATGCTAGGAAATCACAACTTCAAGTCTGAGTTCCTTCAGTGTTTAGAGACCCTTAAAAGTTTCCATTGTGTTGTCTTACCTAGTCTAATGTTAATGCATGAGATGCCATAGCACTGAAACTGCTCCTTAAAGCCAGCTATTTTGTTTTAACCGTTTAAACGGACCAAAGACCACTTCAGAGAACATAAAGTAGTTTAAGGGTTTTTTTTAAGCATGCTACCAAGATTTTTTTTTTTTTGCAACTCCACACCACAGCACTGGGGGAGGAGCAGCACAAGAATGTTAAACACCAGCAAGACCTCAAACTGCAGTGTGTTTTTTGATCTGAAACAGAATTAAACCTCACTGTCACAATAAAACTTGCTGACACACTGAAAAACATGTGCAACCTCTTGGCTGTTCTTCACTTGTCGCACCTCAGGACCGACTGACAAGCAGAACACTTGAGAAAACTCAGCACTTTCCTCTTCTCAGTAAAGAAGCATTTCTAACCCCGTACTGCAGTTACCAGTCTAAATGCCACCTTTACTTACTCTGTGGTAGCCTCTGTGATAAGACCGTATTAGCTGCAGATGAGTACAAGTCCAAGGAGGCTCTTTGCCATGCACAGACATCTTGATATACATTAGGGTGATCAGATCCTGCTGCAGGGAAAAAGGACCGAAACTCCTCACTGGAAACACCTTCCTATTTGGGGGATTGTGAACAAATACTAAGTAGGCACAGATAGTGTTCTGCTGTTCTATAACCCATACAGCTATTCTTGCATACATAACTGAACACAGAAAGTAATTTTAAGTCCTTAGGGGCTGGAAACAGCGATCATATTTTGTTATCATTTCCTACAGTCCTTTTCCACTTGTTTTTACAGCTGTCTTCATGTTCTAGAAAGTCTGAAGTTTCACAAGTTTGTATTTTCAGCTTCAGGTCCAGAAAAAGATCCCTCCAGAATTCAGCACTATGCAAGAGCTAAACAGTGGTGTACATCAGTCTGCCTCATCATTTCATTCTCTTTCTGCATGTGCTATTTACCCAAAATCCTCGAACAACCCAAAACAGCCTTTTACTCCTTTCTTCCACTAAAGCATCACCCAAGCACGCAGCTATTTGAGAACTTCCTTCACATGTAACAGCACTTGCTTTAGGTTAAGTAAATAAATCATTTAGTTCTGATAAATATTGATTTGAGAGGATTCCTAGCTGAGAAATCTCAAGCAACTTTGGTAGGTGTTTCAATGCCAACCTCTTAGGACTCCAGAGCATTGGCAGAGGCTGCAGACCCAAAGCTCCTCTCTTCACACAGCTGTGGCTCCAACATCCCACTGCAACAGAGTAAGAACTCCCCTGTCCCAGCACCCTCAGACCTATCATGACATAGGTCAACTATGATTTAAGTCCATCCCCCCACAAGCAATACTAATTATCTAATTACTGACCTGGTTCTGAGAAACTATTTGATAATTTTAGCTTTTTAGGAAGATTTGAGGACATGATAACATTTGCAATAAAGCTGAGAACAAAAATCCTTAAAAGCACTTGTTTCTAACACAGGTCTTTCATAAACTGACTTAGAAGTGAATTCGAAATGACAGAAAAAGTATTTTTGGAAACAATAAGAAGCCATCAAAATACATGAAAGAGGTCTTACTGAACTTCCCCTTATTGTAGTCCTGATCTTCACTGAGCTATATGCAGACATAGGACACATCCACTTCTCCTTGTGTGAGACTTCATAACAAGCCTTCTGTAGTATTAGTTTATGAAATTTTGCACAGCAGTAATTTTATTTAAGTGTAGAGAAAAATGTTTAAAACCACAATATGAGTTTCAAAGCATATACATTTGCCAGGGTTTGGGGCACAGGGAGAAGGTGGGCTTTGAGGAAATATAAGAATGTAATGCATAAGCAAGCTGCCATTCTAAAAATTCCCAACATTTCTTGAAAACGTAATTCAATTTTTACTTCAGATGTCTTCAGTACTTGCCTAGCTTTTAAACAGATGGTTTCATTAAAGTTTAGTGTGTTTTAAAGCTGATGTATTTCAAAACTATACTTTGTGCCTTTGATTAAACACGCAGTAGTATCTTTACAGGAAGATTCTACTGAAACAGCTGAAAAAAACATCAGGCCTTGACACTGCAGAATGAACTTTGTTGCATAAACTACTCAGCTTACCAAGAAAACATCATTTCAAAATAGATCTCAGAGGAAAAAGTGATCGAGACTGGCTGAGTATTAGTCTCATGTACTCTTCAATTCATCAGCAAGTCTAAATAGCCAAAAGAACTTTCTGTAGACATGGGCTATAACAAGTTTCTCCATATACATTATTTATGTATTATTTAGAAGGTGTAACATCTGAGCAACTGAACATTTTGCCAGTCCAAAATACTGCATCTCACCTCTAGAGCTTGAAGAATGCAAGCAGCAAGTATGAGTCAAGACAGGAGCAGGTTAAACTTTACATTCCGTTTAAATAAAGAAACTTACATTAGACCACACGGGCAGTTGAAAGATAAATCCAGTAACATTTTGGAGTAGATTAGCAAACTAATCTCAGCAGTGATTAACACAGAGGAACAGGCAAGATATGATCTGCTAACTAGTAAACTTGCATGTTAACCGAAACTCAGAACAGTGTCTGGTTCTGTCTAGTACAGAACTGATCACCAACCTTGTCAGGAAGCAAGTCACTCTATGGCCAGCCACCCAATGATCTACCCCACAGCTTGATCAAAAAAAGCTGTATTTTTAAAGAAGAAAATCCTTTAAGCTATAAGTAAGTTGTCTTAGAAAGGTGTAAGAGAAGGACAGATGCCATCAGACTTCCAGCTAAGCAAAGTGGACATAAACTAGTCAACTCAGTGAACATCCCACAGTGGACAATTTGGTTCCAATCTTACCAGTATTTTTCCTCACACATTTCTATGTAAAGCCTACTAATACCCAGGTACCACAGACTGGACGTTTTAGCCAGCATCCCATTCTATTCAGCTTTTCTTCTGCACAGTGGATCAAATGCGGGGATGCTGGTGCAGAATTATTCCCTTTCCTTACATTTTTTCTTGCTACTTCTGCAAACTGCCTCCTCCCCACTACTCTAACAGATCTACTCACACAAACCTCCTGAGTCTGATATCTACTGAAGGCAGTAGGGTTGTATTCTCACAAGCATGAAGTGCTCTCTGACCATAGTGTAGCACACAGTTTTACATCTACAGAAACTAAATGAGCATCTTCAGTTTTAAACTGTAACAGTTGCTTTTCTGAACACAGCAGCTTTGGAAAGTGAGCTGTATGCATGCATTTGTATTACAAGCAAAGTACAGGCAAGAACTGAAGTTTACTAGTTTTTAAATCAGCACCTTTACTCTCACATGAGGAGGAAAGAATTGAGTAATTAGAGTAAAACACCCCTCCATTGAGCTGGAGCATCTGTAATTGCCATATCAGAACACCGCCTCTATTTCTGACTGCATATTAGCAGTTTCCTTAGTTAATTATAATAAATATAAGGGTTTACTTAGCTATGGAATTACTCAAACTGTAAGGGGAGACTCGACCAAACATATTTGCACCAAGATGATTCAGAAATCATTGCACGCTGTTTTCAGGGAACACAGTGCTTTAACTGTTTTTGCTACCCTGTCTACCCTCCTTCCCCATGGCTTCCTTGGAGCGTAAAGACAAGCCATTTTAATTTGACCTCTGCTTCAAGAATCTTTTCATAGCTCTTTGTACTTGATAAAGTAGACTGGACTTCAAGAACTGGGCTGGGAAAAAGGAGTAAGTTGCTACAGGGCATAGCACTGGCAAGTATAAGCCTGCAGCACTGCTCAAGTTAATAAATCAGTACTAGAACACAAGTAAATCTGCAACAACTACAAATTAGTTCAGTTTATCTAGAAATAGCCTTTCTGCAATAGTTCCCTTCACACACTGAGGAAAGTAAAATCTCACCCGTGTCATTTTAAAAAAGTCTAACGATGGTCTGTTCCATCGTACATCCTCCTCCCGTCTGCGCTTTAGCCGGCTTTTCTTTTCATTCAGCACGCAAGGCTGAGAGCGGCATCTCAACAAGCCCTGACGCCGGCTGAGCTCGGGTGTGGAGGTGGGAGTGCTGTTGGCTGAAGGCAAGAGATTTCCCGTCTCAGTGATGTGCTCCTGGGAGAGTGACAGGCGGCGCCTTGGGTTAAAGTCACAAGGGCCCCCGGAATTCCAGCGGGTACTCGAGCTTGTGCTGCCCTCGCTACTGTCCACAAACCCGCTGCTGGCAGAGGAAGGTCTGGGTACTGGTGATGTGTTGAAGCTGGTGATAGTGAAGACATTGTTTAGCGACAGTATGTTTTGTGGCAGGCTGATACTTGTGCTTCTCTGTAAGGTTGCACTTCCATGACTGTTGCAGCGTTGCAGGGTAGCACTGCCGCCGCTATTACACCGTCTCTTAGACACAGGAGTCCACACCTTGGAATTCCCAGGCTTCCACGGGGACCGACAGCGAGCCAGCTCATCTGGCTCTGACAGGGACCGACAATGGCGTTTCGTTGGTGGGGCCAAGGGCTGACCCGAGTTTTCATTAAGGTTTAATTCACTTATCCATCCTGACACCATAGACGTACTGGAAGATTCCTGTTGCCACTGCAGACTACCATTACTGGCAGTGCCAGTGCTGAATGGGCACACTGGGAAAGGGTAAGCCGAATTCCTTGTTGTGTCAGTCTGGATAGGGCAACCCCCATTTAAAGCTTTCCAGGGACTCTCTTCTGAAAACAAAAGAAAGATACAGGTGAAAGATGCAAAGGAAAAACAATTTATTTTAAACCTAGTTTAAAGTAAAACCATGAATCAAAAAATCAAGCTTAGAAGGATGAGCCACAAATATCCAGCTCAATCAAAACTTCACACTCCAATTACATATTCATTTTTTAAAAGGTAGAAGATGCCAAAAACATCAAGACCAAAGTATTTCAGGAGCCAATCCAGGCATTCCAATATGTATGTGCCTTGTTAATGCTTATTCCTGTATACTGAAATATTACAGCATTGTGTTTCTTAGCGAGCAACAGCTTCCTTACCTGCCTCCTAGTGCACAGCACACAGCATAATTAAAACCTGTAACAGTGAACAACCTAAGGTACAACCGACGTGGATTAACAAGTAACCTGAGAACCCACGAAGGAATATATATATATTTTTTAAATAAAAGAGCAGGATCATGTCTTGATACACTGCTGTCCTTCATTTGGCTGTTACGCTTGTCTATTAAGAATACCTTACTAAAGAAAAGTTTTAGAGATGGGCTTTCACATGCTGTGGTGTGAAAAGCTTTATTTTAAATTAGAAATAGTATAATGTTAAATCAGACCTCAGATTGTTTCTTTTTCTTTTCTTGCTCATATTCAAAGTGTAGGGAAAAAAAATCTGAATTCAATGCATAAAATAAAGTGAGTATCCCTTAAGAACATCCTGCAAGTTTTACTGTGAATACAGACATAACCCATAGTGCACAACTTCTCATCTGAAGTGGCGATGCTGGTTTAAAAGCAGTCTGCCAGCGAAGCCTCTCACCCTTTTGTAAAGAGTTTCTTTGAGAACATTCTGCACATTTTACAGCTGTTCCTCCACATTATACAATGAAGTGTAAGAAGAACTACAGCAGACTTTGGATTTGCAAATTGAAAAGCAGCAAAACTGTTGGCCAGTTAACAGTGCTTCATGCTTGGTTAGAAAATTTGCTAATTTAAACCAATTAGCCAAGTAGTTTCACTCATTCCAGCTTTAAAGAAAGATATTTTAAATACCAAGTTTTTCTCCCTACGCCTATTTTAAGAACTTAGATATAGCCTAAACATTAAATACTTGTATATTCTTACAGTTGGCTGTCTACGCTAAGTTTTAGAGTAATCAACAGATAAAAGATTTGCTGAGCAGCTTTAAAAGTTGCAAACCCAAATAGTTGTACATGTTCCATGCCCAAAGTATGTCATGGATTATCCTGTTTATTTGGATCTTATTTAAAGAACACCCTATTGTCTCAAAACCTTTTAACTGTGCAGACAGCTGGCCTATTCAAACAACATGTTTTATTAGAATTCCTCTGTCCTTCCTCCTCCATTCTCTCAGATGGGTACAACCACATACTGTGCTTTGCCTTAAGCATGTAAGCTCTTCAAGGCAGGGACCATCCATAATTCAATGCAAGTAAAATAGCCAACACAATGGGATCCAGATAATGTTTGAAAGTCCTGGCATCTACTGTAGGACAATTTGCTAGCTTGGACTGGCCTGATTTTTAAAAATCCTTAGGAAGCTCTCTCCCAGGCTGGGAGGCTGGTTTAAGTTTACTGTTAAAAAGTGAAGAGTTGCACATGTGTTCTAATTGTTTGCATGGTAATGTTATTTAAGATAATACCATTTCCCTTTGAAAACTCACACAAACCAAGATTCACGTTTTACAGGGAAACCCACTGAGCAAATAAAAAATCTGCCAAGCTTAAAGACATAACAGAACATGCAAAATTTCAAGTCCATCTCTTAATAAAGTGTTCAAAGTTTACATATCAGCAAGTGGCATTTTTATTTTAGCTAGATACAAAACTTACTCTTATTCTAACAGAATGAAGGGGGGGCGAGCAAATAACACTTGTATGAAGGTACTGGACTTCAACTTATGGTTTGCATCATGCTGGATATTCTATGTGGCAAAGCACATAAGAAAACATGCAAAGATGCAAGAGTTTTCTGCCAGCTGAGGAACCTGAAGACATATTTAGCATGGAAACCAGCATTGCTGTGCTTCTCTTCTGTACACCATAGCAGATATTGAACCAAAAATGTGTTACAAGGGCTTTTACTATGCAAAGCAGATCACAAGTACAAAACTAACAACCAGCTATTCCCAGTATTGTTCAAAGACCAGCTTAAACCAGCAGGCTCTACAATAGCATGCTCCATCCCCCTCACCTTATTTACAAAAGAAAGGCTGCTTGCTATACCAATTACCTCAGTAAAACACAGCTAAGGTTTCTGAAGAACTTACCGTTGATTTCGAAAGGGAACAAGCTGCCACTTTTGTTCAGCTTCTCAGATGAGTACTGAAATCAATCAGAAAAAAAAGTTTTAACTGTGTGAAAGAGTCAGCACACACCTCAAGGAAACTGCCTGCAGTTTTCAGTTTCCCTATATGTGCATTTAACAATGTCTTTAAAAGGACAGGGGTTTGCCAAGTATCTTCAAGAAATTCCTGAACAGCTGATCTTTATAAAAACAACCTCTGGCATCTAGCTATTTGTAATGTTTTCTGATATATTGCTAAGTATCAAACCATTTCAAGAGTTGCCACATCAGCCCATGTGAATAAAATTGCAAAATTACGAGCAATAATTCACCCTTAATGAAAAAGCTTTGATGCAATTCTCATTTCACTGGAGAGGAAGTTACAGTCTGACAATTGAGTTTCCATTTTCAATCTTAAAGACTAAAAAGCAAGACACTTCATCTTAAACTAAGAGACAGAAATAGCTTTATCTAAATTAAATATACAAGCCCCTAAGGGTCACCACTACAGTGTCCCAGTCAGGGTTTACTAATATTTTACATTTTCTTAGAATCAGTGTTGCAAAATGTTCTGTTGTTTCTTAAAAGTACAAAAGAAATTAAAAATATTTCCCTATCCAAAACATCTTTTGCAGTTTTTGAAATCAGTTTAATGAAAACTGTTCACTACTTGGAAACAATGTAAAAGCCATGCTCCCAAATTTATGCTTAAGCTTCATCAATAGCATCTGCACAGTAAGACAAAAGTTTGCATGCAGAATATTTTCCATTTTCTTAACTAATTTTACTAGGAACTATTACTGCAAAAGCATTCTTAAAGAGTCTCGGTATCTCAGACAAAGAATAGAGCTTGCTATCCAGCCCCCTATAAAGGAGTTATAAATAAATGGCTTAAGGCTCCATCAGAGCCCAAGGGTCATTATTTATTCGCCGATCGCCAACTCAGGATGGAGAGGAAGATTGCTTTAAAGAGAGCAACACACTTCATGTGAACATTGTGCTTTGCGTATAGCCAAAGAGGACAGCATTGTACATACACTTCCTTTCCAGATACCAAGTCAATTTTTAAACAAACATCTTTGGGCTACAAAGCTTTTCTTTCTTGCTGTAGAGCAGCACAGAGTGCTAGTGACAACTTCATATCCTTGAGGCTCACACATAAGATACAAACACTAAGCTATGGCAATATTCCCTTGGTGTTATTGTTTCAGAGGTACGAAATAACAGAAAAGAATAGTACAGCAAGCAGATTTTTCATTTTTTTTTCCCCTCAATGTCTGCACGAGACAAGCAGACTTCACACTTCCACCTGCAGATGCATTTGTAACTTCATTTCAAATAAGGCTACTTTAAGCAAACAGCAGAACCCCAAGTTTCAATCTCCATTGGATTTGCAGGTAATCAGCCCTATTCAAACCATTTGAAGTCTGCAACTTGACAGCAGGAGCAGTAGCCACTTTTTACTAGTTTGCTTCTCATAACCACAGTTGCCAGTTATATATCATACCTGTTTTAAAAGCTAGCATCGACTGTTAAACAGCTACTAAGGTATCACAGAACACAAGAGCACATTAAAATAACGGTAATAGTTACATTTCAGCTGTCCCTGAAGGAGAAACAATCAAAAGAGATGTGAAAGGTAAGGTTTTCCAGAAAATTCCTCCCTCTCTAGTCTTCCCAAACAAAAGGCAATACCAACCTACTCAACTATCTGATAGTAGCCAAGGAAAATACATTTCGGAATAGAATTTTATGTCAAAAAGTCTTAAAGCTAATGTATATTAAACCACATGGAAAATGGCAAAAAGAATGACTTAATCATAACATAATAATTAGGGATGTTTAAAAGACTATTCACACAGGCTGAGACCTTCGATGAGGAGAAGGAACAGAACCTCAAGGACAATCCCATGTGACAATTATTAGATTGCTATTTAGTTTTTACAAATAGTTTCCAGCCAAATGTATCTTTAGCAAGGTTATTAGATTACGTGGACACTTTAGCCTCTACCTGATGGACAAGGCTTTTTGAAGGTGGTTAAAATACATCTTTGGCAGCTGGAAAGCATTGAAAGCATTTTTCAAAGGGGGCATGGAAAAAGTGGGATCACATACACACAAACTATCTGTACTACAGAGCACAACTGCAATGTTCTCTTTACACAGCAACTGTCCTTTTGATCAGCTTATAGTGAAGTCAGTGCTCTGTTCTATGACAAAGACATATTACAACTACAACTTGTTCTCTTAAGTGATCCTTTATATAGAATCCTGTTACAAGTTAAAAAAAGCTAATTCTCTGGTGATTCAGAACAAAAACTCTCACTAATAATGTCACATGAGACATCACAGGCAGAAAAGTGACAGTAAGCTGCACTATTTCCAATAAAGGCTCAAAGCACTGAAACAAGGGGCAACTACAGGGTGAGCAAGTAAAGAATCTCCTTTATGGTAGTTACTTGACTTTCTATAACTGAAGCTATAAATACTTGGAAACACTACCCGGTAGTGTATTTTAATGATGCCTGGAAGTCCAAGCTAGAGTAGAATCTATCAGGCTGTAAATTGTTTATAGGAGGGAGGATCTTTTTATCTATACAGCACATGGCAGAAGTCCCACTAGATATTATGCTAACAGTGCACTGAACCAGTTTATCAGCTCTCCTGGGCTGGCTATGCTCTACCCTCCCCCTTTCATTCCCTTTGTGCTACGATCTACCTAAAGCTTCCTGAACGAAGAGCTGCTTTTTTTATTATTATGCTCGAGAAGGAATTCCAATTGCTAAGAACCTCCACAGGGAGGTCTGCTACCCTCTGTGTGAAGGAGACCTTCCTCAGAATAAGGCCAAATTATTCAACAAGGTCATTTTCTTGAAGAAGAATCTCAAGGGGTCATGCACATCCATCTTCCAACTACTGCTTTTTGAACAGATGTTAAAACAACCCAAGATGATCTGCTGCCTCTTGAAAGCTTTCCAGGGGGGCAAAAAAAAAGCTCATTTTAAGGTAGACACATACAAAACAATGAATTACAAGTTTCACCCAAGGTTAGAATTGCTTGCTTCATGCAAGAAAGCGAATCTATTTTAAAATGCCTGTTCAAATGTAGAACCTCTTGTGCATTTGGAGAGACCATACTCAAAAGGAAAGGAATTGCGTGACACGACATTTAGGCCACTGTCACAAGTTTCAAGTGGTTTACCAAGTCTTAGCAGATGTTTTCATTAAAATATTCACTTTAAAGACACCCAGTCTTGAACTGAGTTAAGTGGAAGAGGCATACAAGTGAGACTGACAATTATAGTTTACATCACTAATTTAAAGAATGTTCTTTGCTAGTGAAAACCCAATGGTAACAGAATTAATTCTGGCCATTCTTCTACATACACTCCAATCTACTACATAAGGAACTTCACAATCTGTGCTGTCATCATCTTTGTTATCAAAATGACTTCATAATTTAAAAATTTATTTCATTTCAAGGCATTTTGTCCAGTTTCCAAGTGTATTTGTGTTCCTCCAACTTTCTTCCCAAACCACAGCAAAACTAGCATTAATTAGTCAAGTACTAATTTAACCATCACCATACAGACGTGGCTTTGTTTGAACAGGTCATGCCAGACCTCCATCTGTCTACCAAATATCCTCCAAATATGACTAGATAGGAAGTACTGAGAAGCATTTGACCTTTCTTCAGAATGTGAAGAACTGATTAAGTCACAGCTTAAACCCAGTCTTCAAGTCTTTCAGCTAGTGGCTTTCCACCATCTAAGACTTTCAACACAAGTCAGCTTCATAAAAATTAAAAATAACAAATCCACATGCACAGAAGGGGTTTATAGTAGAACTTTTCCTTCCACAAATGCTTCTCTGGAAATGCTTACATTTCCTTCTTAATACCACACCTTGAAGTCATGCACTTACTTCACAAACCAATACCAGCTTGTACACAAATACCCAAAGTACAAGCTTAACCAGAACATACAGAAAACCCCTCAAGTCTCTTAAGATTCAAGATACCTATGGTTCAAGGAAATAGAGACCAACTTTGATTTAATGATCTTCTGAACTCATGAAAGCCACAATATGGTCACAGACCATCACTGTTGTGAGGTAGAGTCAACAAACCAGTGACACTATTCTACCTAGTGACCTACAGTGCTCACCCAAGATAAAAGTTTGGGACAACCTTTCTGCTCCTACAGTAGGAAACCAAACCATTTGGGTTTTTTCCTGAAGGCAGGTGCAGCACAAGACTGTATAACATTACTGAGCACGCACTGGCCAAACAAATTATACCAGCTTGGAAAATCAGTGTGCCATTTAGAGCAGTAAAAGAAGCTACAGTCAGTATTTTACAACATATTCAGGCAACAGGTCCTCATAAACTTACACAAATGAAAAAGTGTACTACGTCCTATATATGTTGTCTTTATGCCCAGCTTGGCTAGCTGGAAGGTAAATAGCTTAGAAAGAATGGCTTTCTTTCATTCTTTTATAACCCTCATTTCTGAGCTGTTATTGCAGAATAGCTTTTCCCCACTATTTTATCTGCTTGTGCCACGATGAGCACTTGTGCAGATGCACTATGAAAGGTATGAAACTGATAAGGGTTAACATTAACCCAGGCAAGAAAGGTTAGTCTTAATCCTCACCACATGGCCACACAGAACTTTGTGCCAGCACAAGTAATGAAAGGTACAGGCAAGACCATTTCAGAACTGCTCTAAATTACCATTGCTATTAGAAGAAACTAAAGCATTAACCTGAACTTCTTGTCAAATAGCTGATTTAAGACCCCCACCAGCAGTCTTTTTTCCCTTATTAAAATTTAGCAGTGGAAAAAAAATGTACTTTTTATTATCTTAGACTCATGTGTTAGTGAAGAAGCCATCATTTGCTCCCATGAATCCTTTTCAGGATTTCCTTTTACTCACACTTGCTTCCCCATTTCCACACCTCACTTTGCAATTTCCACTTTTTCAAGCTGCCATTGTGTACAAACAGAACCTGTTCCTGGCTTCAGAACCCATTTCCTGCAAGAACTAAGGCATTTACAAAGCAAATTACTTGATAGATTAGAGGAAGGGAGGAACAGGAGAAGGGTGATGATGAAACCACTGAAGAGACCTCATCTGCTGTCTTCCACTCCACTCATTTTTCATGCATTATTGTAAGGGTAAAGACAGAAATAAGAGACAACCGACCTACAACACATCACAGCATGTCAACACACTCCTGTATAGACTCTACAGTGTGAAAAACAGTAACATGTCCTTTCTTTGCTCTTAAGTCTCTAGTCCAAAATCTACAGTGACTATCAAGAAAAAGGAGAGCTCAGTTTCCAAATCTATTAAAACTTTAGTGCCTCAAACTAGAAATTACAAGTTTAGAAGCAAACACTGCTACTGGTTACAGGTCATCACTGGCTCACACCTGAGCCCAGAGTTTAGTTGCAAGTGATGAGTTCGCCAGTTCAAGAATACAGCAGATTCTTTTACAAACTACATATCCTACATGCTTCATCAAGCTGGCTGAACCAAATGCAAGCTGAGCAAGCACTTCTATTCCAAGAGAGTTAACATCATTCCAAGACCTTACATAGGTCTTTCAAGAATAACACATATTTAAGGTGAAGATAGTAAAAACAAGTAAGCTATTACATGAACTCTAATTGGACTTGTTATAGTTTTATTTATAAAACTGTTGATTAGTATGTACCATTAGATGTCCTTACTGGACAAAGTCTTGGACAAAGGGTGAAGCACTTCACACAAGAACTACAGGTGCTTGTTCAAACTCTGCCACAAAAAGGATACACTTTCCCCTGGTTTAGGCTTGTGGAATAATTAAGGAAGCAGTTCAGCTATTTGAGCACAAGTTACAATAGAGGCAGAATCTTACCCTTAAAAGTAACTGAACCTGTTTCAGGTTCAATGATTCCATTATTTAAAAAAAATAAAAATAGAGCTGAATGATTCTTTGACATTTAGTCAAATTAATGATTTTTTTTGGTGCCTCATTGGTACCCTAAAGTTTGACCTCCAGAAGGCTGACATTGCAGTTAAAGTCAGTGAAACAAGGCCAGCACATGAAATAGAGTACTATCTCTGGTAGCTACCCAAAATTGATGGGAGACTATTTTGCATTACTCACTGCGGAGTAGAAAAATCTCATTTCACAAGATGTGAAGAGAATGGATATTTTAATATCTGGATAGCATGCCTGAACCATACCACAGACCCACAGATTAAACCAGCAGAAAGGAACCCAGTAAATATTACAAAACTTTTCAGAGCACCAGGCATCTGACATGCTGACAAAGCAAGGCTCTACTAGCATCATCAAAAGTCTAGTAGGCAGACACTTGACTTACAGTTCAACTATATTTACTTGATGACCTGTTCTCCTTTTGCCCAGTGCTGATAGTTACATACATGATGGTCACTGATTTTCGTAATTAGATAGATGTCAAGCACTTGGCTATATGAAGTGAAGAACACTTCATCACATGCTTCTGGTTTTTGTTAGGAACAAAGGAATCCTGAGAAGTTTTCATAATTCTCTTCAGTCCTTAGAACATTATTTTGTGAAGAGAGTATGCTTTTTGTCAATGAAGCTATAAGGTTAAAGATATCATTAAAATAAGAAAGCATCATTTCAAGAGGGACCAGAACCTATGGGGTTTTTTTTTCCCCTTACAACTCTCTCCCACCTTGCAAACCAGTCCTAACTTGAATAGCTGAATTCTGGCTGATCTACATTCTTGAGTTTATACATTTGAGTTTAAAAGCAACTCAAAACTACATACTCTATTTTGCGTTTCACATTTATCATGTTATTTTGATAGATCCTTACCAGATTAATATTGTACGTTTTACACGACAGATCATCCAAGCTCTGGTTCTGCAGCTTTTCTGTTATTAGTGTTACCATGGTAGTTGTTCCTTTTCCACTGTTCACACAGAAGTGTTGGAGGCTCTTCGGTCTCTTGTTTCAATACTCATGAGCCATTTCTGGTTTGGTTTAAAGTCTTGAGATTTATGCTTCCATCTTATTGCCAACATTTATTTCCAAATGCTGTCAGTGTATCATGTCTGATTTTCTGTAAAATTGGGGCAGAAAAAGGAAGAAGTCAGAAAAATTCTTGTGTACATCATAATTAGTGTTGTAATAACAGGACTGGTGCGTGGACCATTCATTCGTGCAATTACACCACTGACCAATGCCAACACCTGGCATTTCAGATTACATGTCTCTATTCATGAATAAAGAATACTCCTATTGACATTTCATTAATTACAACTTCAGAAGGGAGATGAGACTCATACAGGGTATCGATCAGGATATTATTTGGCCATTGTCTACTATTAAACTGACTCTACCTAGGATTTTTTATTCAAGACTTAAGCTTTTCTTCCTTTAAACTACTACTGAAGTCTTAGCCAGGTATACTAGAATACCCTATGAAACATGCAGATGCCTACCATACAGTTCTGCACATTTAAGACATTTTAAGACATTCGACCTTACTCTTTCTCCACTAAACCCTTCTTAAAAAGAAAGGTTGAGCAGCAGGTGGCTCAAATACTACATCCACTTTCCAAGCCCTCAGCTACTTTTAATATGTTCCCTGTGTTTCTTCTTTTTTAAAGGTTATATAGTTGCTAACTGCCAGCAAACACCAGATCTTAAACCTGTAAGCAGGACAGATTACCATACGTGTAAAAGCATCACCGACAAAAGCTTAGATATCTTTATTGTGAGCAGTCATCTAAATCAAAAGCACCAGGTTCACTGGCTGCCCCTTTCTATCCTCAACATCCTCTACATCGTTTCTTCCCCTCTGTTCCCTCAGCATCAGTAACTGCTGCAGTATCATTCCTCACTGTCTTCCAAAAGTCTTTATTAGCTGGTTATTTTTATCACAGCAAATGCATCTCCATACTTTCTTCAACTCCATCTCATCCTTCTGGTACTCAAAAAGAACCAGAACAAAACCATAAGACTTCAACTTCATTTCCCTTCTTCTATCCTCGAGTCTTTCAGGCTCACCACAGTTCTCAAATTTACTTGCAGCTTTCAAAAACAAGTCTATATTAATATTAATTGTAATTTCTTCACAGTACCTTCAACAAACTCCTCTTTCCATGGCTCTGCCTTACCGTGTTAACAAAAATATCTTTCCTGAACTCATGCTGATGAGTTGACCATTCTTGCTTATAATTTAAGGTGGTCAAGCATATTCAGTGACTGCTTATGGAAATAAAGAAAAAGGGTGAGAGATCCACACACAGGCATTCCAAATTTAAACAAAGCAACCTGAGTGTTGGGGAAGGAACACTGCTGCTGCTAGAACCAGAAGTTTATTTCCATTTGCTAGATTTTAAAGTCTACAGTAAAAAAAGAGCAGAAAATTATTTTAAATTAATGTTTCCATAAAATATTGCCTCTTTTCCACACTGCTACTTAGCTGTTTAAATAACCAGAAGCAGGAGGGGAAAAAAAAGCCACTTGAGTCCATGACCCAAGTTAAACCCATCTAGAACTAAGATATTAATAGTATTAGTGGCAATGTTAGATTATCTTTTAAACCAGTTGCCTTTGAGTACGTCCTCAAGTATGATTTTCATATGCTAATCATACACTACTTCACCTTCACAGAAGTCTGCTACATAAGAGCTTAGCCTGAGAGCTGTCCCACAACCAATTTCTGCCCACCTTTGGGCATCATTCTCATACCTACTTCTACTTGCCACAAGATATGATGCTTATAAGTGCTCCTCAACCATAAACTATGCTACCCAGGTATCTGGAGCTTGTCTGGCTCTGATCTGTTTTTACTGAATATATCTTATCTTTCAGGAAAGCACCCAACAACTTGAGACATTTACCACATCTTGTTCTGAAATGACACCAATGTCAAAAACCTTCAAGTTCTTACATTCACTGGTAAAATATGAACACACCCTTTACAATGGAAGCATCTGCCAGAGCAAAGTGCAGTTCATGAAACACTCTGCAAGCTGAATGATCAAACATCGTATAACAACCCTTTTAAACAAGATCTAGTAATCCAGAGTATGAATCAAAATAAAGGTTGACTGGGGACAGAAATTGTCCCTGTACAGACTGAAAATATACTGAAGCTGATGAGCTTCGTAACTGGCACAAAGACTTTCAGATGCTTTTTAAGGATTAAGATGTCCACAGCTAAGAGGCTACTATTAAGAACTTGCTGAAAAGTTCAGCAGGTGTTTACTTACTTGTTTGGAAGGGCCATATACAAATTCATACATTTTTCCCCCTCAAGGAAAAAAAAGCAAATCCAATAAAACTACCAAAGACAGGAATGATGTTTCAATCTGTAATCAGTTAACTATAATGTAATTATATTTTGCTCAGTTCTTCTACAAATCTTGAATCAAAATTTTTAGTCAGCATAATACAAGCTAGGGTAAGGACAGAACAGACAGAAGGATATTAGTCTTTAGTTAATGAACCAATACATTCAGTTGCATGAAAGGATAAAGGGATGCAAATGAAATCACAGAAGCATGGCACTTTCAGAATCAAGCTGAACTGTACAATTATCCACATTCTTAAACCCTACCAGATACTGAAAGGGATACTTAATACCTGCAACTATTCAGACCTTTTGACAGTGTGATGCAGTCCAATCAATTCTGAAGCATAAGCAAAGTGAAAATTCCAAAAGAAGTTTCTCATTTTAGCAACTCACACTTACCAACGATACTTTAAAAATGAAGCACGCTCCATTGATAAAGATTTCTTTAAGTACTTAAGGGCTACATGGGACAGAAGTGAAAAAGTGGTGTTAGCCAGACCAACCTTCATGTATCAGCTCCCAGTTTTTAACGCTCCTTTCCATCAAATTCCAGTTCTCTATACCAAGCACAAACCCTAGTCTCTATACCAAGCACAAACCCTAAGAGTAGGAGTTTTAGTTCAGCCCAGAAGCATGCCTTGAATTTGAATTCCCTCCTCAGCTTCCTCTAACATGCTCTCACATTATGGACCAGTCTCACCGAGTGGGTTACTGCTGGTAACCACACGAGGTGCTCACACGAGGTGCTGGTAAGCCACACGAGGTGCTCAGCACGCTGTGCTAGGCTGCTGCTGGGCCAAAGCAAACCACCAGGTTAGCCCACGCTGGGAACATCAGTACTGTTTTACACTACAAATCTGTTCCTTCTTGCTAATGATGACATACTGAATGTTTAAGTGCAGAAACGTTGCCATCATCGTGCTCCTGCTGATGAAAGCCATTCTAGGTTGCAGTCTGATGTACCTCAGCTGCCATCACAACTGCCAACACGTTTCCTCTCTGGCTATTTGCTGCCCATGGCAGTGTGCCAGCAGAAGTGTTTTCACTACTACACGGAGAACTAGATCAAGGAACTTTTTATAGTTGGATAAAACCAAAACACTTCCTTTTGTTTGTGGGAAAGGTCGTTTTCCAGCTGAATCAGTTCCCTAGTGAGGTTTGCCATGAAGTGGGCACAAATGCTTGTGCGGGCAGGGCACAGTGTTGGGATGCTGGTGCTGCTTATCGAGGTACCTGCCCAACTACAGCATCGGGGGAAAAAAGCCACACAAGAAAGCCAGTTGCCATTAGCATTCCCCACAGAGCAAGGCAGATTCTCCTGCAATGAGGAATTAGATATCCCTTTCCAAAGCAAGGTTTGAACGTGTTCTGCTTCAATTTTCCATTTCCAATTCATACTCCTTTCACTAGTCAAGCTTATCAGCTCAAAGCAGTCAGAAATCACCCCAGCACCTTAACTCAAAGTGACCAAAGTCCTGGTTCACTCTAGCTGAGCTATTTATACTCCACCAGGAATTGCTTCCCTCATCTTTGCTAATTAATATTGGCTGTTAGGGGACAGGAGAGTCACTCTAGCTACACTATGCTGTTGTCTTTTAAAACTTCATCAATACATATTTTCAAGCCTTACAAGCTTTTGGCCCTCAGTATGTCCTAGAAGGAAGTTCCTTACACTATAGAAAACTCTGCACAGTATTGTCACATTTTGCTGGCTTTCTTTTTTGTTTCAAGCTCCTCTGCTGCAGCATGCATTTAATGTACCCACAGAGATGGTAAGCTGTTTATTTAAGGTACTTTTTCCACCATGCTCTTTCCAGAGCTGGTTAAAGACAGCTAACTTTCTTTTTCAGTCTCTCCTTATCATGCCCTCTATGCTTATCAGGCCGAATCCCTCTCAAACTGCTTGGCACTTCAAACTAATTGGATTTTCAGTAATAGGAACCATTTGACCATCCTTGTTAGGGCAACATGGATGCTGCTGAATTTGCATTTCTTCAGCTGCCTCACACAGGTCTTTGCACAACCAAGTTCTGCCTACCACTGAGTACATGCCCTGCTTTCTATACAACCTGTAAGCATGCCCCAAAGATACACACACACACCCCTCTGCTGTCACCAAGTCTCTACAGGTAGCAGCTGAGCCAGGCATGCAATTTAAACACCAAGATCCTCCAAGCCCTGAGGTAATAATAGCCCTTGGAGCTCCAAGTTGGATGAATTCCTACAAGATTAAGGACCTCTTTTCCCTTACCACACCAACCTTTCTGAAGCCTAGGTAGAAGAGTGAGAAAACATGCATAACAAAAGATGTTAGTCAGTCCCTGCCCTGAGAATGATTTAATCTTACCAGGAGCTGCTTAAACTGGGAGTCAGAGGTGAGAGGTGGGGGAGAAAAGTTGTTTCCATTGCTGAAAGGTAGACTAATGAAAAGTAATAAAATAAATGGAATATATAAACCAAACTCCAAATGCAAGCCAAAGTTAACATTCCTCACAGTTAGAAAACGAGCTGTGATGGAATCAGTATCACCATTATCTCTGATTTAAAGTTCTGTTCTACAACATATTTTGAAGTCTGAGAAAAGTAAAGATTATTATTCTATTTCTATAATACTACTAAAGGAGAGGTTTTCTTGCTTTAAAAGTTTAGCCACAAGTATTAACGACTTGTAAAATCTCTGCCAAAATTAAGGGTGGAGAGAGAAGAAAAGAAATGCTTGTGTCACAAATTCTTTGTCTTCTCAGTGACATCACTGGGGTCATTTTTGGGAAGACTACTAAAAATATGGATTACCAAACGCCCAATCAATTATAGGATGTCAGAGGCTCATCCAATTTGACAATGTACTTTCAAAGAGATGAAGAGTCCTGCTGAAGAACATAAAGCCAATTCAGAAATTTCTTCTTGGCTCTAAGAGAGTAAGGCAGTCAGACTCATTTCCAACCCACTCCTCCTCCTCTGCATCCTGCAGGACAAAATGTTCCAGCAACAGCTCATCTCACTGGGAAAATTTACATTTGTTTGAAACACTTTGAACAATTTCTTCTGTCTCTGGAAGTTCCATCTTGGATACACAAGAAAAGATCACAAGATTTTAGATGATTTCCCCATAACACAAATGTAAGTGTTTCTTGATGATTGCAATTCCATTTTTTCTGCCTATGGGACTAACACTACCCAGTGAGAACACAGAAGGTCATTCCCTCTTTTCTATTCCTTCACTTTATTTCCTACTCTTCACTCAGAGCTACAAGGAACCCTTATTACCAACAATCCCATAAAGACTTACTTAGCCAGCTCCCAGCAGAAGAAAACGATTAGCTAGAGTCAAAATTCCAATTCGGGTAAGTAGGTCCTTTAAAATATTATCTCTGCTCTAGCAAGTCAAAGCAGCTAATTACCCCAGCAGTACTAACTCCATATCTGCGTGATTTTGCTACTAGACTCTAGATGAAAGATGTTGTGATTTTTTGCCTCCTAGCACTTTCTGCAGCATATAAGAAGCATTTCAAAATTGAAATATCATGTAAAATTGATGAAGTTTTACCAGAGCATTGTCTGCCCAATCCTAATTCTGCTTCAAGTCAGGTGAAGTTTGAAGACCAGCTTTTCAGAAATTGTTAAAATACTTTATGCCATCTGAACAAAGCTACATAACACCTAGTTTCTTGCAATTAAAAATTCCAGCTTCTAAATGGAAAGAGAACATTCTACTACTAAAACTACACATTATTTACAACAGTGCCAAGTAGTTCACAGCCAGGCTAAGCATTCCTTGTAACCTAAGTTTATTAACTTCTAGCTCAAAAGGTTCTTGACAGTAGGCATTTAAAGAGAATTGTTTGGACTCTACCCTTTTTAGCACTAATCTGAAGAGTGGTTATTCTGCAGCCTTCCAAGATTCCACATCAAATCTTGAAAAAACAACAGTTTTAATTCAAAAGTTTCCTGCAGCTGTAGAATTATCCATCAATGTTATGGGGGACAGGCACTAGAGGGGGACACCTCAGTTTTCAGAATACTATAAGGATCTTCTCAATGAACAATTAACTAACACCCCTTTGTTTTCCGAGGTTCTCTATAAAGTATAAAAACACTGTATGAGAACAGTTTCTGACCAAAAAGGACAAAGAAAGAGTAGGGTTTATAACCCCAGTTTGTGTTCTGTAGAAATTGTTTCACTACCACCTAGCAAATACTGTTTCAATAGTAGTTCCTCCCTCTAAAGAGTTCAGATATCACAAAATAAGGTAGGGCTCAACACCACTCTCTACACATGCTATAGAACTCAAAAGTTACTTCCAGTATTTGCAATTCAGAGTTTCTTTTAAAGACTACAGAGATATTTCTTGAGCTACAGAATCTCTTCGCTTTCTCCATGTACTGCCGTCATAAGCCACTTTTTATCAATAATATGAGGTGTTCAAGCCTGGATTAAGGTTGCCACAATTCCAGCATAAAACTGCAAAAAGAGACAAGAAAATACACTAGAAGGCATCCTTAGCATTAACTGATGGCCACTGGAGTCAAGTTGCTCAGATATTCTACAGGCTCAGGAAGCACAAACAATACCAAGAGCTCAAAACCTTCTGCTGAAGAACATACCTTACTGCATGTGCAAGACAGGACTGTATTACACCATTCTAAGGTTGAAAAACTAGGATTTGGGTTGTTATTGCCTCCAAAGATAGACGAGCATAAATAGGTCAACTTGCCTCAAATGCAGAAAATCACTATGGAGCCCAGAACTCAGATGTTTTGACCCTAACACACCATCATCCTAACACCAACTGGTCACTGAGACAGCTGTGACAAAATACAAACCATTACTAAAATAAAGCTGCATCCTACACACCCATTTCTGCTCCATCTCCCACACTTCAGATGCAAGAGCTCCTATGAGAAGGGAGCAAAGCCTTAACCATCACATACTGCCTCTGGACTCCATTTTACTTTAAACGCAACATATTTCATCAAATCACTTGAACTCAAAGAGAACAAGCAGTACTCAGTTTTCTGATTGAAGAAACAGACCTCGTTCAAAGCCTCCTGAGTGAGATGGAGAAAACCTGCAAGCGGAAGCACCAAAAGTAAACTAAAGAGAATATCCTGGCTTGAGATGGCAGTTTCCAGTTTGCACGATTCTCAGCCAGATTATGTGCTGGAAAGAGGTTAAAGGTAATACTTTGGTGTACAGATTTCTCATTCTTCAGATGGGGAATTCATCCAGCTTGGCTAAGCAACACATACAAAATAATAAAGACCTAAAATGGTTTAATAAAATTTGAATTAGAAACGGAAGATTTTACTCTGTTACACAATGAGCTGTTGTCTGTAATAAATATTACCCTTTATTTCTCAAGTTACTATCAGGTGGTTTGGGTTTGTTTTTAAACCAAGAGGAAAGGCTCCTTCCAAAAGGGCAAAGGAAGTTTGGAGATAGGGGATGTTAAGCCTTTGTCACAGTTTATAAAGTGTACTTCTCAAACCAACAGAAGCAGTAGAGAAGTAAACTCAAGAGACTTTTTGAGGTCATACCTAATTAAAGCAGGAAGTCTATCACCACAGAAAACTAGGGCTAAGAACTCAACCCAGGCAGAGGTTAAAGCATTTATTATTGCCAGCTCGTATCAGTAAGAAGTCTCATCAGGCTCCCAGGTTTAAACCTGTCTTTCAGACTTGAGGAAGACCTAACATTCACATCACAGACAAGACATCTTGCATCTTCTAAAGTATCTTTGTCAGACAGGGCAACAGATGAGCTGTGTCTTGTGTCTGATCCTGTACCAAGGTGCTTTCCCAAGATGTTTTTGTTAGTTATGTTCTCTTTCCTAAAATAATCCACCACTATTAAAATGACAGGGAAGGATTTCATTCATTTTGCTGAAGGATATTTACATCTACTATGCTTGGAGTTCCATTTGAATCAGCTATCAGCACTGGTCCGTGACCAGTCATCTCCCTGCAATGTGCAATTTGGACTCTTTCCTCCCCCTTCTCTGCATTATTGCAGATATTATGTACAGTGTTGAGGAACAGGAAATCTGGTCTACTGAGGATTTTCTACATCAACTCCAAGCCCTTTGCTTTTACCATAATTATGAACTAAATGTGCTAAAAGACAATATTTCATAAATACACTAGCTCAAACTAAGAATTATTAACTATTTAAGTAGTTCAGAACCAAACCTAGTGGGCAATCACCAGTTAAGAGTATTGCTGGAACTTTCAGTTTATGGTATTTCTGAAAGCTTGGAGCTCAAATCCTACAAAATTATTTCCACCTCCATTCTATTTAAAACCAATGAAAGTATTTATTTAGTATACAAAGCCTCCAGTAAGATACAAAATTCAGATTCATTATAAATAATGATTTATACAGAGAATATCACCCTTTGAAGAAATACACACACCACCAACCTAAGCCTACCACATTCCCACTAAAGTGATCCAGATTATACAAGACCCACAAGATTTTATTTTTCTCTCAGGCTTGTGAAGTGATGAAGATTAACTAGCCTTACTACTGAGACATTTTTTCACTCTATCAGTTATAGAAGAAAAGCCAGAGGAAAAAAAAATAAAGATACAGAGTAGTATCACTCACCTTCTCTTAGGGTTTGGCCTTACAAATGAGAAGTCAGAGGCGCATAAACATGCTTTAAAAATACTCAGCCCTGAAAAGCATCTAGCACTGACCCTTAACTTGTATGGCTGTGAGTGATCATTCCATGCACATTACTCTCCCATGATAGACTGAAATAATATCAGTGCTGAAGTACTGTTCTATTACCAAACCCTGTGGGCTTAGAGCTGAGAGATTATACAAATCTCTTCCATATATCCTGCTCCCAAAACACACACAGCTAATAAACCTCCTCCTACTTGCCTTTGGGTTCATTCTGAAGAGTTTGACATCTGGTTGGCTTGCTTAAAATAAAAAGTCCAACTAGTAGGTTTGTTTTTATGATCCAGAGTGGGATGTGCTCTTGCTGGAGCCCTCAGGCCAGGTGAAAAACACTTGTGTTAAGATGCTACTTCATGGCCCTTCAGGGATCTAATGAGCTATATAATCTGCACACAGGGAAGTGTGACATTAGCTTGCATACAACTATAGAAATTAAAAACAAGGAGCCTATAATAGTTTGAATATTTTTCAGTAAATAGTACAGCTGGTGAACTGCAGATACTGCTAAATTTAGAACGCAAGTGCTTAGCAATGTTCTGTAAATATCCATACATTTCAATGCTTATAGGAACATGGAATACACCTCTCCCTGAGCCTTAGTCCTAATTTTTCATATTAAAAGAGGCCTGAAAGACCTCAAGTTTTACAACACCCACGTAGCTACATGATCCATTAGAATTCTGAGAAAGATCAAACCACCACACAGCTTTCAAAGTAGCAAGAATTTTCTCTAGGATAAAGAGGTCTCAGATATTATACTACAAATACCAAAACTGAATGGTAGTTTGAAGACATTGCTGTTGCTCCTTATTGTGCTGCAGTTCATATCAATTTCATTATTTGTTTCCAATGTCTGTTTTGCACATCTCAAGCTTTCAAATGGTGAAGTCTCTGGAAAGATCTGTGCTACAAATACACTGCTCTACCACACATGAACCCTCAGTATCAATCCACAAATGCTCCAAGTATGAGCAAGCCACAATTTAAAGCCCACTAAAATAATGGAACAAAATACAAGCAGAAAGCAGTACAGATGTCAGTATTGTGTGTGCTTTCAGCATTCGGTTCAGATATTGCTTCAAGGGTCACCAGGGACATTACCAGGCTTTTTAAGGTACTTCAGTAAAAATTACTTCAGTTGAGCTCTGCAGCTTGAGTCTTCCCAGTTCAGTAGACCATTCCAAAAGATTTATCCATGGTAACTGTTTACTTTGTCCATGCATTCAGCCTTCAACATCACACCCAACAGCTGGATTCAGGAAACACTGTGCTAGAAGTCAAGACACAAATCAAGGGGTACACAATTGTAGTAGGTATTTAGAAAAAGCATTTGTAATGATTGCATGAACTAAAGGAAGCCCTATGAGCAAACAAAATTACATCATGTAAGAGAAGAAAACTGTTAAGTTAGGAAAAGAAATAGTTTTACGTGAACTCCATTATAACCACACCAGTGTGATTTTTGTTTGTTGGGGTTTGTTTTGTTTTTAAATACTGAAAGACAAGCTCTGCTTGATCTGCCTGATGAAAAAGCTCAGTATTTTCATCATGCACTACCTCAACACTATCAGATGTTTTAATGAAGGAGTCATTCATTCTACAGGTTCTGTGGAAAGATTCATTTGCCAAAGTGGATTTGCAGAAGTCACTAGGACTCAAAATCACAGAATCATCAAGGTTGGAAGAGACCTTCCAAGACCATCCAGTCCAACAGCATACCTTCATCACCACTAGACCACATCACCCAGCGTCCCATCCAGACGCCTCCTGAACACCTTTAGGGGCAGTGACTCCACCACCTCCCTGGGCAACCTATTCATGAAGTTTACTCACACAATACAGGCTATGAAGCCTTAATGCAAAACCATGCTCCTGCATGGGAAGCAAATGGGCGCAAGGTGCAATCAGTGCACAAGTATTACAGACCACACTTCAGTTAGTATGGAGTAGAGTAACTCAATTTTATTTGAGCACAAAAATGCCAGGTGAAAAGTGAAAGTTGAGGAAGAGCAAGAGCCTTTAATCTTTACTGATCAGGACAGAAATTTAACAGCTTTAAATGGTGGCAGGTAAGTCACTTGACTAGCAGGTCAAGCACACAACATCTGCAGACAACGATGCAAGAGAAGACACGACCACAAGCGTTTAGAAGGGAAATCTGTGTCCTCCCACTTGGGCAATTATCTTTACAGATGACTGCATTCTGACAAAATCAGCTTCTGGTAACCAAGTTGAAGAACAGCTGTATCTGACAGAGTCAACAGCAAGAGATGCTAGCATGTCATTTCAGCTCTTCACCTGAAAACTCTCAATGTTTCAATACCTGTAAAAAGTGTGTAATATTTTAAAGTGTGTTTAGATAAGTCTCTGAAATTACATCTGGGTTTCTGGCATCTTCACTCATGGAGATTAAGCATACTATAGTCAGCATAAAGCAGTAACACCTTTCCTGCTGAAGATCTGAAACACCAAACCACTGTTAGGGGAAGTCACTGGCAGAGCACCTGGACCCAAGAAGAACTGAAGTGATAAACAAGCTTTTGACAGCTGCAGCCTTTTCTGCAGGTGCAAGAGGCATTTACTTCACTGCAGTTTGGCTCAGTTTAACAATTAGTTCAACAGCTAGTTGAAAATTTAGAAACAGGTTTGGTTTTATTTGGCCTTCTCAGATCTTGTGCTTAACTGAGAAAAGGAAGAGGGGAAGGGAAGGTCCTCCCCAGTCAGTTTCAAAGTTCATTAAGACTGTTGTATTTAACAGGACTATAAAGTTTAGTCTCAAGGATATGTGGTATTTTGCAACTGATTATATTACTAAAATTTGACCATCACACAACACAGAAAAGCCTCCCACAAGCAAGTACTATCCCACCTTGAAGAGCCCTTATGAACACAGTTCCCCCTGTACCACCCTCAGCTGCAGTTTCCACAGTCAAGCTTGCCCAACAGCATCACTGCCAGCGGGCTGCATCTAACTGAACAAGCGTGGAAGAAAAGCATCCTAACAACAAAATCCCTATTTCTGTTGACTACTAAGGAGCTTGGAACACTTAATTCAGCTGAAGGTGTTAGAAGCTAAGCAAGTAAATCCCATCCTGAATATCTAACCTGAGGGCAGGAACTGGGATATGTCTTGCTGTACAAGTGAGTGCACAAATGCTGCACACAAGCACAGAGTTATCCCCTGCTTGACCCACACCCCCAACCCATACCAGCCACCACCTCTTCAAGGATAATACAGGGAATACTTTTCAGTCTCTCTATTGCACAGCAAAAATTGAAGTTCTGGGATAACAGGATGAAGCTAGTTTTGTCTACATTTTTTTCTTCAAACTGTTGAGTGATTTTATTTTAAGATATTGTGTTACATAAATTTAAGTTAAAAAGCCCTTTTAAGCTTTCATAACATTAAAATAAGCAACAATACTTCATCTTGTGTATCAAAATACAAACAAGGATTAACATCCTACATTTCACCATCCACATTGCCTTAAATGTCTTGGCACCATAAGACACTGTCTTATTTTTTTGGCAACATATTGTAGGTTAAAAGTGATCACTGAAGTAACCTCAGCTAACAAACATCCAACATTTTTAGAGGATTATCAGACTTTCTAAACCTCTGCCCAATTTAAGATTGAAGCATTATTTGAAAGGATAGATGTCTGTCTCCTGAAAGCACACAGTGGAAAGAATGGTTAGAAGACAAATTATTCCAGCTTGTAGCCAACTGCACCAGAACTTTAACTACACTCAAATATATCTGGGTGATAAGAATAAACTGCTACATATGCAGGGACTATAAACAGGGCAGCGATTAGAGCAAGACTAAGGAAACTACTAGAAGATAGAGATGCAAAAGGGCAATGAGGCTGGTGAGAGGTCTGGAAAACAAGCCTTATGGAGACTGGCTGAGGGAACTGGGGCTATTTAGCCTGGAGAAGAGGAGACTGAAAGGAGACCTTATCCCCCTCTACAACTACCTAAAGGGAGGTTGTAGTGAGGCTGGTGTTGGTCTCTTCTCCCGAATTGCTAATGAGAGGATGAGAGGAAATGGCCTCCAGTTCTGTCAGGGGAAGTTCAGGTTGGATATTAGGAAGAAGTTCTTTACCGAGAGGGTGGTTGGGCACTGGAATGGGCTGCCCAGGGAGGTGGTGGAGTCACCGTCCCTGGGGGTGTTCAAAAAACAGGTTGATGAGGCACTTGAGGCCATGGTCTAATGGTTAGGAATATGATGGGATAAAGGTTGGACTTGATGACCCTGGAGGTCCCTTCCAACCATAATGATTCTATGATTCTATTCTATGATTCCAAAGTTCACAAGGAAAGATGGTGGAGAAGCAACAATGAAGATTATTTACAGAACAATCCCAACAGAGACAGGGCTCAGAGAAACCCACCTCTATAAAGCACAAGATTCAAGATGTGAATCAAATTAGGCAGGGGAGATACCAAGAGAACTAAGACTTCAAGTAGGAAAAGTGGCACCCATGGAGATGTCAATAGCTCCAAATACAAATCCCAAAAAAGGACCCTACAGAAAAGTTAGCCCCAAGTAGTAGGGCTTATTCTTCAATGTCCAGTTTGCAATGCAAGAAAAATTTCATCTCAAGACCTGAGGGCTTAAAATAACCCTAATTACAGATGACTTAAGAGACTCTACAAGACTAAAAGGCAACAGGAGGTGAATAGTTCCCAGCAGTTTCACTTTGACATCAGGGTTGAGGGACAAGAGAGAGCCTATTGAGGTCATACATTTAGGTTTAAAGACTTCTGTGGGCAAGCAAGTAAAAGCTGTATAGCGAATGCAATACTTGGTGGATAACCATACCCAGAGATCAGTTATCAGTGGTGCATGGGAGAACACACTAAACAGGAACCCAGCCCAGTTCACCAACTTGTTTCCTGTCATCTGTTGCTGGCAGAGCAGGCTCACTGCAAGTAGGAGAAAGGCAGGAAGACCTGCAAAACAGCATTAAAATTCTGCTTAACTCTGACAAATGGGAAAACTGTTCTGACAAACAGGATACAATTCAGTTCTGAAAGGTACGCTCAGGCAGGATTAACCATGCCAAAAGGAAGGAGAGTTCTTCTGGAGAAAGCTGTGGGCTAGGTTGGATCAACAAGCTGACCTTGAAATAAGCGTTAAGCTGTTGTAAGCGAGTCAAACGTATGGGGATGCATAAACAGGAATATTGGCTCCAAGGCACACAAAACAGCCTTTTTACTCCACTTAGCACAGGAAAGCCCCAGCTGAAATACAAAGTTGGGCTTTAAGCACCACACTGGAAGACAAATGTGAACTTGATAGAAGAACAAAAACTATTAGAGCTGAAAAAACATGACCTCTTGGGAAGAACTGAATACATTAGTTTTATTTAGGCCAAGAGTATCACAAGGCTGCAGGGTGGAGGGCAAGATACAAGGAAACAGGAACATGACAGAGATCAAATATTTTTAAAAGATTACTTACTATGGGGAAAGAATAGCTGTCTCTCATGCCCAGGGAATTAGGCAACAGGCTTGACCCGCAGTAAGGAAGATGTCTAGTTCCTATTCAAAACAAGTTGTAATGCTGAGGACAGTAAAGAGCTGGGCTGAGGAGAAAGAGCTACTCAAGCCTCTTATCACATTAGATGTGCAATACCGGTACGGGGCAGGGGACTCACAGCCAGCCTACACATTTTTCAGCCCTACTTTTTACTATTACCTTGATTTCAAGCCGTCTTTGCTTACCCTCCTACACTGTGTGTTTCATTCGTATGAGCTAGAAATTACTCTTCTGATTTTTCACATTAAAACTTCAGGATTTGCATATTCAGGTTATTTTATTCTGCAACAAAAGAAGAGTCACACCTGCCTCATACTTTCTTCATGCAGAAATAAATTGACCTCAATCACCTCCCAGGGCAGCATTCAAATTTCAGAAATATTGCAGTATCCCATTGCCCCTTTCTCCTCTGACCAACAGAAACCAGAAGCCAATTACTTCAGGAGGACACGTGTGCTCAGCCTTCCAACAACCTAGAACAGTGATGCAAAAGCTCTCATTGATGTGGTGTCACAAAGCAGTCACACAAACACACCCATCTTTTACCACAGCTATAGCCTCAGGCTTGGTTAGGACTTCCTGAGGATGGAACATGCTGCAATCAAACCAAATGCTCCAGAATAAAATCGAATGTACGCAGGGTTTTCCAAACGGGGAGCTGAAGTGGACAGCATTATTTACAGCCAGTCTGACAAGTTACATGATCACATTTTAACTGCAAAAATCACTAAACTGAGGAAGAATTAACTCTAAGAACTCAAGCACAAATAGGACACCTACAAAGCATATGACAGACACAACATACTATCTTTTTCCATCCTCTGATAGTTTTGGTACTACAAGTAGTTGTCCGCTTTGTTTAAATGCAGATTTGTGAATGATGAAAATAGAGCTGCCACAGTCCATCTTTACCCTCCAGGAACTCTACAATTTCTTACCCCAAAAGAAACGAACCAGACAGGTCTGGTGAGCATGGAGCACTAATGAAAGAAGATGGGGTAAGCAAGCACACACATACCCAAGCTCACATGGACTATCATACGTACTTAGAAGTGAACAGGCTAAGCTTCATGTTCCAGTGCCAGCAGTATTTTCTTCTAACCAGCAACCCTGCTATTGTATCTTAACCTTCAGTAGCCTCTGACAAAGCAACAGCACTTCAGTTTAGCCTCCAAGTTACTCACATTTCTCAAAATCATCAAGTTTCATAAATCACAGAATCAGAGAATGTGCTGAGTTGGAAGGGACCCATCAGGATCTTTGAGCCTAACTCCTGTCCCTGTGCAGGACACCCCAAGAGTCATACATGTGCCTGAGAGCATCATCCAAACATCTCTTGAACTCAAGCAGGCTTGGTCCTGCTCCCACTGCCCTGGGGAGCCTGTTTCAACTTCATGGTTCCATTTAATCAATTTTAAAAACTGAAAAGATGAGGTCTAGGTACCCACTCCTCTTCCCTTTCCCACTAGAAGAAATACATACCATATTTTATTCAAGTAAGTAGTTATTGAATGCTGTTCTCATTACTCCTCTCCTCCTCCTCACTTACTAAATACTGCATCAGATCACACTCTGGAGCACAGCAGTAGTCTTGAAGCATGCTTACACACAACTACACTCCATTCCAAATAGGACAATGAATAATTATTTGCCACTACTATTAAACTGGGATAATTGAGCAAAAAGGCTCCTTTTTAAAAAAACTAAAGACTGTAATTTTAACTGTCAGTTCATAAAAAAAAATTACAGCCATACAAATAGATCCTGGGTATTTGAATAGAGACCATCACTTAAAACAAAAATCATACCCTCGAGCCATCCATAGAACAGACTTCTATGTTACGAAAACAAAGGTGTTCATACCCTTCATACCATGGTACTCAAAGTTCCTGCAACCTCAGTGGCCATCTACAAGTTGACTAAGAAACCCTGAGCTGCAAGGGACAGAACCCAGCAGATCCAGACCCATCCAGCCTCAAGCACATTTCTGAAACTCTGCTGATTCCTAATCTACATCACACCTGAGGCTCCAAACTTCAACCTTTTTCATATTCTGAGTGCTACTTTTGGACTGTGGAGTGTGATAAAGCAACAGGGTTTGTCAGATCCTAATGACATACAGCTTTTTGTCACTTGCATCCTTCCTTAAATATGATAATTTTTCATCCTTCTAAAATCAAAAGATGTGAAATCAACAGAAATCTTGAAGACAGAAAGGAACATTTTTCATTGGGAAAGCAGGGGGAGTTAAAGGAAGCAGTACCTTTAAAACAAGAATTTATGCTATAAGCAAGTTTTGGAGGGTAGAATAAAGAACACAAACATACAGTACTCAGTAGTAACTGTATGAAATGGAGGAATACTTTAATACTGCAAAATCTAAAGCCACAATTTAAAAAGTGAGACATAATGCATGTGCACAGCACTGAAGGAATGATTTAGTGCCACTGACATCAACACAAATTGCACAGAGCAAAAATTAAACATTCTGCAATAATAACTTGAACCACCCAATTAAGTTAAAAAACACATTTACCCTACAAATTAAAAAACCTCCCAAACCCCTCAAAGGCATTAATGCTGTCCACAATGTTATTTGAGATGCAAATTAGAGACCTAAAGTTAATATAACACCAACAGAAGTTCCTATTATTCCCATTCATGGCTCAAGGGAAGGCGACAGTAGAAGAGAAGCCACAGCCTTGTTGTATGAGCTCTTATTAGGACAGTAAAGGGTTTTGTTCATTTTTCAAGTTAACCCACGTTAACTTCAGTGTAGAAATTGCCAAATTATAAATGTGATCTTTCATACAGCCAGAAAACATCATGCATTAACAAATCAACAGCAAGCCAGCTGCCGAGGCTGGCTGGACAGGAGAAAAGGAGTTAAGGATAAACAAATATTCCTCAGAAAAAGAGGAATTCAGACCCTGTCTTCCAGCATCTGTTTACAGCACAAAACTAAAGGTACAGACATTGGTGCTGCAGTTATTTCTTCAACTATTTCCTGCACCAGTTGGGTTCCAATTTTAAAGCACAGCAAACACAGAAAGATTTCTTCCATCCCAAATGCTTTTCCTACAGTGACATCGTCTCGGTGTACTGAGTCAGTTTTGCAAATGACACTTTTAATGACAGCTCTAGGCAAAATATTGCTTGATTTCACACTCTTAGCTCAATCTGTGCAGACAGACTTACACACATTGAAGTGAAATTGCCATCACTGGCACTGTATGTCCAAGGCTCTAGGCCTGCAATTCAATATATCATTGACAGTATTCTTCCCTGTACTTTCCTAGAGTTTAATTTTCACAGGAACTTAAACCAACGTTATCACAGCAAATTCTGAGCAAAGGATGCTCACATCAGGTAATCAGAACCCTTGATCTTCCTTTTAACACCCAACCAGCAAAACACAAGTGATGGTCTGTGCTTCACTAAAATATAAAACATAATTGGAAAGCCAATTATTTGAGTTTTGTTTTTATAACTCAGGAAGTTTCCCAGTTGAAACATCTCATTTTCTCAAGCATGATGCTCAAATGCTTGCTTAAAAAAA
This sequence comes from Aegotheles bennettii, assembly GCA_013398125.1. Taxonomy (NCBI): domain Eukaryota; kingdom Metazoa; phylum Chordata; class Aves; order Caprimulgiformes; family Aegothelidae; genus Aegotheles; species Aegotheles bennettii. The sequence goes on from VZRW01010755.1 coordinate 176,684, forward strand.
TACTGCTGCCACTAAACTGAGAACCATAACCCAGATAATGTATTTAGTAACAACCCTGCCTACGTCCTCACCTCAACCTAAAAATTAGCAGAAATATCGCCTTCAGAAGTTATTTCTGCCCACTACAAAACATTTGAAGTTAGCTGAGGAGTTTCTTGCCAGCTTGGTGATGACATTATTTCCCAAGCTGATTGAACAGAAACACTAAAACAGCACAAAATGTAGAAAAGGCAGTATTAAAGAGTTGACAGTTACCTTGATTTCAGGCTTTTCTGTACTCAACAGTACTGCAATATCCAATTGGGTCATCGCAGGAAAGTGTGTGAAACAGCCTAGAAAGGCGTCAAAAACTTGCCTTTTTTTACAGGCCTCCTTTGGAGGGGGAAAGAAAATCCTTAAAGAAAACCATTCTCTGAAAATATGAACTGTCTCAATCCCCCTAGCAGAGCCTTTACAGTTAAGAGAAACCAAAGTGCAGGGGTTTTTTTTTATACACTCTCCTTCTTCACTGGATTGCAATACTTCACTGTCAGCTAAGATCTTGTTAGCCACACAACTTCATGATGTACCAGAAAAGTTGTCAGCATGACTGACATACTTGAGAGGTAGACGTTTAAGAGCTTAAAACAACTTACCCAGTAAGAAAATATCAACCACTACAGTACACCAAGCTCAAGTAGCCGATTTCCCAGCTCTGAATTTCTTTCTTAGAATTAATGAACAGGGCTACCTTCTGCTCATTAACCCTTCCTTCAGGAGCGTTCATAAAGCCCTTCACAGGTTTATGTGTGGTTTCACACACCCCACCCCACCTCCTCCCCAATAAGCTTATGTTACTTACAGTATCTAGAATAAGAGTTAGAGCTATGTTTGTAATGGAAAGGAATCTCTTACATGTTCTACCATAATATATCTCAAAATTTAAGTTTATATGTAGATTGCATAAGACTAAAGACAACAGCCTATGAATGTTTACCTGCAAGATCATTCTTACATAAATATCAGATCACAAAAATGCAGTACTTTAAAAAGAGTCCAACAAGTTTAGTTTATAGAAATAAAAATTAAAGCTAAAAGCAGCACAAAACTTGTGGGCCTGTGGGGAAGAGGGAAATTCACTGTTGCCACAAGGGAAAATTTCTGCTTATATTATGACCTTCAAAATACACAAAAAGAAATGTAAATCACAATATAAATACTAGTATTTTCCACTAAAGTTCTAACAAGACTTCTTACTACTTTTTAAGAAAACTCAAAGCAGAACCAGAAAGGACAAATTCTTAGAACTAAACTCAAAACCAGCATCAAAAAAAAAAGTGTAGAAGCAAGGAAAGAATCATGTTTGGAAAGTTTTAAGTACACCATGTTTCTAAAGGGAATAATCTATCAAACCACAGGAGGTGACTAGAACTGCCATCATCACTGCTAACACAAAGGAATGTAGATTGGGGGAAGCAACAGAGGAAGGGGGAGAAAGAAGAGGGAAGGGAAAAAGAGCAAGAACTAAAAAAGGGAGCTAGAGTAATGGCTACCAGACTCTCAAGGAATTCCTATAGGAAAGAATAAATCCTTCATGCTATTTTAAAATAAAGCAATCCATGTAATAAATTGCAGTCATCTCAGTAACACTAAGCCTTCAGTTTATCTGCCCACCGTATTTTCATAAATACAGTTTTATGGCATGTACTAAACTTCCAAAGCTTAACACAGCGGCTGCGAAAACAAATAGTATTTCTTCTTTCAGCCTCCTTGTTCTTCTGAATCATAGCACCCTGCAGAAAAACAGCTTTGAAAGAGGAAGTAGGAAAGTTTAACTACACCAAATTTAAAATATCCCTTTACAATTATTTAATCAACTTTAATTCTCCAGTTAAGAGACAATAACTATGGGTTACATACTGGCAGGTAAAGGCTGATGGAGGACAGCCAGATTACCACAGCATGGAACAGCCTGAAAGGATATAATTAGGGAGATGATCTTATAGATCAGTATTTTATGTTTATGTCTAATAAGCAGCATGTACATTCATATGAATAGTAGAATCTTGTTAATGACAAAAAAATAGGGATGTCTGTCCCTGTAACAGACATTAATATGAACAGTATTCCCCAGAAATTCAAAATAAATGAGCAGTAAACCTATTTTCCTCCTCAGAGTTCCACCAGCTTATGTAGAACTACTTGGGAATGTGTTTTAGCTCCCTGCACATACTTATCTCCTGCCTCTGAGGACAAGTGTGCCAAGGCATTTTCAGAATCACAACAATTGTAGACACCAGCTCTCTGGGCTCGATCACGTACTCTGCATCTCCAATAAAACCAGACCAAGTCACATGCCTCATTAGGAAAGTTTTTGCTATCCAGCAAACATTATACTCCAGATTTCACAAGCCTGACTGGAAGCAAACAGACTATTCACAATTAAAACACATCCAGAAACATCTCAGCTTGCCACAAGATACACAAACTTGCTGCTTCTTGCCAAAAACGGCTTTGACAAAAATATTTCCTAGCAGTCGGGCATATGAATGGGAGGCAGCGTAACAGTGAGGGCTGTAATAACTGTTCTCAGGAGCTAATTTTAATGTAAGCACAGTGAACCAGAAAATAGAGCTGACCAGCTGGCTCAACTCATCCCGAGGCCTAGAACTCTGCACGCACACTAAAGGCCGCTGTCTTATCTGCCCTGACTCACCAAGCCACTCTCAACCCCGCCACCTGGAAGCCCCAGAGCTGCTCCGAAGCCCCACGGCCGTGTCCTGCAGGGTTATGATGGACATTTATCATTCACCTCAAGAGAAAACGCCTTGGCTTTCAGACCTCCACCAGGAGAGCCCTGATAAGCGACGCAAGGCTGAACCAGAGGATCCTCTACAGCAGGCAGCCTGTCTGTCTCACAGGACTGCCCTAAATAACACCCACATTTCAAGAACAGGTCGCTATTTTGCCTTTAAGTAGCCAAGAAGGCATTTAATTAGCCAAATAATCAGAACAAAGCCATGGCACTGCCCTTAGAGGGGGCAGATAGCACAGAGAGCCTGCTCACTCCTCCACCTCGGACTCCTCAACCCCACTGGCGTTACCCGAAGAGCCATAAATCCGGCACCAACTTTCTCGCTGCTGGGGCAGAGGAAGGAAGAGCACGACCACCTTCCCCCCCCGCGATGTGGGAAGCGGCTGTCGTGGGGAAACACGCACCTACTCCCACCTAACTCTCTCTTTCAGGGGCAAAAA
>VZRW01010755.1:181127-227480 GCA_013398125.1 Aegotheles bennettii
CTGGGGCCTGGCCAGGTGGGCAGCGTGTGGAGGCTGCCCTTCGGCTGGAGAGGGGCCCGAGCGTGCCAGTGAAAGCTGCCCCCTGGGTTTGGGCCTCGGCGGTCTGTGGGTGACCCGGCCCGGCCTGGCAGCACTGCCAGAGCCTCCCCGCAGGGAGGGCGAGGTGCGGACACCGCGCCTGTGGCAGTGCCGGAGGGGGCAGGAATCCTCCCCCAGCAGCCATTGCCGGGGCTTGCCCTGCCCAGCTCCCGCTCTGGAGTTCCCCCCCCGTGGCCGGTTCCCCAGCCGTGCTGCGGAACGCTGTGCTTACACTGCCCTCTGCCTGCCTGCTCCTGCTCCTCTCGGCCGGCACCTTCCAGCCCATCCTGCTGGAAGCAGCTTCACCTCCCACAGGGTCCTGCATGGACCCAACTGGTGCCGGTTTTTGTCTCTCAAAATGGAGGGCAGGAAAAAAAAATGTGCTTCTTACTCTGCAAGAAATATTCCTATGGGAGTTTCTTAAAGGCAGTCGTGAGTCAGCCGTAGCGAGGAAGTGGGATGTGTTTGGACAACAATTCCATTGTGTGCTTGTCAGGGCAGAGTCTGCTTTGTGTGGATGCATAACCCTGAACATCATGAGAAACCAAATCCTGCTTTACTGTTGCCCACAGGCCTAACGTTACTGAGGTACAGGTATTTTTTATTAATGGCAACACTCAGCAAGCTCTTCTCGTCCCTTTAACAAGCATCTGTTATTTCAACCTTCTGCAACCTGTTCTTCAGCGTTTGCACGTGGAGTTGTATTTCACTCCCTCAGCTTTCCTTTGACCCAGAAGTTTTTCAGCTGACTTTTATCTTGCTGTCCTGTAAGATTTTGCTGAATTACAGGACAGTTAATCGGAGTTAACACTGCAATGCAGAGTCCAAATCAAAGCTCTGTTCCTGGGATGGCCTTACTTCAGCTTCCTTGTTTTCCAGGCTTTCCAATTTTAACCTTAACAGACCGATAGCATAAAACCAATTTTACTTCAAACAGCACTACTGGATTTTGCTGCTTGTTCTTCATCACTGTCCTCTCATATTTGACACCCTACAGTACCCAGTTTCTTGAAAAAGTTTGCATGTTTATTTTGATAAACCTTAGGCTGAAATCTTCTCAAACAGTTTTCCAAGATACCCTTCCCAGTTATACAATGAATATTTAAATAAGTGTACTAGTTCTCTGTAAGTTCAACACCCACCTCTCTTTTAGAAAGATCTTGTGAGTGATTAAAGATACACAGAGGAAAGTACACAGCTCTCTCCCATCATTCAGTCCTGGCTCTTGAAATACTTTCTGGTTGTGCTCATTTCGCTCCTGGCCTTGTTGTGAATTCTAGTGCATGGGAAATCATAGTTCATCTGCTTCCATGATCCTACCCATATCTTTGGCAGGGATTTGGCTCCATCCTGTAATCAGTTTTGTACACAGAACTCCCCACTGAAAACAAGTTATCCCTGAAGCATTTCATTGCTAAATCCTTATCCAAACTTAAAATTAACTATTTCTTATTTTCTTAAATGAAGTCATAATATAATTTTATCTTTCACAACTATTATACCTAAGTATTCCACTGCAGTTTAGCAGCTCAGGCGTGAGATTTTGATCTAAAACTGGTTTTCCCTCACCTGCAACTTCAACCGTTCTTACAGTTTTGAAACCAATATTAATGTTCTGCTCAGTTAAGCCACAATACTTTCCTCCAGCCTCCTGCATTATTTCTGCTGCAAGTAAAGGTGAAATGAGGGAGAACTTTGTCTTTCTGAAACTGAACTGCCTTTATATTGCAACTGTTTACTTCCAGCTGTGGCGATGGGGGAGGCTGTGAGAGGAGCCACAGTCGCACTCCCCCAGCAGCCAGTACTTCTGCTCTCAGCTTCCACAGGCTGGGTATTTCCAACTAGGGTAAAAACTTGGCAGTAATTGAATTATCTTATGGATTAGATAACTCTTAAATCTTCCTGCTCGTCTTCTGTAATGCTCCCCTGTGATTTCTTTTATCACTTTCTGTTCTTTTCTCCAACTTTTCTCAGCCTTTTTTCCATTGTGATCATGGCTGATAGGCTTCTTTTGGGGTGGAGCTGCCTCCAACTGTCTGTAGTCCAAAAACAGTTGGGAAGCTGAGCCCTAAACTAGTGGTGTTGCAGAGGTGGTCCCTCCTGTGATCAGCTGGTTGCATCCCAAAACTTATCCCATGGGCAAATAACATACAACAGCCAACAAAAACTAAGGGTCTGGTGTGGGAGGTCGGAGTGAGTGATCATGTTGGAGACAGGGCAGGTGGCAGCTTTAATCAATATCATGCGACATTCAACCATAGTCTTCTTTTACTTTATACCCAAGAGTAAAGCTCTGGCAGGGATCCAGTTTATAATTCAGATCTTGGTAAACACAGACCTACATTTCCCTCATGACAAGGTTCGATAGTAATTGTCTAGCACTTTAAATATCTAATTACAAACATGCTACCACATGTTAAAGTGGTCGGTGTCTGTTCACTCAACTGTGTGTCTCCAGGAAGGACCATCTGTTTCCAACAAAACAGAGACATGAATGTAGACAGGTTTCTAAATTTAAAATAAAAGAAAAACACTAAAGAGAGATGCAAAGCTGCCTCTACAATCAAGTACAAGCTGAAATAGGTGCAATCAGAATGAACCTCAGGAGCAAGTTTTCACCTAGGGGAACTGATGCATGGCATGATTGCTCTAAGATGCCCTTCTGGGAATGATTTTATGCACCTAAACTACTGAAGTAAGCATATACAAGACTTTATATACAGATTATATGTTCAGTTTGGTCTGTCTTCACCCCTGTTTTTCATCAAGGAATAGAAGTTCCTTTTATGTCCTGTCTCAACACCTAGCTCCTAGATCCAGTTATTCACAAAAGGAGAACATGGTAGGGAGACATGAGTGACACACTGGCTTTGCCTCTCACACAAAAACAACAGGTAGACCTTAACACTACGTCTGTTTTACTACCAAGCTGTAAATGTGGGTTATCTTGATTTCAGGAAGGCATTTGACACTGTCTCCCACAGCATCCTTGCAGCTAAACTTAGGAAGTGTGGTCTGGAGGACTGGGCAGTGAGGTGGATTGTGAACTGGTTGAAAAGAAGAAGTCAGAGAGTTGTGGTCAATGGGATGGAATCCAGTTGGAGGGCCATGACTAGTGGAGTCCCTCAGGGGTTGGTTCTGGGACCTGTACTATTCAATATTTTCATCAACGACCTGGATGAGGGTACAGAATGTACCCTCAGCAAATTTGCTGATGACACAAAGCTGGGAGGGGTGTCTGACACACCAGAGGGTTGTGCTGCCATTCAGTGAGACCTGGACAGGCTGGAGAGTTGAGCGGGGAGAAACTTAATGAAACTCAACAAGAGCAAGTGCAGAGTTTTGCATCTGGGAAAGAACAACCCCATGGATCAGTATAGGTTGGAGTCTGACCTGGTGGAGAGCAGAGAAGGGGAAAGGGATCTGGGGCTCCTGGTGGACAGAAGGATGGCCATGAGACAGCAATGTGCCCTTGTGGCCAAGAAGGCCAATGGCATCCTGGGTTGTATTACAAGGGGTGTGGTTAGTAGGTCAAGAGAGGTTCTCCCCCCCCTCTATTCTGCCCTGGTGAGGCCACATCTAGAGTCTTGTGTGCAGTTCTGGGCCCCTCAGTTCAAGAAGGACAGGGAACTGCTTGGAAGAGTCCAGCACAGAGCCACAAAGATGATGAAAGGAGTGGAACATCTCCCTTATGAGGAGAGGCTGAGGGAGCTGGGTCTCTTTAGCTTGGAGAAGAGGAGACTGAGGGGTGACCTCGTTAATGTTCATAAAAAGGGTGAGTGTCAGGAGGATGGAGACAGGCTCTTCTCAGTGATGTCCAGTGATAGGACAAGGGGGAACGGGTGCAAGTTGGAACATAGGAGGTTCCAGGTGAACATAAGGAAGAACTTTTTCACTGTGCGAGTGACAGAGCACTGGGACAGGCGGCCCAGAGGGGTTGTGGAGTCTCCTTCTCTGGAGACATTCAAACCCCGACTGGATGTATTCCTGTGTGCCCTGCTCTAGGTTGTCCTGCTCTGGCAGGGCAGTTGGACTAGATGATCTTTCGAGGTCCCTTCCAACCCCTTACATTCTGTGATTCTGTAATCTAGGCAAATTACCACCTAAGATCAAGAAGGGAAACAGAGGAGACTATGCAACTCTTTTATTATTATTATTTTCATGCTGTTTGTAGATATGGAGCCCAGCAGCTATTTGATGTAGTTAAAGAAATTAAGTGCAAAAAGCCAGACACTCTAGCATGCACAGCTGCTCATAAAGTTCATTTCCAACACAATTTCAAATTGCTTGTATGGTATTTGGCTGTGTGCACTGATCACTTTATACTTAGCACAGCATTAGTAAGCCAAAAGTCAGTGTATTTACAACATACCGTGCTCCTCTTACAATGAGTTACAGAAGCAAGACAAGTAAGTGAGTTGGGATAGCAAATCTCAGGTAAATTTACCCCAAATAATGGTATTTCTCTTATTGTAGCAATCGCTGTTAGTCATTCATCTGTTTCCCCATAAAATATGTAAAATGGAAAAGGGGCCTCTGTTTTAAAAGACAAGTTTATGAACGCCTGTCAGAAAGATTCCAGATCCAATAAAATCCTCCGCTGATCCTGTTTCCCTCAGGGTCACTTTGCACTCACAGTCGGAAGCAAGGGGGCAATATGGATTCCATCTCCCGGCCCAGGGAGCCCCCACGCAAGGGGGTGAAGAAAGAACCCAGACTGACTTTGGACTTCAACATCACAGAACAGGTACAGGAAACATTGCTTAGATATTGAGGGGTCTTGTGATATCCTGTGTGTTTTGGGAGGATGTTTGAGCATGGCTGAGCTTCATCAAAGATGCTTTTCACACTTCTCCATTCTTTCTGTTAGCAGTTTCACAGCTGAGCATACAGGTTCTGGGCACAAGAGGAAGTTCTGCCACTAATTATACATATCAGTTGGTGGTTTTAATGTAAACCTTTCTCGGACTGCTCAAACAGATGAGTTTTCTGTATGAGGTACTTCTCCTTACTTATGTTCAAGGGCTTGTTATAAATGAGACAAAGCAATAAGAATGTTAAATAAGTAAGGTGGAACTGAGAAGCAAAGCAGTGTTCAGCATCAAAATCTAAAACAAGCAGAGGTCTGACATCCTGGGATATTGGAGTCAGGGGTCTCTCATATACCACTACGAGCTGGCTAGACATGATGTTCTCTGTGAACTCTTAAAAGGATTTTCAGAATGTTGAGTTAATCATGACCAGATCAGGTTTTATTGAATTTCATGGAAGGGTGATTCCATCTCGTGCCCCCTGTACACAGCTGACTTTTCCTACACCCAGCCTTTCACCTCCATTACCTGCTATTCCAGGCACACAGTTGCCTGCTTCCTCTTAAACTGAGCCATCTGGCTAGAATATACTTAATTTTTCAGGGTATGAATTAGCCACAGGATTTCAAAAAGGGCAAATCAAGCTCCCAGTGCTGAGCCAACACAGCATTGTTCTGCTTTTCACTGCAGTCCCCTAGGAACAGTTCCATTCATGAGAACTCTCAATTGCTGAGAGTTCAGCCAAAGCATCTTCTGCCTACTCAAGTTTCTAGTCCTTCCTACATACGTTTCCAAGTGCCTTGTTCTTTTGGCAATATACAGCACTCCTTCCTAGACCTTTGCTACACTCGCCTGCTTTACCAAGTGGCTTCTTCACCTCCTGAGTGAGCCTTTTCTCAGCCCAGAACTTCTCCCCAACTTGTCACTCCTGGGTGAGCAAAGGGGCATCAGTTACCTGCATCCTGGTGCAGCCAGGAGGGCTGCTTGAGTTCTCAAGTTCCCGTTTTTTCTGCCAGGACAGGGCTTACAGAGCTCCTGCAAACTTTGGTGATTTCTATTAGAAGGCATAGGGAAGACAGATCACTAACAAATTTTATTAATAAGCGCTGTTACTTAAAGCATGCTCTGCACAACATGTCATGCTTGTTATGTTTCACCATCCTTAATATAAAATTTCTGTATGAGCCATTTCATCTGCTTCTCATTTATTTTTTTGAGTTGGGTTTTTTTGTTTTGTTTGTGGTTGGTTTTGTTTCCTTTTGGTTTTACTTTTTTTTGTTTTGAGGAGGTAGTAGTTAGCACTGTTCTGGTACTTTCCTGTTATTACCTATCCAGAAATCTGAGGAAGCAAGAAATAAATTAATTTTCCTGTGGAAACACACTGGATAAGTACTTTCTTAGTGTAAGAATTGTGCATAGGTATTATTTTCTTTTGTTTTGCCTCAAAATCTACTGAGAAATGGTGGAAGATGTGCAGTGGGCAGTGGCATTGTGTCAGGTCTTAGTATCTTTTACCAGTTTCCGGGAAGCAAAGATCTTTCAAACGTGAAACTTCACTGGAAAACAAAGTGGTTGTGAATTAGTAATATTTGTATTTCACTTCATCTCATTCCTAAATTGACTGTGGTTAGATAAAGATGGAACTATTTTAATCATTAAAACAAAATAGGGGTTGAAGGACGAATTTTCATTTTCATTTCAGCTGAGCAGAGTGATATATACCCAAGATTTTAAACAGGAATTCTTCACGTAGACTTGTGCACAGTAATCATCAGGATTAGTCTTGTATTGAGGGGTTTTCTTTTACATCTTACATTTCTAGGCAATTTCCTCTGCAGAAGACAGTTCAAATGCTGTGTTTTCACTCATGCTCCCAGATCTGCCTCCTCTGCTCAGACTAAAATTGCAGCCTGTCTCTCAGCAATCCCGTCCCAGATGTGGAAGTGACATGCCGAGCCCATTGTGACTCAAATAGAACTTCTAATTGTCTTTTCCCCTTGACTAATACGATCTCGTCTCATTCACATCCATTCAAACTGCTGCTGCAATCGTTGTCCAGCCACGTCCTGCAGTCACACCAGCCTTCTCCTTCTAACTCTCCACTGGCTTTATTTTTGTTGTATCAGACACCCTCTCCCTGTCTTTCCATCCAAAGCCCTTCATAGCCTATTCCACCTCTATCTAAAGCAAAGGCAGCTTCTGCTTCTCAAGCCCCCCAGACACTGTGAACTGCACCATAAGATCACCTGATGTGACCTCTACTCACCTCAGGCCTTTACATTTAACAAAGATACTTATATATTAAACCCAAAGGTTTCAATTAAACTGAAGCATTTTAGTTCTCAAGAGACTAACCTGTGTTTCACAAGCAGAAAACAAGAGTGATCACCGTTGCCTGAGGCTTTTACAATGACTTGAATGATTCAGGAGGTCAACCAGGCCGTTGGCTGTAGAGGAAGGGAATCAAAAAAGACAAATGAACCTTCATGTCCCTGCTCCCCTGGCTGCAAGGGAAGTGTCCTCCTGACCCTCAGTCAACCCTGTGCAAGGGAGCAAGAGACATCCATCCGTCCTGTAGAAAGAGGGGGTTCCTCATCTCTTCAAAGCACCCACTTAAACTGCTCTGTGTTTTGAGCTATGAGACACCTAGGATGTGCCTGGAAAAGGGAGGAGGTAAATTTGGAGCTAATAGATTTTAAAAATCTGTTTTAATGAAACCTGGTGTCGTTTGGATGTGTTTCAAGGCTGACTGACTAAGGTGCAAGTCCTGACTGAGTCTTTTTCTGCAGTTGGGGTAGGTGCAAAGCCTCACAAGTTTGGGGCTTTTTTCTGTGTTCTCTGTTGTCTAAGACTGCAGGAGCTGATTAAGTGGCTTTGTCTTCAGTGGGAACACTTGTAGGGTGTCTTCTATTCAGTTGGCTACCTCCATGAATTGTGTGCAACCTTCAAAAGGCCTCTAAACCTTTACCAAATTCAGTTGAAGTTGTCTGGCTGGTTTTAAATGTATCCCAGCATGTATAGATACGCATGGACAGGCACAAATGGCACGCACTGGTGGCTGTGTGTTGGGGAAAGGAAAGTGAGGGAGCAATAATTTCTCCCCCACCTCTGAAACTATTGGCTAAAGACAGGAGATTTAATTATAGCTGTTATTTTCATACTGAACTGGGATTGTTACAAGTATGTTGAAGGCTGTGCACAAAGTCTTACTCCCAGAAAGAAAGAACTGAGCAGGAACACTGTGATACAGGTACTGGCTTTGAGAAGAACCAGTGAGACCCTCCAGCCTGAAACCTAGCACCCACATAGGCTCCATGTTTTCTTCTCAAAGCTAATGAAGCATCTCAGGGTTTAGTTTAAATCAATGGCAAGCACGGTGCATTGAAGTAAGCAGCAATGCATATTTACCATCACATTTAAAAAAACGTGTGGTATTTCAGACTGCAGTACATCTAAAACAATGAGGGCCACCAGAATCCATAATCACAATCAGCTGTGGAACCTCTGTCTTATTAAACTACTGAAAAGACACCTTTTGGCTTTCTCCTGTGCCAGGCTTCAGGCTTTGGAGAAACTTCATCCAGATATCTGCAAGGTTTTATGGTTCTCTCTTCTCACATCCCCTCGCAAGCTCTGACTGTGCTCTTAGATCTACAGAAGCTTGACAAAGGCTGCTGAAGATGCTGCTCACCACACACATACTCATTTCCCTTAACTCTGGTGGCTGCCTGCTTCTCTCCTCTTGCCTCATCCTTTGGCAACTCTGTGTTCAATTCACTTACTCTATGTGGTGCAGTGCCCAGCATAACAGGGACCTGGACCATCACTACAGCTCCTAGGTACTTTGGGTCAATAAATAATAATGGTAACCTGCAAGCCAGAAATTGCTCTGGGGGTTTGGGAGGCAGTATTTTCTGTAATCCAAAGCTTGTAGCTTGCCTGCCCCTCAAATCACTTAAAATATTCCACATACAGATCTGCAGATCCCAAATGCAGATAGGCCACTGTAAACAGCTAAAAGAATTTCCCTCCCCCGGCCCCAAGAGCTATGATCAAATATGTTTTTTGAGGAAGAAGTACAATCTTTGACTGTATGTTTCCTGTTTTTGTTCTTTTTTAATGTTCCAAAGCCAGCGGGTACTTCATTTATTACAAGCATCTTAAACTTTGACATGAAAATAGCTGTACTGATTGTTTTTTACAAGTGGTGCATTTTTAAACTCATGTATGTATGCTTGTGTGCTAAGGCCTTACGTGAAAAAAATGGAAAGCAAACTTCACAACAGCAACATAAGGCTCTGCCTGTTTTTTTCCTGGTTACCAGCCTTGTACCAATTAAAAGCACATTAGCCACTTTGAAAATAAATCTGACTGCAGTTCAACCTCTTTTCTTTGGAGTTTTAATTTGAAGATAGCAGTGGCATTCCACTGACTGAGCCACTTCAGTGAATTTTCTGATTTTGCTTGGTTGCTTAATTTCCTGTTGGGCTCACATTTTGCTTAATTCAAGACAAAAAGACCCCTATAAATGGGATGAATGATGGAAATTGCAGAGCTGGACATAGTAATTTGATTGAAGTTCAACATGTGCCTTTCTGAAGAGAGGTAGAATTTCTGAGACACGCATATTAGTAACCAAAAATGTCTTTAATTCAGCATTTTCTCCCCTTTACTGAATTACCCATCTATGCATCCAAATTTGTTATCAAAGACTTCGTTGTGTTCAGGTTTTCATGTGTGTCCATGACAAGTTTTCCCCTGTTACGATATCACTCCTAAGTCTCTAAAAGAGGACAAAATGTAAAACAATAGGAAGTGCTACAGTCTGTTACTCATAAAAGGTCTCGAGCAGCACTTAGGAGTACATTTAAAGCAGATCTCCTTCTCTGCAATATTTTTCCAGTCATAGGCTTTACATTAAACTTTGGAATAGTCATGTTTGTGAATGGGATGAAATAAAGCTTTCACAAAAGCCTATAAATAATGGATACATACTATACACCACGTAAGTCTCTAACCCAACTGTCCCACACCTCTGACCTTCAGATATTGCCTATTGTGCTGTACAAAATTACTCAGCTATAAAAGCTTAAAGTAAAACTGGACTCTTTTCTGGTGTTCCTTCCTCAGTGAAGAATACTGCCTGTGTGAGCTTATTTATCGGTTTGATCAGCGGAAGAGTTTATCCATTAAAAGATGCACTTTGTGGTTTTATCTAAACACCACCAGCCTGATCTTTTCTGGGAAGGATTTCCACGGAGCTCTGTCTGGGAATGCACTGTTGCCACAGCCAGAACTAGCCATGGTCCAGGAGCTACCCGGCATCTCACCTGTATGGGGCTGGAAGCTTTGAGAATTCAAACTCTGCGTAGATTGATGCTAAACAAAAATAATGAATTTCTGTAATATCTCTTACTCAGGTATCTTTTCCATCAATAACTTGCTGGGAAGTGGTTACCAAATTGTTAATATAGATGAGCTGAACACTTATTAAACTAAAATATTAGCTTGGCTGTGGATGCTTGCGCCTGATGATTCTGAAAGGGCTGTTGTGAACCAAGTTTCCAGCAGCCTGATTTGCTTCAGACATGGCAGGCGGCTCCTGGAGGAAATGAAAATGCTATCTTCTTTCCTGAAAAATATTATTATCATTCTTAAGCATTACTCCTGTGTCTTTTTTTCAGATGGTCTGTTAGTGGCAGGGATCTTGCTATGTTGTACATCTGGTTAATGGCCTAGAACATCATCGCTGTTTACAGTTATTTCTAACAGGAACTGAGATCAAAGATCAAGGTAATGGAAGAAAGAACAATGAAAGATGAGAGCCAGGCCTCTGTTAGGAGCGACTATATTCTGCCCTTGCAGAGCCTTATCTGATAAGTATTTTTCCATCTCTGACGACTATAAGCCAGATCCTGTGATCTTTGTATTGACAAGCTTTGTATTTAAAACTACATCAGTAAGACCGCTTTTAATTTGGGCAAATTTTTAACCCACTACCTTCTCACTTCTTGAAAAATCCATTTTACCTGGCAAGAGCTATATAATACTGCCTCAAAAAATACAGTGCCTAGGCATCCTTAAGGCTCTTCTCAGTGATGTCCAGTGATAGGACAAGGGGGAGCGGGTGCAAGTTGGAACACAGGAGGTTCTGGTTGAACATCAGGAAGAACTTTTTCACTGTGAGAGTGACAGAGCACTGGAACAGGCTGCCCAGAGAGGCTGTGGAGTCTCCTTCTCTGGAGACATTCAAACCCCGACTGGATGCATTCCTGTGTGACCTGCTCTGGGTTGTCCTGCTCTGGCAGGGGCGTTGGACTAGATGATCTTTCGAGGTCCCTTCCAACTCCTAACATTCTGTGATTCTGTGATTCTGTGATTATGGACTTGATCTGAAGGTTGCATCCTCTTCAGGTTCCTTGCAAATGGAAGAATATAGGTTGAGACAGGGAAAATAATTTTTCGGAAGAGCCAAGTACACATGGATCCAACAGCCTCTTGAAAGAGCCTGGGTGGTTCTGACAGTGAGCTTCACGTTTCCATCTCTATAGCAGGAAGTTTTAAAATGTGTATGTAATATTCACAGGGCCAAGATGCTATGACTGATTTGGGTGGTTCTATTTTTATGTTATTTTATTTTTAAGCTTGCTAGGAGCACCCGTGGTTTAAATTAAACCCGTCACTTCCACATAATTGAAGAGGGATTTACGGAAGATGCAGACGCTTTTCATGCCAAATCTTGTGCATGTACAGAATGAGAACCAACAATTACAATCAATTTCTGAGCCCATATTCTATACCCAGGGAGCAGCAATGTGCCTCCTTATCACCGCAAATGCATGGGGGAAGGGGTTTTATAGGTTTATATGCATTTTTGTTCATTGCTGTCAGAACCTGGAAGTTGTGAAATGCCTCAGATTTCTTTTGCATGCATTTGTCCAGGCTGGCAAGAAGTTGCTCTATCTAGCAAGGTCTGCAGACTGGGGCAGCAAAGGATCCAGCAGCATTTGAAAGCTTTAACTAAAAGTTGGGGCAGACAAAAGCAGCGACTATTGCATTCCACCTGTTATCTCTGGGAGTCAGCACTACTGCCTTCCCCCTCCAGCTTCCCTGCAAGTCCTGGCAGCACCAAGATAACATTTCATTCAAGATCTGCTCATGCCAGGTCATCGATAAAGTTAGGAGAATACCTTGAGGGAGTGAGGCAAGATTTCAGTTTGCTTAATTTATGGGCCAAGTCTAGCCTGGTACAATGGAAGTCCAGCTGTCAGTGTTCTTTGTCACCCAGCTTTTAGAGGATGTCATTTTGCTATGGAAGGACATGAAAGGGGGTTTGAAGGACACTTTGCAGTGATGGTAGCTGACTACTGTGTTTCTGGTTACAATTAACAGCACATTCTCAGAACTCTCCGATTCTGCTTGTTCACAGGCCCGGGGGCAACCAGAATATCTTTCTTTTGTCCCACACTCCTTCATCACCACGGCAACAAATGGGGAAATATTATAAATAATTAATTTTTTTTGCAAGTAGACTGGTAAGTTTTCAAGACCACACACACAGGCAGAGTTCAGGTAGTTCAAACTTGGGGATCAGCACGTTGAAAGGGGGGGTTCAAACAGCAACCTGGGCTGTGGCCCAGCTCCATGCCAGGGCCCACTGGAAAACATCCTCACAAAGGCACAAAGCACATTGGTGACTACACAGGTATGTGGGCAGTGCCCAATGCCAACATTGTCACCAGCAGTTAAAGGGAGATTGAGGTCCTCTCCAGGACCACCCTGAGCTCATCCTAATTGTGCCACTGGTGGAAAGAAAGGTCAGCCCTTGTGCAGGGGTTTAAAAGTTGAACTTGCACTCCCAAGGGGACACAGAGCCCTTAGGGACGCCACAGTCACTAATCACTGTGGCCTGACAAGCAAAGTCACCATCTGCTTTAATAAACACTGGCCCCAAATGGAGGGGCAAAAGGAGCAACATCACTGGGAATTGAGGGAGGGGATTCACCTCTGCCTTTGTGCAAGTCAGAAGCCTTGCATCACCGAGAGCCCCACAGGGCAATACTCTGCCATGCAGCAGCAATTACAGCATGGGGCTATAGGCAAACAGGGACTTCTAGTCTCTGCTTCGGAGTCTGGGAAGAGATCCTTGCCAGCTGCAGCTGCTGGAAGGTACAATGTCTTGGCATGGTCATTAGATTGATGGGTTGTCTGGCATCACACCCAAGGAAGTTTGAAGGCTCTCATCTGCAGCCTCTGATCCAGAAGCTAGCCAGAAGGTCTTGAGTCTTTCCATAACCTGCGATTTGTTAAGCACCCTGCAACATCTGTATCACCAGGGTATTTCATGGGAAAGTTTTCTTTTTGTTGGTTACGTGTTGCTGCCTGCACATGTTTTTTTCCCCTGTATCTAGACCATCTATTCTTTTCAAGTGACAGATACTAAAAGTAGTAAGCTGTAAAAACGTACCACCGGAGTTATAAAGAAAATCTCTTGGGAGACGGTAAAACAAATCCAGTCCCAAACACCCTCCCCTTTGCCCATGTTGCCAAACCACCTTCTTTTCTACCGCCCTGCCAACAACTGCCAACAATTCTTCCACAATACCTACAGGGAGGGAGGTGGTAGCACATTAAAAAGCCAGGTTCCTCCCTCCCGGAGGTTTCCCAGCACGTATTGCCGGCCTGGGGAATACAGGGGAAGGGGAGAGGAAAGGCTGGCTCTGCCCTGTGTAGGGCCAAGCAACTTCTCAGTTGTATAAAATGTATTAAATTCCAATCTCGCTGGAGCTGGTGGTGAAAGATTTCAGCAAGGCAAACACTTGACCTTTAGCAGACAATAGCCCCGGCCCTAATTGGCAACTGCTCATTGTGCATTTTCATGTGTTTTGAACAGGCAGGTTTCATGCTTATTCCCCTGTAGGCTCAGGTCTGGGGCTTGGAGCAGGAAGCGGCGAAGGTTTGGTGTCTTCTGATTGTTCTATAATGCCACCTGCTGACTTGAGGGCGACAGTAGCCAGTGTATCAAAAGTCCTTTCACGGAGCCCTGCTTTTAACTTTAGTGCTATTTATATTAATGGGATCATTCAATGCATTTCACTCATGTTCTGATTTAGAGTCCAAGGACAGACCTAAGGTACAAATCCGAAGTGAACCCCGTAAGATACAGTGAGCACTAACTATGCAGGCTTATTGTGCTTCGATTGTGTTGCAACTGCAAAATATAATGAGGAGGTGATTGAAAAGGTCTAGATACTCAAGATATTAAAATACCATGTTTATTACACACTATGCTTTTTCGTGACTGGTGCAAGCTGCAAACGTTTGTGCCAGCACTACAGTGTGTCTTCACTAAGTGACCAAGGTGATAGGGGAAAATGTTAAGTGGCTACTTCACTTCCAAGGGAGGCCCAGATCTTACTCTGCAAGGATGATTTCATCATCCACAGCAATTCATGGGAAGATGCATACAACAGTAAAGAGGCCCCCATCCAGAAAAAGACTCCAAATCGTCTACTTTGCAAAGCCTGGGAAAGTTCAAACACAGATCTTGAGTGAATGCCACACTGCTAATTTAATCTTTTAACAAACTGAAATAATATGACTCTTATCTAACAAAATTCTCACTTCCAGGACTAATCCCATTACACCAGTGGGTCCTTATTCTTCACCACTTCCCTGTCTTGACCGAAATCCTGTTTTCATCCCCATCTCTGGCTGAACCTTCTGTTGAAGTATCATATTCCTTTCAGGGCATACATGCTCCCAGCACACCTATGCCATTCCTACTGCTCTGCTCATACTTTGCTGGTCCCCTCAAGCCCTCTCATGTTCTCTTTCCCTTAGCTCTGATTCTGCTTTTACTCCTGGCACCAACATCATTTGTCAACTCCATAAATAACTGTTCATTCAGGTCTCTACCAGCATCCACAGCAAATCCTTGCATCTTGCTTATGAGTTCCAGGTTGACGCTCAGGGGGCTTCTGGCATGGGCAACTTGACGCTCTCCAGCACAATGGAGACAGGCACTGCAAAGCCTTTGCACCACTCTCCTCCTTCTGGCACCTTACTGGGCTCTAATTTTTGTACTGGCCTCCCACGCACTTAATAAAAGACACACATTCAAGCAGGCTTTGTGCCCAGAACGCAATTAAGCATCCAACTGTCCGATCTGTGTGGCCAAATCCTCGGCATTCCCGGGGGTTCTCAGGTGCAGGTTCACACTGGTTCATCAGGTTTCCATCGGGGGGGAGGAAATGTAATTTAGCTCTTTCAGTCTTAGTCATTGAAAATAAAAGGGGAGTGAGGGAAGCTTGTCTTTGGCTCTAGGAACGGCAAACAAACCAAGCATGATTCTTTATCTTAAAGCAAAATTTGCAAGTGAACAAGGCATTATAATTGATGCAGATTTAAAGATACAAGGTGAGGCTATTCTGCGTTTAGGTTTAAGTGACAAACCTTATCTCGCTTTTCCCATCCCCTCCCTTTTTCTTCCCTTGCACAGCAGAATGCTTAAAAATACTTTCTCCAGACCCAATCCTCAGAACTGCTATTCCTCACAATTCCAGTGATTTTTAGAGCAGCTGAAGATATTTAGCAACCCTGAAAACATTCCCCCCATCAAACCTTTCTTTCAACACAGGCTGACCACAGAAATATCATAATACCTGAGACGAGCAGTTTCTATATGCTCTGGGTCATTCTGTGCCATTAACAGAAGTATTGCGTGTGATGAAAACAACCCAGAGCCACAACACAGAAAATAACCAGTGCATCAGCCCACATGAACATGTGGAGGGATACAGAGTCTGCCTGACTGACATAAAGATATATATACTGAAGATGTATCATGTCTCCATGACACCACTATCATTATTTTATAGTGGTGTTACTAAATGACAGAGAGCCATTAGTATACTAATGCATTGCATACTTACTATGTGAGGGAGGATCTTCATCCACAGGTGGATCTATCTAGACATGGATCATAACCTTTATCTATCTCTAGTCACACCAGCTTCCTTTGCATGTAGTTGGGTATTGCATGGATTTTGCCCCTCAGCTGTAACTAAGTAAGGAAAGATAAAGTGTGTGTAGGAATAAAAGTTGCAAAACCACTCAGACTTCAATGCAAAGCAAGATACCACAGGAGCTATAGGTCCTCACATTTTAATTTGCATTTTCCAACTGTTGCAGAGACCTTGAAAGTGAGAGCATATGACTGAAGACAACACTGTCCACTGAGATATTTGACTGCACAGAGAGGCAGAAGACCCTTTGGTGAGTTAGCTAAGGTTTGAAAGAGGTGCACAAAGAAGGAAACAATACATTGGAGAACAAATGGAAGCTGAGCACAACTTGGCATCCTGAGCTCTAGGGTTGGGTTTTTTCAATTCTGTCTAGAATTTGTTGAAATTGCTGCAGAATTGCTGAAATTACTGCAGGATTGTTCTGTTGTATAGAATAAAAGGAATACCTCAATAACTGAGTGGGTCAACCTTACTAGGTTACATACTCTAAGAGCAAGAAGAATCTGAGTCATGCTGGGATAACAAGATTTAAAACAAGGTATCTGAGAAAAGTGCTTATTTTTGGTCAATGCCTTCAGTGAAAAACAGTTCTGACTGCACAAAAGCAGGAGGAGGTGGGAACGAAAGGCAGTCAAACGATGAGGAAGGAGTGTTTCAGTATTGCATGGAAGCATTCATTAAATTAGCATTTCTCTGCAGCCACCTCTGGCTCCAGCCTTAATATTGCTAGATTCAAGCACGAAAAAAAAGGATGTTGCCTTCAAAAGCTGACCTGCAGAAACCAGGATGAGGAGGCAGCAGTGAGGATGTTGATTGGAGGTTTGCTGTAGCAGGTCTGATAGTGACACAGGTGTTCAGAAGGTACTGCATGCTGCTGAGATAAGTTGGCATGCCTGTCCTCTGCTGGAGTCACCAGGCTGGACATCAGTGACAGAGTGGGCTCCCTGGTCTTTTCCTGGATATTTATAAATCACAATTCACTTTCCAAAGAAGATGAAGTGTTTGGTAAAAAGGGAACTGCCACCATTTCCCCATTTTTTAAAAGGCTGTCAGCCTCTGCAAGGATGCCCAGCAGCTGCACCCAGCACCACATTGTTTCCCCAGCCTTCAATGTTCCAAATGACTGTCACCTTCCTCCTTGCCCCATTCTCCATGGCTGTTGGAAGACCATTCAGACTCATTTTTCTACCCCCACAAATATCCCTGCTGCCCCACCCTTTTGTTTTACCCAGAAATACCATAAACAGATCTTTTCTCCACTCCTCTAAATCCTTAATAATACTGCCAAATACATCAACTGCAGCATCCTCATTGAAGGAAACTATGAAACACCGAGCCTGGGAGACTGTTACCCCACATTAGAGTAGAGCAGATGGCCCATGCTGTCACATGTTGTTATGACAGTAGGAATTTAGCTCAGTTTCCATCTTCTCATGTTCTTTCCCAAGGCAGCCAGCTCTAGAGGTCGAACTGGCACTAAGTAGCCAGGCTTGCTGTCTGGTGCACTTTGCCTTCTTACAAACCAGACTGAAATCACTAAGCTTTATCGCAAACAGGCAAAAATGACAGGTCTCAGCCTTGTGAGGTGATGTGTATTCCCTGATGCAAATAATGAGAGATGAGGGTATTTGGTATTTTAAAGACCAATTAGGAATTCAATCATCTGGGCTGGACTTAGCCTAGAGACTCATAGGTGAAGTATTGAACCCTCACTCAATGTTCCTCTTAATTTCCTGATCTAGCAGATGTTTATTCTGTGTATAACCCTGCAAGAAGCAAAAAAAGTACATAACAGACTGTAAAGATTTTCAGTAATTCATAAGTAAAACCTTACATTTCTGAACTCTGGAACACTTCTATGTAGCTGTTTAGTATTAATTGCCGATCTGTGTGGTACATACTCTGAGGGGACATTTGCTTTAGTGGGCAGATCTCTTCTGAGCAAACCAGAAGGTTGTAGGTTTAATAAGGAGTTAGTGTTAATTATTTATTACAGCTACATATTATGTTTTCAGTGCTTGAAATTAGAGGGAGATAAAAACTGTTCTGGGTGTTTACTCTGAAAAAACAGAAGTCTGAAAACACACTTTGAACAAACAGTTGCAGAAGTTCTGCTTGGTCTTTTTGCTGCTTTCTAAGATTATTGGTGCAATTTAAAGCAATGTTGATATTTTCATACCAGTTTGGAAAGAAAGGCTGGACGAGGAATCACATTAGGGACCAAAAGTAACTACCTACTATTTGCAGGAAAAACTAGGTGGGATATTTTTCAGACAGAAGGGGAAGAATGAGTAAGGAACAGTCTGCTTACTTGCCTGGTTTAGAGCAATCTTAAACCTTTGCACTTTGGTAATCTTCCCAACTCCAGATGTTAAGTCTGGCTGGCTGGAGGGAGGAAGGGAAGATGCGCAGAAGAAAATGCACCAGATATCCAAGATCAGAAGTTATGCAGTCTCAGGCATTTGTAAAAGATGGGAGCTTGCCAGCTCTTCCATATGGGATGGAGGTTTGAAAATGGAAAACAGTTGCTGTTGTCCTGTGCTACCTCCCAGGCCATGGAGGTTATGCCACTAACCCACCATAGCTAGAGATGGAGAAGAATCCCCAACAGGGAACCCCAGCTAGCTGGTGCAAGTTTGTGGTGATATAAGACAACCTCATCATCTCATCCAGGAGAAGCATCACTGACTACCAGACTACAGCTGGCTCATGGTAAGGACAGCTGGGCTCCTATTACACCCACATCCTTCACCTGGGTGAAAGAGCAAGTAACGTAGTTAGAAACTTTGGGAAATGGCCTTGAAAACTCAGTCAGCAGTGATGGACGAAGGATCACTGTAACTTGCACTGGGGAGAGCACACAGAACCAGTGCCAGAGAGGTTCTGCTCCCCATCAGATGCCAGTGGGGCCCCCACTGAGAAGCAAACTCTAGGTACTGAGAATCTCTGCAGGGCTTCTCTCTCTGTAGGAGAAACTGGACTGCCTGCCTTGGAGGCTCACTTACACTTTGTCCATAGTGGATTGTTGAATTCAGTGCCCCAAACCAAAGAAATAAACATTAGCAGTAAACTTTCAGGTCCTTTTGCAAAGCTTCCACTGATTTTCCCTTGTAATTTATGTGTTATAAATGTTACTATGAAAAAGAGAAGAAACATGGGGTGGAAATTAGTGGCATAATTTTACCTATGGGGATGAAATGCCAGGATGGGAGAAAGAGGACCTTGCAGAACTGGGGCTACCAAAATCATCCAGCTTCACCTCCTGAGTAACACGGGACACAGGGTTTCATGTTGCCATTGTCACACAAGTCCAGGAGAAAGACACCGTATTTTCATTTAGAGACTCCAAGGGATTTAGCATGTGTCTCAGTAAGCTACTGTCAGGGGCAGCCACCACTGTCACCAGTCTGTGCATTAATTTTAATTAGCTAATTCAGGCTTTGCATCACCCAGCTGTAGGGACCAATATATGATTGGGGAAGCTGTGAAATAAACACCTTTACAGGGCAGTTGTGGATCACGGGAAGGAGGTGCTGCAGAAAGGCAACTTACAGTCAAAGTCAAGTCATGAGGACCTCCAGACTGAACAGAGAGAAGGGCATTTCTGCAGCCATTTGTCTTTGGTGTCATTTTTGCAAATGCCTTAGTTGTATTCTATTTCAGTTAGAATTCGTGTTACACAAGACAGGGAAAACTGAAAAAAAAAGTGTTTGTAGTTTGGATAGGTCAGCCAGAAGACTGAAGATTCAACACTTTCTTGGACGACTGACTAAGAGCTCAGGAGACCTAACAGGAAAGGGAGGATAGTCTTATGTCAAACAACGGAGACACTGAGAGGCTTTGAATATTTTGATTTCGCTGACAAAAAATGCTGGCATTTGCCAATAAAATTGGAAAAATATTTACTGAAGAGCAAAACGCCTGTCTTTCAAACCCTGTTTTAATACTGGATGATGCATTATTTATTGATAGGAATAATTAATACAGGGCTTGCCTGAAAGGAGAGCAGCTCATAAGGCTGGAGAAGGTTAGGTTTGTGAGATAGCATCTCCTGTCTTCAGGCCCACCAGATAGTCAGTTCTGTTGATGTGGACATTACCTTGGCATGGATAGTAACTTGCCCTGCAGAATTTGTCTCATGGATCACCCCCTCATAGCTGCAGGCATTAGATGCTTCAGAACAACAGGCGAGAAACCAAGGAGGAGCAGTGTAACACAACCACAGGAGATGCTTGCTCATTTACAGACATGAGATTTATATTTCCCTTAAATTAAGGATATGAGGCACTGAGAGCAGCAAAATGAGACAGTATTAACTTCCCCAGAGTGTTCATAACCAGCCTGGCTTGATTTCCTTTTCTTAGGAAGCGTTTCAATTGCAGTACTGGCTAGAGCTCAAGAGAGCTCTAAAAAAACCCCCTTATATCCTGATATTATTTAACAGGGCTATGGACAACTGATGCTTCGTCTTCAGTTTCTTCAACTATCTTTAACAGAAATGTTATCTGGAATGCTTCCCAGATGATTGGATTCATGAAAACAGATGTATTGGGAAGAGTCATTATAAATGCCCCTTTGCAACATGAACAGCAAGGAAAAAAACAGTGCTCCAGAGCCATGTTGTTTACACCTGGCAGAGAAAAAAACTTGGTCTGTGGTTCAAGTTTAAATTATTTTTTATTTATAATGTGGTATTAAAAAGAAGCATTTGTATTAGTTAAATATTTACTGCCTAAAGCAGAAGGTCATTTTTCTCTTAAAGTACAAGGCAGAAGTGCAGCAAGGGAAGCTGTCCCTGCCGTGCCTCTGACCTCCTGCGTGACAGCAGGCAAGTCCTTGTTCTTCTGTGCTTCAGCTTCCCCAGCTGTAACTGGGGCTAATGTCAACCACCTCCTTGGGGAAGCACTAGTGTGTAAAGCCCACGTGTGACTGTCACGTGCATTTTCTCTGTACATCAAAAGTTTCCTGAATCACTCCATGTGACTGATGACATTTTACGTTTCCCCAGACATCTTCAAAAGGAATGTGAGTCTTTGTCCGG
Organism: Aegotheles bennettii; assembly: GCA_013398125.1. Taxonomy (NCBI): domain Eukaryota; kingdom Metazoa; phylum Chordata; class Aves; order Caprimulgiformes; family Aegothelidae; genus Aegotheles; species Aegotheles bennettii. The sequence goes on from VZRW01010755.1 coordinate 202,085, forward strand.
CTGCAGTCCCACATCCCAGCTCATTTCACAGGCAGCTCAGGCTGTTACTGTCTGCTACCCTGGGATGCTGAAATCTTGCACCACACACTGCACTTTGATGTGGCATTGGCACAAGGAGGATGCTCCCCTCCAGCAATGCACAGAGTGAAACCATGCAGTGAAATGCTGAGTCCAGGCAAGGTCAGGACGGATTCCATGGCTTTTGTGCTGCCGCCACTGCCTGCTCTTCATTTTTCCCTTCCTGTAGCAATTATTGCTCATCAGCACAGATTAACAATTGCACAAGCAAACCCTCAGAACAAATGAATTCAGGGCCAAGGGCCAACCTTAGTCAGTGGAGCTTTGCCACCAATTTTAAATGGGATTCGGATTTAGCCCTGCAGCCTTCCCCTGTATTTCCTCTTTTCATCCATTCATGTGCTGCACATGTGCAGCTTGCTGGCAGCTCCCCCAGCTTTGGGATGAAGCACTCCCAGGTACTCCAAAAGTTGTGCCTGTAACCTCCTGGTATTCTTCTCCACCTGCTCCCTGGCCCTGCCTTTCTACTAAGAGTCGTTCCAGCCATTTTATGGTTTCTTTTAAAAGGTGGCAGAATAAAGACAAAAATAGATCTCAGTTCATTCATACCAGTTTCAGTTGGGCTGTGAAGAATTTAAAGGTTTTCTCACCTCATCTCTTGTTTATCTAGTAGCCTCAGGCCTTATCTACATGAAAGAGTTGCACCCATTCAACTAGATGTTAATTTAAACCAATTCATTAAACTAATACAAACCCCGGAGCAAGCGGAGGGATGGACACTCCTGCATTGCATTAAAACCAGACTCCTATCGGTTCGCTTTAATCTGGTGAGAAACTAAAGCAAAGTAAGCAGCACCCATGGACAGGTTTGCTCTGGTTTTACTGAGCATATGGAAAAGAGCAATGCAAATCACTCCAGGGAGTTCTCACTCAGCAGAGCTCCACTGCTCATTCGCCTGCAGGGACCAAGTCATGACTTGAAACGAATGCCTTCCACTCCAACCCAGCTGTCTCTGGTGTAAGACTTGACTTTTCTTTCTTGCAGAAGACAAGCAATCTGTCTCCATCTTAATGCTTTAAAGAGGATTCTTCGAGGTGTTTGGATGAACCTGCTTCAGCAGACAAGCTCCAGCAGATCTAGATGCACTGCTGAAAGTGCTGCTGCTCCCCACTGCCCACTCCAGCAGCTCCTGGCAGGCAGTGGGGAATGTGTCCCATGCTGCTCTGGTCACAGCCCAGCACCTTCACACAAACTGCCAAGGACAGGGTGGGAATGGAGGCAGAAGGTTTTGTAGGAGGTTGGTTGGAAGGTCGGCACATAACCCTTGCTGGGTGCGCAATGACCTTCTGCACAACGGGAAGCAGCCAAGCAGGAAGCAGAAGCTTCTTGTCCCACCCCAGCAAAGTTCAGCAGAACTGATCTGTCCGTGCCCTCAATCTTGGCCTTAAGCTCAGCCATCCAATGGAGATCTGGAACCACTGAAAAAATAGCTGGGAGCTTTCAGCATATACCTAGTGCCATAAGCCTCTCTCTTGCACTGGAGTGCATTGTGGAGGTCTCATACCTCTTGCCCAACCCAGGGGCTCTCTTTCAGATCTTCATGACCAGTGTCCCTGCAGGCAGTAATAAAGTCATAACAGTGTTTCCATATGACAGTAATGGGGGCTAAATAAGAAGCCAGGTAGAGTGTAGCTCACCTGAGCTCAGTGGGAGCCAAAAAAAAACAAAGAAAGAAGTGCAAGGAACAGCACCCCAAAGTCCCAAGCAAAGTCACTGTTCAATGAAAACAATCCCAAAAAGGAAAGAGGGGAGGGATGGGACTGGAGTATTTCTGCTTCACAGCTCTGCCCTCTTTTCAGTGATTGGAAAGGACTAAATCAACTGTTGTCAATATCCAGTGAGGATTATGGAGAACATGAAGCCAAACTCTTCTCACAAGTGCCTTGTGAGGATGGGAGGTAATAGATCCAAGTTGCATCAATGAAATTCCAATGGATATTAAGAAAAAATACTTCATTATGAGAGTGGTTAAACATGGGGCCAGAGAGATGGTAGTATCTCCATCCATGGAAATGCTCAAAACTAAACCAGACAAGACCCTGAGCAACCTGATCTAATGTTGAAGATATGTCTTTTGAATGGGGAGGAGGTTTGACCTCATGGCTTTCTTAAGTCCCTGCCAACCTAAATTGTTCTGTTTTATTCAAGAAAAATAAGGCAGAAATTTGTTCTCTGAAGTCAGCTTTCCCCATGTTTCAAAGACTGGGGTTGTCATACAACTAATAAATTCACCTGGCTATTACCCAGGTGTTCACTCTTCCCAAAGAAAGGCCAGAAGAAAATTAAGAGACCCATGTGCCTGCAAAATGGTGCCAATCACTGCAGTGCAATTCCATAGAGTAACACAGAAGCTTTTCCATCAGGAAGGTGGAAGTGGGAAAGTGGAAGCCTACAGTGAAAGCTTCTCTGCAGCCACCTACTGCTGAGCAGCCCACACCGAGATGTCTTGGCTCCAGGGGCCCCGTCTAGGCTAAGGTAGTTACTAAAATGTTTGCTGATGTTGATACTATCAGTTGGCTTCCCCCTGTGTTGGTAAGCCCTGGGAGTCTGGGTGTAGGTCTCTGCTGGCTGGTTCTGGCCCTTCAAAGGTACGTCTGTGAGACATCCTCTGAACAGCACTACACCATGGTACATGGACCTCTAGCAGTGGCCACGACTCCTAAATTTCCATCATTGTGAGTACTCAGGCAAGAAGAGAAACAGAATCACTGTTAATATGGACAAAAATCCTTAGGCCGTGTAGGGACAGTGTAAATATAACAAGATTCTCATTATTAAAAGGGAAGAAGAGAAAAATAGAGGAACAGTTTTGCAAAAGATATATAGATTTTACCAATATTTGAATATTTTTGTGTTTTGTTTTTATTTTTATACATATATATTCCAGGAAAGACATTTGAAACCGTTGTTTACATTAATTTTTCATCATACTGGAGAAATCCTGGTGTTTTCTGCTAGATCTGTTTGTATTACCATGGTTCTTTTCATCCAGGGATCTAAAATATATCATGCCAAAGTTTTCATGGATGCAAAGACACGATTAAATAAACTTGCAGGAGGAAGGCACGCCAAGGGCCATGAAACACAAAAGCATGATCTCTAACTCAGGAAGCCTTTAAGCCACAGATAGCTGGGAGCTAGGAGAGCATACCAGAGGAATCTCAGAGGGTACTTCTGTCCTTACCTTCTTTTCTAGCATTCAACAGAGAGAGGATACTGGCTACGTGCTATTTTCACATTCTTAACCAGCTCCTTATATATTTGGTCAGAGGAAAGTGATGATGGATACTCCTTTGATTTCACTCATCCTCTCACCCTGCAGTTTGTCTGTACTGCAGCACCTTCAACTCGCAGAGGCTGAGGGTACCAGCTCCCCTTTTCTCTCCACCCTGCTCTCACATTGACCCTTTGGTGCATCGATTCAGATCTCTTCAAGATGCAAACTCTTTTTTACTCCCCGTGTGGTTTTATGCCTGCTTAAGGAGTTGATTCAAGGTGTGCCAGAGCTGGCCCAAGGTAGAGGAAGGGAAAGCACAGCTGGAAGCAGAAGGAAGAAGAGCAAGATTTTCCCTCCCCATGACAAGCTGTTAAATTTGCTTTTGCCATAACAGAACTTCTGCCTTTGGGCACAGCTCCACATGACCTGAAGATGTTTGGTGCATCTCCAGTGTACCCTCTCAGCCTCCTGGTCTTCCTCCATTTTTACACTGGCTCTGGCTCTTTTTGTGACTTTCACTGAGCTAAATCAACTGGCTGATGTGCCAGTTATTTACTTACAAAAGGGTCTGACAACTACAAGTGGTGGTATAAAATAAGTAGCAGGACCATGTGGTTGGCTGGAGATAAAAGGAGAGGGAGAAGAGTGGGAGGAAACAAGGCTCTGCCTTACAGCAGCCATGAATTGTTAAACTGCTCATACATAACTTCATCTCCATCCATCTTTTGAGAATTTTTCCCTTTACAAGGGCCAGGATCTTAGTGCAACAGCCAAAATCACTTGCCATTAATAAAGCAGCACCAATCATCATGCAAAACTGCATCAAAAGTTCCAGGCTTAAAAATTTCTCACGCAAGCTGGAGAAGAGAGGACACATGTAATTCCTCCAGGCACAAGGCTGGTTCAAGTACCATTTAACACCTTGTCCTGTGGTCAGGATGAGGGAAGCTGTCCTGTGAAATAGAGGCAGAGGCTGGTGCATGACAAATGGATGTTAAACGATAGCAGCACTGCCAACCTTAATACTCTTGAACTGCTACACCTGCAGGAACCTAAACCATGGCTCTTGCAAGAAAAGAGGAAAACCATTTCCTTGTATAATATTTACTGCACAGAGATTTCAAGGGGCAAAGCACCAAAAGTAGGTTAATAAATCAGTTGCAGACTTAATGGCATCTTTTTGGTGCATCTGTTAGATGAGTTGGTGATCTCGGTACAACTCCCACATGATAAGGTGCTTACAGATAAGGTGTTCATGCTCATGGTGGATTGAAGGAGAAGTAATTGGTTTAAAGTACCACATGAAAGAAGAACATCTTTAGAAGAAGTTTTATTTATACTAAAGATATTGAAGCAGTGGCCATGATTCCCTGGAGAGGCTTCAGAACTTCAGTGATGCATCTGGGGTTGGGAAGAGGTCTGGCAATGTGATGGGTGAAGCTGATCCTACCTTGGGCAAGGACATCATCTTGAGGTCTCTTCCAGTGTTAAATGACATTGGGCATTACCTAGACCTTGCTTCAGCTGTTGAATTTGACTCATCTCTTCCACCCCACTCCACAAACCAGATGTGGTTATAAACTATAGCCAGGTTAGAAGGATCAGTAAAGAGCTTAAGAATGCAAGAGCAACTCACAGATTTTAAATTCTATTGGATTGTAGCTTATGCAAACAATTTTCAAGTGCCTGTGGCCTTCAGCACAACATAGTCCTCAGTGGTTGTGCAACACGAACAAAAAATGGGTCTGCTCTGCTGCTTTTCTTTGACAATACAGTATAACTGCAAAGGATGGGGGAACGAGTTCCCAGAGGTCTCACTGAGCTTTCCAAAAGTCTTTTGGTGATTGCTGTGAGATGCCTCACAGACACCCTCATCTTGCCCCTAGCTGTTCATGGAAGATGCTAGAGACAATTGAATTACAATTGCAGATGCAGTGTTCAAGTCTGACCACCCATTTGAGGGGAGAGGGTACTTAGACAAGGAATCTTAATAAAATGATTTTTAAAAGTATAAAAGTGATCCTCCTATTTCCAGGGAAACTTCATGGTTTTTCATACTCCATTGGTCTGACAGCTGTTTCTGCTGGCTCAGAAAGTGTTACAGAAAGTTGACAGAGGCTTTAAGAAATTATACTGAAATTGGTAGCCTAGTTGTCACTGGGGTTGTCTTTTGTTTGGTTAAAGATACTAGCACTCAGGCAGTGGTAAGCTTTTGATGGTGAAGAGACACTTTTCCTCAGATTTCTACACACAAGAGACCCCTCAGTATTTTATGTCTGCTCCCACCCTAATACAAGAGATTAAATCCTGGGACACAGAAGATAGAACAAATTTCAATTATATTTAACATACAGTGCAGTTACTCACAACTGTAAAATAAAGAAAATAAGTGAGAATATTGTTTCTTCCAGTCAGCCTACACATGCTGACAGAAGAAACAAGAACCTGTATCTCATCTTGTTTGGACAGCATGGGAGAGATGAGGGGGCAGCTGCAAATAACTGTGTCTGTTTCAAATTCAGAACAAATCTTCTTCTTGCTGTGATTCCTGACAAATAGTTTTCTTGTCCAACAGTTTTTAGGTTGATCCCATAGGACTGCTGGGAAAATCATCCTGACACTGCAGATAACAGGATTGTGATCATAAATCTTAAGATTCAAGTACATTCACCATGGTTGAGTGACCACCAGTGTTTTAAGAGAATGAGAATATTTTTTCCCCTGAAAAAGACGACAGCACGAAGGGCACATAGGCAGAAAGTGAAGCCTCTGAATTGTAGAACAATGCATCATTTTTGTTTTCAATTTGCCATGCGCTTCTTATCATTTCACCCACATTCTGCCCACTAATCGAGGGAAGAAGGCTTGGCTGGTGCAACTGGTTCTGGATAGATCTATTTGTGGCTGTTGCCATTGCAGCAACAGCAAAACTGCCCTTTTTATAGAAGAATCTTGCCTCTGTCCCAGAATATAAGTGACTTATTCTGAGAACAATTATTTTTGTCTACAGAGTGAAAGAAACTTCACTCCAGACTGCTCTGTTCCAGCCATGTACTTGTAAATGTGATGAGGGGAAGCGAGCCTGTTCTCATTATTTGGCCCCGGCTGGTACAGTTCTGCATTTTCCCCATGGAAGAGGAGAAATTGGGTATTTAAACAGTATCAATATTGCAAAATTATGGAACTGTTGTTTTCTTTAGGCACAGTGAATTTTGCTTTTTGAAGCTGGTTTGTCTGCTGCAGGCAAAATGAGAAAAATTACAAAATAGCTCCCAGTTGTTTATCAATATAAAACACTCAGCTGATGAGATGCACTAATCCACAGCCAACCCCTGATAATGGCCCAGCTGACTCAGATACAAGCCACCACCTTACTCCAAGGGGTTTATACGTGAACGCACTCAAATCCTTGACAATACCTACAATTAGAGCCCATTCTACAGTGAACCATACATACCCATGGAGATCAAAAAAATGATCACCTCCTAAAATGTGAGGAATTTGACATTAATAAAGGCATGCTACACCCTGCCAGGCAATGTACTAACCTAGCAGACATGCCACATGGTATCACTTGCAAACTAGCAGCAACGCAGGGCAAGCACAGTCATTGAGATACTGCTGTGCAAAGGGGCTCTAAGTCTGGGTTTACTTTCTTCCCCGAGGACCTCTCCAACAACCACCATCTGCTCTTTAAATAGTTGTCATGTATTGCACACAATTTTTTTTCACTAGAAATACCTGGCACGTCCTGTAATTTCTGTCCTAGCATTGCAAAGTGCTCTCCCGATCCGCACTCCACATTCTCACATCACCGACTGTCACTCTCTTCAAAAGAACACAAACAGCAATGGAGCTAAAAACCAGAAGATGTGGAAGTAAATGACTCTGCAAAATATCGAACGAGGATACGTGCTGTGCTGCAACCTCAGTCTACGGGGTCTAACAAGGGGTCCCCTTTGCTTCCATTTTCCCTGCAGCCTGGTAAAGCAAACAGACCTCTACAAACAAAGCACTGCTGCTTCGCAGGGTACCCGAGCCTTTCTGGAAAAAGTTGGTTAAGTCAATGAGTAAACAGTTTTGTTCGGATTGCAACGAAAGTGACTTGGAGTACAGTAGATAGCTTCTTACCTTCTTTCTATGCAATTGCAAAGCTCGTGTGACAGGACCCTTATACTCTTGCTGCATGGTTTATATATTCCGTGTGTGTGGGAGTGAGTGCTCAGGGATTTGGGAAGGGAGGGGGAAGGGGGAAGAGCCCAAACAAAACATTTAAATGTAGTTCCTTTGATGGTGCAGCTGTGAGAGGGCAACTAGCTGAGACTATTTTGCTATGAAATTTCAGAGGCTGCATGGTTTCACTACCCTTTATTAACTATGCTTCAGAAGCAGCATAGAAATCAAGTATCCATGGCCAGCCTCTCCTCAAGTCATCGCTCCTGTCTGCAGAGCAGACCTCTGTTCTCCATTCATATACAATGCCAACCGATGCTTCGTTTTCCCCCTTTCTCGTGAACCCATTTGTTTTGCACCATCTCTCCCAAACTTTGCATACAAAAGGTATTTCCTAACCGTTGTGAACAAAAAAAGTAAGAATGAGCCCTATCTGCTTTGTGACAAAACTGCACAACAGCCTCCAAATGAGAAAAATTAAGTCAGGGCATTCCACCTGGGAATCGGGCAGCCTGCTCCCTAGTTTATTCCTAATTCCTTTATGTGCCTGTACCTAATTCCTTTACATCGCACCTGATGGATGCACTGCTTAATCCTGGTCTCCACAGCACCAGGAGCACGGAGCAGAGAATGGGGAATTGTGGCAGCACCGCTGGATAACACAGCCATACAGCTTCGGATCCGAGCCATTCTCTGATATGTTCATCTATGCTGAACAACTCGTCCGAGAGCCCGGATCACTGCCAGCTTCAACACGCCCACACCACGCTTCTGCACAGAGGAGGTATCTCCCTACCTGCCCTATCAAACAGGACAGAAACACTTGCCCTGTCAGATAGGAAGGTTGGCAGTAAGTGGCTTGGCAGCGGGTGTTTTCAGAACGAAACACACTGCACGGCTTCAATGCTCACTTCTGCCACCCTGCAACCCCCAGCTCACAAATTATTCAACCCTTCCCCTCTAATGTTGGTTAAATCAGTAGCTAAGGTGACAAATGCAGAAGTGCTACAGCACCAGGCTGGTGTCCCTGGGCTGCAGTTTCTCAGATAAATGACCAAAGGCAAGTCAAGGCATCGGCTACCTGCAGCGTTGCACTGTTTATTGCAATGGGAAGGGGGAGGCAGGGAAGGTTTTGCAATTCTCTTTTCAGTTTTACCCTCCAATACCTTCAATATTATACATGAACATATTTCAATCTGACGTGCAGAAATAACAATTCCAGAATAAATACAATAGCTGAGCCTTTCCTGATGGGGCTAAACCATTCAGAAACATAGCAAAGAAACGAGGACACAGCACAGAAGTATCTCCTTGGCCACCAGTGCCTCTAACAAGCAGTGGTGTGCCGTGCCTGACATGATTACAGAGTAAAATTTAAATGTCCTCCCTCACAAACCATTCATTCTCATCTTCACAGCCCAGCACCTGGCTCCCTGGCTAAGCTCCCCACTACCTCTGCACATTTGATATTTGCATCATTCCTATCAGGTCTGAGAAACCAAGAAACTTCTGTCACCCTCAAAACTGCATCTAATAGCATCTAGGAAGGGGGAGGCGTGGGGAGGGAAAGTGTTACCTAGGAGCTTCAGGATTTTCTCCGATAGACTTGGTTCATTTTCTCTGAAGCTTCTGTGTTTTCTTTTTTTTCCCCTTTCGCCCCACTTCTCTCAATGGTCTGGTGCCCTCAGAGAGTCCAGGAGCAGACACCAGCTGGCCCTAGCAAAGGCCACATCCCCCACTGCCTGTGTTGTTCTCCCCAGCTCGGCTATATGCATCCCTTAATTGCATGCATGTCTTTCAGGCTATTCTCCATGCATGAGCTGTCAGCAAAACCTTGCTGGAAACACTGGAATTTCACATTTTTCATGGAGATTTTCTATATCAAATGGGCAGTTTTACGTTTTCCATGAAATTCCTAATGACTACAAAAAAAAATACAGCCACGGTGTTTGGAAGGACTTGCTCAGCTTGCCTTCGGGCACCGTTTGAGTGTTAAATGCATGTGTGTGAATTTACTTAGCATGTCATTTCAGGGGTAGGATCGGGATATTTTTTTTGTTGCGGATGACAGGAGAGAAGCATGCATTCATCCATTCATTCATAAACTCAACTTGTGGCACTGCACGCTGGGGAAGGGATCTTTCGCATCATTTTTAAAGCAGAGAGAGTGCAAAGCCCTGTCAACTGACAATATCCATCCAAGCTGTCATTGCCAATCACTTGAATGGACTGCAGCAGAGAGTATTTTCCACAATGAGATACCAATGGGGGTGACCACTAGGTCAGGAATCTTATTTTCTCAGCTCACCAACCCCTGCAAATAAATTCTCACCAAAAGGAGAGAAAAGCCTCATTGATTTGACAAGCGATCAGACACCACAGTTGTCATTTTCCCAGCAGTTGCTAGCATATTTTTTTGCCTGGTGTGTGAGATATGAATTTCCCAACTTAACCTATCAAGCTCTTAAAGGGATCATCCCTTTTTCATCTGCATCCTTGTGAAAAACAGAGCTCACAGCAGTCAAGACTCTGAAAGAAAAACACGGTTCTCAGTTTCAATATATTATTAGCTGATTTACAACAAAGTTCACACGGGGGGGTCTACTTGTTAATAGTCAGACATACTTATCTGACCTGCAAGAATCTGCTTTTCCCTCCATCAACACCCATTTTAATTTGTAAAACACATCTTTACGAAGTTCATTTTTTTCTATATGAATGCATCAAAACCAAACCAAGAGAGGCTATGAAAGCAAGAAAAACTGCAAGCTTTGATGAAAGTCCCATCTTCAGGTCTCTGTGTTCCTAGACACCATACATTGAGTTTTCATGACTTTTTAAAATAACAAAAAAAACAAAACAAAACAAAACTTTATGCTGAATTCCAGCAAAGGGCCTATGAGCCACTTGCAGCTCCAGTGAAAGACTGGTGCTGGAAGACAAAGTGATTCTTACTCCATGCTACCCAAATCCACTTCACCTCTAAAAATTATAGCTTGAAATTCACGTTTAGAGTTTTTTGGAGGGAATATCTTAGCTTCATTCAAAATTAATTTGTTTACTGATGTAAAATCATACACTTCATGACATTTTAACAGGAAGGTTCTTTGGGAATATTTTCTGACCACAGTGAGAGGCAATGGGCAGAAACTGATGAGCAGGAAGTTCCACCAGAACATGAGGAAGTACTTCTTCACTGTGTGAATTCCCCCACAATGGAACAGGTTGCCCAGGGAGGGTGTGGAGTCTCCCTCACTGGAGATATTCAAGCACTGTCTGGATGCAGTCCTGTGCCATGTGCTCTAGGATGACCCTGCGTGGGCAGGGGGGTTGGACCAGATGACCCACTGTGGTGCCTTCCAACCTGACCGATTCTGTGAGAGCCTGGGCCCCAGCTGAAGGACAGTTAAGAGCCTGCAGGGATGCAAGTCCTTGGTTTAACTGCCTTCTCCAGAGCAGGCATAGCAAAGATCAGAATCTGAGCTCCCCAAAGTGACAGCTTCACTTTTTTCATTAAAGAAAAAAAAATTTGGTATATAGAAATTTTTCATATCATGAGAAGTTTGACCCTACCCAGTTCAAGACGCTTCCTGAAGAGCTCATCACCTGCTTGAACACAACTACTTCAACCAGCCCAGATGAAGACTTCCAAAACCTGTAATTCCATCCAGCCATCCTTTATTTTGCTCCCAATAATACAACTGCATTCAGTCTCGCTCAATCTATGGCATGATTATTATTCAGAGAAATAATGGTATCCACTGATGCTGGAAGCATTTATGTCAACATTTCAGTAGATTTTTTAACTACTATATATATAAAAATATTTTCATCCCATAAATTAATGTATCTGTATTTACTATTGGGAGGAGACACTGACCAAGTCAGAATGCTTCTTTATACTTATTCTAAAGAATTGTCAGAATGCCATTAAAAATAGATGAAGGACTGGGTAAAGCCTCATCTCTGTGCTTTACAATTCACACCATACTTGGTCTAGCATAAATATTGTTCCTGCCAATTTAATGTGTCCAGTAAGAATGACGGGAAGGAGTTTTATAGTCAAATAAATTGTAATTTATTCTTTTGTTAAATTGACAGTTTGCTAGACTTGGCATCAAATGCTTCTGAGCATCTTCAGACTATTCTTTGTTAGTACTGTATATTTTCTTACCGGTCTTATCTTTGGAGTGCATTGTTCCAGAAATTCTAGCAGCATAGAGAGGCATGAGTCTGTTTCCAGATAAGCCTGACTGGCTTAAAATGTCTTTTTTCATTCCAGATAAGTGCTGAAGTGCAGGGGACCACTGGAATGTCCCTTTACTCCTTGTACATCTATTAATTCTAGCTTTGCCATGTCCTTGCATACAATGTTCAGCTGCTCAGGCTGTGAGCAGTCTCTAGGTCAGACTGACTCTCTCAATTGCTTTTTCCAGCACTCTCCCCACGTGCCATAACCTTACCAACATACTCTTCTCAGTTGCTAATTCCCTGCTTTGATTTCACATCCAACACTCCAACGACAATGTATAATTTCAGTTCAGATGGCAATGTTTAGAGCATTGCTGATTTAGTAGAAATATGAGAAAAACTCATTCTAACAAATGTCAAAGAATATGGATTCAATATTCTGAAAATAGTTAACTGTGGATAAAATACTGAAATTAATTTTCCTTGGGAAATCTCAAACCCTCAAGAAAAAAAAAATATCTGTTTTCTCTATTCTTTGAAAAAGTAAAAACCCAAAGTGTCTTCATCAAGCAATTTAAATAAGCGTTTTCAGACACTGCCACTGTATAGCACTAAAGATTTTAAAGGCAAGCAGGCCAGTACTATCTGTCAGGAGGACTTTTTCCCCCCTGAAGTTAATTTTTTTTCTCCGTCTGCTGTTAAGTTACTATGATCATCCCTTCCCTGTAATAATGGGCTTAAGATCAAGTGAAACTGGAAATGGAAAGAACAGTGAAAGATGACAGACTTGAAGGGGTTTTATTGGAACTATGGGTTGCTCCTAAGGTCAGAATCAGTAAGTATAATTAGATTCCTGGCATTTACAACAAATGTAAAGCAACTCTGAGATCTCTTTTGTGTGCATGTAATTAAACACGCACTTTTACTGCCCTCTGCAGCACTGCAAAGTGACTTTGATTCCAGCACATGAAAGCTGACTGAAAGAGCAGGCACAAATCTTCATCCCTATATTGCACTCATATTTCTGAAAACAAAACATTTTTCACAAGAAATGGAATAGCCCCATTCTAAAGAAACACAAAAGGGAACGTTGTTTTTGCTAATAATCAGAGCCATTCCAGTACCTCCCAGGAACTTTCTCAATAGAAACTTGAATAGGCAGACAGCTCCCAGCACAGGCAGCTGAACCCCACTTTAACCGACAAAGAAAATTCAAACTTTCCACTTAAAACTCAGTTATTTCTCAAATGTATGAATCAGCACTTCTTGGATAAATTAGTTTGCTCCTGTGCTTAAACACAATGCAAGCGAGGTAAGTGGCAAGCTCAAAGAATGAATAGCACCAGCAACCCAAAAATACAGTGAAGGCCAGGAGTAACAGATGCTAGACCTCAATTCTTTGCATGCTTTGTATTTATGTACAATGCCACAAAATTAAATACTACATGTATAGAATAAATTCTATCTCTGCTAACCAATTTCAGTATATACACTACATCCAAACTACACTGCTTTCTTTGAAAATAAAATGGATTTTTGATTTCTCAAAGTAACTTCAATCTCTTAACTATTTATATAATATTTTGCCAAAATACTCTCTATTTGTCGGGAAGCACTAAAAAAAGAATTCTTAATCAATTACTAACCACTCTTTTCACATTTTGAGAAACCATAAAGAAGAAGAAAACACAAAAGAGTAAGAACTTGCAGGAAGTTAAAAATTCTTTCAAAAGGGCTCTTTTACCAATCCAGTTTTGATAAAAAAATGCTCAAACTCCCAGCAGACTTCCACATAGATCCATACTCATGCCTTGCCTCTTATACCAGGAGTTTAATCTACATTAACAACATGACAAAGCGGATAATCCTGAAAATAACTTCAGTGAATACACACATGAACAAAATGTTATCTACGTGGTATTCTTGACTTAAAAATGGATCCATAGCACAAGGATGGTTTTAGCATGGCTTCCTTAAAGAGGCTTAAATCACTGTACTGTGAAGTTGCCTTTTTCAAGACATCTGTCCTGCTCCCTCTGATTTTTGAACTAGCTTTCCAGGTATTTAACAAAAAGGGACGTACGTTCCTTTAAGCTTTAAGTAATGAAGGAATACCCAATATTAATTGGGTAGGGAAGGAAAAGGCCCAAGAGAAGAAAAAGCTGGGACAGCTTTGCTCTTAAATATTCTGCTCGCCATCCTACCAGCACATGTATACATACCAACTACCCAGTCAAAACAGATGGAGCTTTAAATTAGCCATGGTGAAGATCGCTGTCAGTTAGCCAGGCACGGTATGAAGGATGCTGAAAGAGGACAAGGCTTGGTGTGAAGGGAGCAAGAGAAACAAAACAGAAGGCACAAATCTATAAAAAGAAGGGTTGACAGGTTCTGCTGCCTACGTAACAACCTGTTCATCTTTATTTTTAAAGGAATTTAACCTAATAAGCCTAAAGTTTGACAGTGATACTTGCCAATCCTCCACCTGAAGCAAACTCCACTGTATGTGACTATGCACAACAGAACACATGGATGTTATTTTTCCATAAGATTAGCCTATTACCAGATATTAACCTACATGGATGAGGTTATCCCACATGTAACCACTAGAGGGCTTTATTCTAGTGCAAAACACAGTTGTTTTCCAATTCAGTGTGAAAAAACATCCAAACTCAGACAACATGAGCACTCTCTTTAAATGCAGTCCATAAAAACTAGGTTCTCTAATTGGTTAAAACAAAAGGGAATTATTTATAGGATCAAAGACACTACTATGGATACCCAGCTGTTTCAGGATAAATTTGAAATTCTGAGCCTGTTTCACAAACAGCTACTGAACACGGCCCAGCTACATTTCTAGGCTGAAATGTTTTACCAACACGTACCAAGTTCCTGGGTGAGCTGAACAGCATCAAAGGTTTGCTTTTAATGAAGCCAGCAGAATTACCTGTAAGCTAGCTGGAGCACACGAGAGGAGAAGAAAACAAGGGATAAGTTAGTACAGGAAAAGGAACAGTAACATGGGACGCTGCATCTGAAGCACCGAAAGGTGAAAGGATGGAACATAGATGGGACTGAGTGCAGCACAGTGAAAAGCAACACTAACCTCTGTGGGGCAGACAGCTGAGTGTGCAGAACTGCTCAGAGGGCAGGCTGCAGGCAATGCTGAGAGCAAGATGATCATACCCCAAGGCCTATGCTAAAAACCTTGGCTGAGTAGTAGCAGGTTAGTTGGATTTGTCTGAAATTACATATACGTTTATGCACTAAGCACTGAGAAGTTCTCAAGATATTTGCCAAAGCAGAAGTATTTGTAGTACTTGTCTATTATAATGGAATGTACAATCTCAGTTGTTTGCCTGGTATCTTTCAACTCTGCATAGGTATTACAGTTCTTCACAATGTTTTCCCCACATTCACCCATACCTAAATCTTATAGTCAAATAAAGACTCCTACACTTCCTCCTCCAGTACAGATTCCAAGGAACACAAGTCACAAAATCCTAAGTACTGTCACAGAAACCAATCACTCAAAAAGATCATGAGTTGGTTTTTTTTGTGTGAGGTTTTGTTTAATAGTATTTGTTCATGTTTTATCTTCTCACTAAGAACCATGTTAACAGTCTGAGATACCATACCTAGATGCTTTCTGGAATTAGAATTTTTTGTGAAGTTGCAGAATAAGCTTAAAAATTGACTTTGAGAGACACGAACAAGTAACAAATTTTTGTACAGTAAGTTCTGAAACGCATGCATCTCCTGCTATCTCCATGGATAATTATTGAACCCAATATTCTTATTTAGAAACCAGGTGTAAGTGTTCTTACCCTCTGGAAGCCTCTAAACAACCTTCTTAGTATTCCACTGATCCAACCCATTTGGCTAGCTACAGTGGTATAGAAAAACTTTAAAAAAATAAAAATCATTCCACTAGCTGTTCTGATATCCAGGTACAGATTAACACATCAATATCCCTTGCCCCCCCCCATTAAAAGTCTCATCTAATTCCCTTCTAGTATAGGGACTCCAATACTGCCTCGTTCTGGTTCTCCAAATAAGAAGTTACTAATTCACTCCAGGATTATTTGAGATGGTATTTTATGGCCCATGCTACTCAGCAGATCTGTTAGTACCTCAGGATTTAAGGTCATTTAAGGTATCCTGAACGGCCTGGGTGTACCCCTGAAAAAATTCTGCCACTTCATTTGTGCAAAATTTAGATACAGCCCGAGGTTAAGAACAGCACAAATAGAAGCCAGTTCACCGATCACCTAATTCCCTGCATGGCCATTCCAGTACACCACCACCAAACTAGACAGCTTGAGAATTACTACCCACTGCAGCAAGTGCCTGGGCAGCACGAGCATCTGGTATCTCCTGATAACGTGCAAACTATGACACATATAAGTGCCAACTACCAACCTGCACCTCAAGATTGTGAAGACAGAATCAAGTTGACACAAAACACTAATTTCCAGGTATGCAGCATGTAGGGTTCTACAGAAATCTTGCTTTAGTCGTTTCACGCTAGGTAGAAACACATGATTTAACATCAGTACTTTCTTCTAGACTGATGTTCAGCTGCGTGAACTATTTGTAGTCTCCTTAAGATAGGAATGATTTTGTTCTTGGCTTCAACCTTTAAAACATTCAGAAATAAACACATGTATTCTCAACAAACCACTCATGAAAATAGTTCAGTACCATCAGTGGCACAGAGACAGAACTGTTAAGCTTTAAGTGGCTGACTCAAATTAGAAAAACAATTAAAAAAACCTAATAGGAAGTAGCTGTGACTTGAAATAGTGTTCCTGAGTAGCTTCACATGCAATTGTCTGTCAGGCCTACCATCAATGCTAAGAACAGAGACACTCAGAACAGTTACTGTGATACCTGGGAAGGCTAGCTTGAACCCCTGCCAGCCATTATGTAGAAGCCTTAAGTAAAGGCATCAAGTGATTCTAGTTAAGATATGGAGGAGTCCGGCTCGACCTCAAGACCACTTTTATTGAAGGGGATATATGAAAAGAGCTCCAAAGAAAAAGGTGTCTCAAGATACAACTAGGTATTGCACAAAAAGTGCTTAAAGCAACAGAGACAGCTTGGCCAGAAAATGCACCATGAGAAAAGCAATCTAGGGAGGGCAGAGAGGGGTACTCCAGGTAACCAAGATCAGCTGTCATTCTGCTGCCTTCTCTGGGAAAAACTCCATTTTAGACATAAAACCACGTGAGATCACTTCAACAAGAGGTCCTGTATAGCAAAAAGGATTGAAGTGTCCACCCAGCTCTTCTAGCAGTTTTTCTAGAGAACAGGACTTGGTAACCAGCTAATGGACATCTACTAAATTAAACTGCTTCAAAGGAGTCTGCAAGAGGTCAACAACAGGCTTACTCATTGCAATTACAAGTCTTAAATTCATTCCAGTGGCCCGTGCACAAATAAATAGTTTTTAAAATCTCCCTGGAAGTTGAGGATGGTGCTGAGACACACATACCCCAGCCTAGGATCAGTATCAGACACGCAGCTTTCACTATTTTCCTGCATTTTGTTATCCATGGAACATCAGTAGTAGGAAATGAAGTTGAAGAGTCATAAGTAAATGCAATTCCATTTATTTTCCAGTAACAACCCATACAAAACCAATAGAAACATTAACTGCTTTCAGCAGAAAATCTGTACAGTGTTATCATTTACAACAGTTTCACATTTAAAATCAGCAAATTAAAAAAATCCAACACTTTCCCTAGACATTGTTTTCTGGACTGTATTAACAAATGACTCCTGACTATTTACAAAATTCAAATTCAGGTTACTGCTTCTTAAAATGTTATTGCCCGGGCTTTACCATACTGACCTCCAATTTCTTGAGTGTATTTAATTTCCAGTTGTTTCTGAAACTTTTTTGTAAATAAAGAAATTTTTTTTTAAGGTAAGGCAGTTAATCTTACAGTAACTAACTGCAGTAGACAAGTTTACTAGTCCTAATCAGCAGTGTGGTCCAGCTACCACTTGCATTACTTCAAGTCAGATCTTTGTAGAAGAGCCAGATGGAAAAGCAAAAAGCAAGGTACAGACAGATGATCAAAAAAAATCTCCCTACTTTGCTCTTGATCTGCAGGTGGACAACTGAAATTGTGGACAAAATGTGGGGCGAAGAAATCAGTTAAGAGCTTGCAGAGCTATTTATAATTATTTGAGGATAGCACTGCCTTTGGACAATTTTTCTATTGAAAGGTTTTATTAAGAAATCTGATATACATAAATTAAAAGTTAAAAAGATGTCACACAACTTAACTGCATTTTTACATAAGTTTGGTCCAGAGAATACGTAGACCAACCACAACTTAGAGAACAGTCAACTTTGCTTAAACTTTCTTACTATTAACAGTTTATGAATTAAACTAATCTCTCAAATTTAAAAGAAACTTCCTCTAGAACAGTTTGCACGAGACTGTTTAACTCACAGTATTGAAATCTTTAAGTGGTTCGTTCAAACAAACTTCTAAGTCAAATTCATCTTGTGCTTGATAGTCAACATGTCTAACTTTGGTGGGAGTGCCAGAACAGGTATCCTGGAATAAAAAGTCAGTTAATAATTAGCAGTTCAATACAGGTTTAGTTATGCAGTAATTTATTTAACTTCTGTAACTCATTTAGACCACTCTCTAACAGAGGCTTACAAGCACTTTAAAAGCCATACAAAAACCCAAGGCTAGCCTTAAGATTAGAGAGATTTAAATGAAGGCTTCTGCCCATTCAACCACATTCCAAAATTTCTTGCAAATGTTTTAAGGATCTACATATGCATACATTAAAACATTATACAGCTTCTATACCCATCAGAGAAGCAAATCCAGTAAGAAAAACCTTACTAGACCTTTACTGAAGGTTACTGCTTAGCTGTAGTAAATGCTTTCTGGGTACAAAAAGAGCCTACTTCAAAAAGTCTGAGTATGCCAATAAAGTTACATCCCATTTTAAGATTAGACATTGCAATCTAAACTAGTATTTCCACTGTACATCACAGTTCATAACTGACATGCTTTGAGCAGATACATTTTCTTTTGCAGGCTATGAAAAATGAGATATCTGTCATTTGAGATGGTCACTTAAGTTCTCACTCTCTAAACTCAGACTACACAGAGATATTGGCTATAGCTGGGAAAATGTCTGAATTTAAAGGTCACTCAGCTTTATAAACAGTCCCTAAACGCAGCAGGTTATGAATTTTCTTATGTAGTGAGGCTACTCTGGATATAGGTCTAAGTAATGGGCAATTATTAACAATTATTTATGCAAATGACAGATATGCTTACATCATTATCTTGACAGCTCGTTTGGGATTCAGTAGAATTGCTTTCCACAGATTCTGTCTCCATCTCACCAAGGTCAACAGGACTACTGTAAGATAATTAAAAAGTATGCATCTTAGAACAAATTCATTAGATTTTGTAGGTGCAGTTCTGAAAACAAAGGCCAAACAAGAGCAGAGACTTACAGAGATTACAGGGATAGTTGTTGCAAACTGTGGAGACCAAACAGAACAGCAGATCAACTCAATCCAGGCAAAATGGCCACAGACTAAAGATTTGAGATTGAATATGGTAACTTGTCAAACACCCAACACTCAAACAAAGCCTCAGTGCAAATGATGACAAATGTTTGGAAGAGCAAGGAATCTTTTTTTCCAGACAAGGTTTTCATCAACCTAAGATTTAAATATCTGCTATACACAGAACTATAACCCAGCATCTGAAGGCAGACTGGTATTTCAACACCAACACATACAGCAAGCTTCAGGCTGAAATACCAACTTCTCTCATGTCAATTACAAGGAAAAGGAAGCTAAAAAGTAAGTCTTTGCTTTCAGATCCCATTGCTCCATGTTGGTTTTAAAATCAGCATCACTGCTAGGGAAAAGCAGTAGTTCATTACCACAAATGTTTCCCAAGGAATTAGTTATGCCTGTGCCTGTTCACGCTGTAGCCCCACAGTTTCATTTTGGATGTTCCCTGATCAGCTTTACTGCTTTCCACAAAGGAAAATAACTGGTTGCATTATTCTACATCTTCTAGAGCAAAATGCCACAGTAGCTTGGGCTGTGAATGGTTGTGGCCATGCTTTTAATTTAATGGTACTCTGAGATGATTTTACAAATACTTCCTTCCTCAAGAAACAAGAATTTATATCACTGTTCCTGAACGAGCAAGTGAGGTGGCTATGAGGCAGATTCTCATACACTGTATTGGTCCAAGCTCAATATTCATGAGATCTGTCAGTCAGTGAGAATTCTACAGCACTGCTTCCACCACAAACTAATCCACAGGCTGCTCTGAAAGAACCAGCCTGTCTCAATGGTGTGATATTTTCTTTGATAGAGCACTGCAGAATGAGCTCTGATTTCGCCCAGTGGACACCCATTAAAGAAGTGAGGGACATAATGTATGCCCTTCAAGGACACAGGGTAAGTCTGGTCCCACCAACTAAATCCAGAGAGCTATTGCATACTTTGACCAAGAAGGAACTGAATAGCACTAAGTGTAGGCAACTAATTAATGAAAACATTCAGCAGTCACTAACTTGCCTCAAAACAGGGTTTACACTGGGGTGCTGTTTTTCTTTTTAACATGAGATTTTTATATATTAATTTCTGTAAAGGTATCTTGAATGCTGTATACATACATTTCTTGCAGATCACATCCTTCTTCAGTAGGTGGATCCCAGGAATGCAACGCAACCTTCCACAGTTTAATTTGCTGGTCCCACGACCTACGGCTGTACTTCTTAAATTTATTGGGAGTCCTGGGGTGAACTCCTGGTATACGATGGCATCTATTCAGATGTTAGACATATAAAATTCATTAATGCTTTTCACACAGACATATCATATAGCTTTATTAAGGCTGATTTACGTTAAGACTGATTGTCTGCTACACAGCATTTGCTGGGTTGCAATGAGCCTAAGTAATTATTTATGAGAAAAGTGATTATATTATTTATTTATGAGAAAAGACTACTGCACAATTCCAGCACTCAAATGAAAAGCTGCCATCTCCATACAAACAATTTGGGTTTTCTGTCTTTAAGTCAAATGAAAACAACAAAAAAGGATTATCAATCTTAGGTCTGAAAATTTAAGCATGAAATTTCTGCATATAACACATTCCAAGCTTAAGAGCAACCGTTGTCCGTTTTGTCTTTCCGTTTACTAATGAGAAAACTGACTGCAAAAATCAGCTTCATTTCTTCTAGTTCACAAGCACAACTGAAAAAACTTTTAGGTCCATTTCTGCAGCATGAAAAAGTCTTAAGATATATTCCTCACGCACCAATTAGTAAAAAAAAAGCCACGCCTCATTTATTATTAGTGTGGCTTATCTGTTAAAAAAAAATAATCTTAGAAGGCACCTACAAATTAAACCTTTTGAGTGCCTCAGATACCAAGTTAAGGGTGTTAATATACTTACAATCAAACATTTAATTTTCCAGGAACTCAAGCAGCTTACCTGGGAACTTCTTTAATATATCTATCATATGCAATTGTGTTTTTTCCATAGTTTATCTGTTTTTGTCTTCTCATCAAAACCACTTCATCCGTCTCAAGTTCTACTGTTACAGTGGACTCCTTTGAATCAGAACTAAAGGAGAAAACATTGTAAATTTGAGAGTACTGGAAAACAAGTGACACTCAAACAATACATAGAATATTAGAAAGAAACATGCTAAAACTTTTCAAATGAATGCTTGCTTGTGATGTTACTGAACTACGATGTCAGACCAGACTTAAGGTGAACTATTTCAAACAGTGTTTTCAGAAGTGAATGTGGAAATTCAAACCAATTGTCAGGAATTTCCTCAGCTAAGATAGAAATTCAACCTACCTTCCGGAGGAGGACCTCCTTTCTCTTGAAAATTCATTTATCAGGAGTTTTCTTCTGTATCTGTAAGAGTTCAAATCCATATTAAGAATATACACAAAGAGAACACGTAAGGCTGCATTGTCACGACTCAGTTGATTTTGCTTCTCAGTTGAGCAGCAGTCTTGAAGAAGTCAACCCAAACACTATAAATGCCTTTCCACTATGGAACTGATGTTTCAGTTTTCCCTACAGAAAACAGCTGAGGACTCTTATCCTAAGTATTTTCCCTAAAAGTCTTTTTATAGCAATGATATGCAAAAACAGTAATTAGTGAAAGGACATTCAAAGTAATTCAATTCAAGACATTTAGGAAAAGATTTTTCCAACTCTTCTCCCCAGAATGCTATGGCATTCCTGAAGGACTTAAGCCAAAGCTGACCTAAAAGCAGCAGAAAAGAAGCTAAGGTTGGTCTGATTTCACTACAATGGTGAAGTTAAAAATAAAAGTCAATACAGCTTCTACAAGACAACTACCATTTCTCCTCCTTTCCCCACATCATCTCAAACACCCAGGGGTACCTTGCAATTTCTTTATTAACACTGGTCCTCATTTCATCTTCTTCCACTGCAGTTCCCCAGTCCGAGCACCGGGAAAGGGGGCCAGGGCCTTCTGGTGTTGTAAAACTAGAAAGAAAAACAAGAAAGGAAAAAAGCCTCTACATTAAAAATGCATTTTATTGTATCTCCCACCCCCAGCATCTTCTCCATTCACAGCTCAACAGCCATTTAATACATTGACAGTACTCACACTGGCTGTGACAATCTTGTGTTGTTCATTTTACAATGTTATCACTGTAAAATTAAGCATCAGTCAAGAGATCCACCTCGAGGTTGTGTCATTTGGGATGTGGTTTTGGTTTTTTTTTTTGTAAAAAGTTTATGTAGATATCTATAGAAACATACCACTGTAGCATGTAACCTAGCCTACACTTTTAGTAACTTTAAGCTCATGTCCTTCAGAAAATGGTATGTGAAACACCAACTTTATTAATTTACTCATTTATTTTCACTCCACTAAATGAGTTAACAAATGTTCATCCTTTCATGATTGCAGATTCATTAGCTATGTAAGAAACAAAAGTTAGTAAATTGTACAGCTAATTAAAATTACACAACAGCACCAGCAGTTGCTCCATATGAAAACATACCTACTAGAGAAGGGAAAGGCACAAAGAAAAGCAGTCAATTTCTAGCTAGAATTGAGATTTACATTCAGATTGTTAAGCATTCATGTTATTTAATAAGTTTTCCAGGTTCTGTCCTCCTCACGACTGATTTTCCTGAAGTACAATCTCAAAACTGTATCCCACAGACCAGAGCTTTTTCAGTAAATCTGGAAATGGTCTGGAGACTTACCAGGATTCTGCACAAAGAAGTCCCCTGAAGTCAGGGACTTGAATCCATCTGCACTAAAACCAGTTCCAACACCCCACCACAACCCAACTTCCAGCTCAGAAATCAGCTTGCACTACTTTGAGATGTTAAATTGAAAATAAACATTCTTTTCAGATGAAACCCAGTTACCAACTCAGAAGACTTAAAAACCCCTAACAGCACAGGTCCCTCTGCAAAGGTGTCTGGATGTGGTGCTGGGTGATATGGTTCAGTAGTGATGTAGGTAGGTGGTTGGACTGGATGATCTTGAAGGTCTCTTCCAGTCTTAATGATTCTATAATATACCTGCTCAACCTCCAGGATTTACTTATACTGATTTCTGACTTAGCAGAAAATGCAGGTCCCATTCCACTGCTGCTCTCCCATGGCAAAGGCCAGCACGTTCCCACAAGTACCCAGTTAGTCCCACCACCCGAGATTCTTCCTCAACACTTTGTCATACCTTTTTGTTTGATCCTGGGCAGCGTGTACAGAGTTAGGAAGAACGTAGGAGGGCCTACAGTGTTTTCTCTTTACTAATTTGCCCTGGTGCCACACACACTGAGCTTGGCTGTCTTTTTTCAGACACTCGTCCCCACGTGCTGCTTCACACTGGGTGAGAAGCTCTGGTGCTCTGCTAGAACTGCAAAGGGTGCTTCAACTCTGCCCAAGGGGCAGAAAAACAAGCCTGTGACTGCCCTCCCTCCAATTGAATCCATTGCATGACCTCCATCCTGATCCTCTCCAAAGCATTGCTTATTTAGATTGAAACCAATGAAGGAATCTACATATAAAGTTTCATCTTTGCATTCCTATTCAAACACGCTTCCTGAAATTAATTTAATTTACTCTGGATAATGTAATTTGAACCACTGACCAATGTCTTCCCTGGTTATCATCGACAAAGAAAAATGGGTAGTTACAGGCATGACTCATCTCATTCTAGATTGGAGCTCCAGATTCATCACTGGGCTGCAGGCCACAACTGCCATCCACCAAAAAAAGGGACTAAAAGGACCATGGCATGAACAGCTCAGATGTAGACAGGGATATAAAATCAGATACTTTCGTTAAACTAAAGTTCACCTGTGCTGGGAAATGGTAAGGAAGGCAGCGAGCAGCAGCATGAACAGAGTGAGTGACCCCACCAGTCACACTGACAGACACATCTTCTCAAGATGGTCTGCACTGCCTTCAGAAACATGAACACACATGACTTTTAAGACTTGAACTTTTAGTTTGTCACCTCGTTTAATTTTACCACAGCAGAACATATAACTAAACACAACTGGCTTGTGCAGTTACTGCTCCACCAGCGATGGCAGTAAGCAAGTGTGAAATAGGACAGAAAATGATGAAGAATATCATTTGAGACACAAGAATGAAAAATGTTTGTTCTCGAGAGGTGACTGTAGAAGAACTAGGTCTGTGAGAGACTGGATTGTACTTAGAAATACCTATGATTAGTGAAATAGTAATTGTTTCAAGGGTTAATCACTAGGATGCAGCTGGGTTTAGAAGAATATCGATAAACTCCCTTATTGTCCTTTGTAAAGCCCCTACCATGGCTGGCCTGAACCCCAGTCAAGTGATGAACCCCAGACATCATGTGTCTTAGGTTTGACACTAAAAAATGGACCATAAGTGATTAAGGTAAGACAGATAGATTAGAGGAAAATTAGACATAGAGTAAGCATATGTTGAATGGAATAACACGAGATATTCCTTAGAAATTCAGAGGTGATCCTTGATGAAGGTTGTTCATGAAGTCAAGAGACTGCAGCGACCAGGAGCTGCACCAACGAACAGAATCTTTAGAGGAAGAATAGAAGCAAGGCAACGAGGATCAGCTGGATACATGGAAAAACACCAAGAACTTTTTATTTTTCTCTAAATAGCAGTTGCATGATGTTGTGTAATATAATACATACCTAGATGGTGTGCTCAAGTTAATCTTTGCCATTCACTGAGGTGGTGGCCCAGCTCTGAACTGTCAATGAAGGCAAACCCGGAGGTGCCCACAGTCTGGAAAAATCCTTTCACAGCGATCCCAAGATCACAACACGCCACGAGGGTCTCTTCCCTCCTCTAGGACGGGCTATTCGTGCTCGAGGAGCGATTTATGAATGGGAGACCCGAGCACAGCGCCAGCTGGCAGCTCCTGGGGACAGGAGGGCCGTCCCAAGCAGTACGTACCTGTCCAGCCTGCTGTCGGGAGGCCGGTACCGGTTCTCTGCAGACGCGGGGGGCTCGGGCTCCTCCCGGTTCCTGCGCCTCCCGTCGGCGCCGCGCTTCCTCCCCGGGGCGCCGCGGGGCGGGGGCTGCGGGCTGCGGGGCAGGGCAAGGGCTGCGGGTCAGGCGGGGCGGGTTCACCGACCCCTTCACAGCACCGCGCTGCGCGGCCAATTAATCAATTCGCTAATTCTACATCAACAAACC
>VZRW01010755.1:228049-239124 GCA_013398125.1 Aegotheles bennettii
CACCCGGCGACACCTCTCCCCCCCCCCAAGCCGCTGCAATGGTTTAGCCCGCACCCGCCCCGGGCCGTGTTGGCGGGAGAATCAAGCGCGGCGGCGCGCGGTTTTGGCGCGCTCTGGGTGCGGGGCGGGGCCGCGGCTTTGTGCGAGCCAGGAAAAAACAGCCGGAACGAAAGGGGAAAACGGAGATCCCCGGGATTTAGAGGTGGAGGAGTGCAGTCATCGGCGCGGGGCACGCGGCATTGCCAGGGGCGGTTCAAACCCAACGGCAAACCACGACAACATAGTGATGGGTGGTTGGGTGTTGGAATGGGTTGTCCAGGGAGGTGGTGGAGTCACCATCCCTGGAGGTGTTCAAGAGGCGTCTGGACGTGGCACTGCGTGATGTGGGTGAGTGGGGATGTAGGCAGGGGTTGGACTTGGTGATCTTGAAGGTCTCTTCCAACCCCGATGATTCTGTGATTCTATAAATTGATATTTTATGGAATGACAGAGCACTATTAATTTCATATCAATATTGAATAAGGCTGCATGATGCCGTGAGGTTGTTATGCTCCAGTGAGTGGTGTTTTTAACTGCAAACGCATGGTGCTTCCACAGACACAGCAAGATCCTTCTCATCTGTGAGATCCACCCACATTTTACAACGCTGATTCAGAAACAACCCGGAGGACTCCTGCAAGCAGAACACAAGCACGGCTTGAAATTAAAACACCCTTGGTGTCCATCCATGGACTGAAGGCTGGTGGGACGCTTCGCAGAGAGATGCACACAAACTGGGCAGCGTCTTCTGGCCTTGGTGGTGATTCTTGGAAGCTGGACGCAGCTGTGACAGTGACAACAGCAAAAGTGGCAAAGTTACCTCTAGGTAAAGTGATTTTATCTCCACAAGCAGCAAGCATCCATACTTAAAAAGGCATTAGATTATTTCTGCAATGTAATATAACTATCTGATGTCTGCAGGGTTGGTACCCAACGTGAGATATGGTACCCAACATGAGATATGGTACCCAACATGAGATACGGTACCCATGAGAATGGGGCACTTCTCCTTGTAGGACCAGAACAGAGTTTTTTTTCAAGTTTTTTTTTCAAGAGTTTTTTTCCTTTTTTTCAAGAAGCAATTTTCTTATTTCTCAGACCAGCAAACATATCAACTGTTGTCAGATTAAGGTTAAACCAATCAGCATAAACATGTAATATTCTTAATTTAATAAAATTTATTCACGCTAGTCAGATGTAAAGCAAAGGAAATAATACTGTTCTCAAAGTAAGCTTAATTTTTGTCCTAGAATTCAGTTTTTTATACCCCTGAGGGTGTCTAATTACGGGTTAGATTTCTGCTTGTTCAGATGCAGACTGCATACTCTGACCCAGCTCTACACGAGTCTGTTCTCAGTACAATCCAGATCACGATGCCTCAACTGAAACCTTAAAAACTACAAAATTGCCTCTTTCTGCTTCAGTTCCCAGGAGCGACACGAGAGGAGAAAGCCCAGACAGGACATCCATCCTTTTTTTTCCCCTAATAAAAGCCCCAGCCGGTTTCACCGAATCCATTTCTTCCCAGCACACTTAGGCAATACTCACCCATCCTATGCTTTCTGGTCATAAGTCTTCTGCTGTCAAAAGGGAAGTTCTCAAGAATCACAGGCTTTGTAGGAGCTATTGTCACCTACAGCCATAGCAGCTCTCCCTTGCCCTAGAAGCTGGCACAATTTTTCATGAATTCTATCAATACAGTTTCTTCTAATCCTGTCCCATCCGTGTGTCAGGAACTGAGCCATCTCTTTCACTAGCCCAGCTGTCCTCTCCATTGCTGGCATTGTTACTGCCTGCAGCATCCAATTCATTTCTTTTCACTATCCCTGTCTTCATTGCCTCTTCCTAAAAAAAAAATTGCCACCACACAACAGTTCTGGTATAATGGAAGTTCAAAAATACAGAGCAGAATTACAGTCACAGCATCAGGATACAGAAAATAGGGGTTTCACATTAGTTTTAGCAAGCTTTCTTCTGGATTGTACATGATTTGCACACCAGTCTACGTTTTTACTGGGTCAGCCTCATCTTTCTCTCACAGCAAAAAGCCAGCAAAGCTCAGCTCTGGTTGCTTGGCAGAAGCACGGTTGTACATTCACACCAAAGCCAGCTCACGCGAGGTGATCGCAGGGAGTCGGTGTAAATAAGTTACCGAGCTCCAAAAACTGTACCAAAATTCTGCAGGTTCCACCAGTAAAGCTTTCTAGGACAGGTGTGCCCTAGCCCACAGCTGAGGAGGGTCCAGAGAAGAACAGCTAAGATGGTGAAGGGCCTGAAGCACAGGTGCTATGAGGAGCAGCTGAGGGAGCTGGGGCTGTTTAGTCTGGAGAAGAGGAGGCTCAGGGGAGACCTTGTCACTCTCTGCAACTACTTGAAAGGGGACTGGAATGAGGGGGGTGGTGGTCTCCTCTCTCAAGTGAGAAACAATAGAACAAGAGGGAATGGCCTCAAATTGCAGCAGGGGAAGTTCAGGCTGGATATTAGGAAATTTTTTTTTATATAAAGGGTGGCACAGGCTGCCCAGGGAAGGGGTGGAGTCACTGCCCTGGAGGTGATCAAAAAACATTTCAATGTGGCCCCTGGGGACATGGTTTAGTGGTGGCCTTGGCTGTCCTGGGTTAATGGTTGGACTCTATGATCTTGAAGGTCTTTTTCAACCAGAGGGATTCTATGATTCTAGCCCAAAATACTTCTAATGATACTTAGGGATGCGAGACCATTCCAAAAGCTGCAATTAGGTGGGGTTTTTTTTCCCCTTTAAGTTACATATTTGTTTAGTAACAAGTGTTAGGCTGCACCATCCACTGCAGTTCTCAAGAATCTTTGCTTATTCAAAGACTGGACACTTAGAACAGTAAGGGAAAAGTTAACTGTGCAAAGCAGCCCTGGAGTAGGTATATACATGTCTTCCAAGGAACCTGGGTGAAGTTAATAATCATTAGTATGACAGGCTGTGTTTCAGTAACACTTACAAGATTGACCAGTGATGAAACATGCTTGATGGATGGCAGAAGTAGTAAACAGAAGTTTTGCTTGTTCTTTTGTTTTGTTGTGGTTTTTTTAATGCATTTTGAGCAGCTTAACACAAAAGCAACTTCCAAAGCCAAGCAACGTTCTTTAGAGAGACTTTCTGAGTACTTACTTACAGGTGGTGTTTTGTTTTGTTGGGTTTTTTATGAAGATACTTCATGCATAGCAAGGTTGAAGTGGGAGAATTGAAGAGGGAGAATTTGCATCTCTACTGTAGAAATGAAGCATGGTCTCACAAACTACAACTTTCTCATATTTTACAGAAATGACAGAGAAATATGCCTGCTACAGTTTCAGGTCATCATTTACATGGAATTGGAGCTCGTGTTGTTCACATGTCAAGTAGAAAGGACATAGGCAGCAGGCACAGCAGGTGGCAGTACACACCTTCATGTGCTAGGAAGAAGGAATTGTCCAGACAGCATAATTACAGCTGAAACAAATACCTTGCTTTGGATCCATGCAATTTAAAGTAGTTAAGCCAGTCAGAGGAACACACCTGCAATATGCAATACGTATTTTAGTCTTTCTGCCACTTTTTCACCGCATGCTCCCATTAATTCCAAGTCTTTAGACTCACACCTTGAGTAGTTCCAGGAACATGTTCCATTGTTTCTTCTTGTTTCCTGACTAATCTTTTTTTGGAGAGTTGAGTAGAATGGACTACAGTAACATCCCAGCTGATGTCTCATAAATAACCAGGCAGCCCTTTTTACCCCTTTTTCAGTTTGCAGATAGAAAATGGGGCTTTCTTCAAGGCTGTGCAAAACCATATAGCACAGTATCTACAGCTGCTTCTAACTCTGGGCATAAGAGCAAGCGTAAGAAGGTAGAGAACAGGTAACAGTCCTGTATCTGAGTCTCTTATCAGTATTTTATCTTAAGGGTCTCTTATCAGAGTAAAAACTGCTGAATTTTCCTCTACCCGAGATGGCTGCAGCATGGTAGGTGTGGTCTTGAAGGCCAAGAGGAAGCACCTGCTAAGTGAAGCCCAGGATTGCTCAGATGTGTTGAAGATCCTCTTCGTGGTGAATTCAAAGCTCATTGCACATGGTCTTGTTAAAATTCAGAGAAATTCACACTGTTTCTCCCAAAAAGGTACAAATACTGTTCAGGCACTTGGCTGATACTTTTTCCTGCAAAGCTGTGCCAGTCAATGGATGCATGAATGCACACAGACACTCACACCAACTTCCCAGCAGAACTAACAGCTTCAGAAGTGAAAAGAAAATTGCTCACTGCCAGCCTGCCTTGGCCAGTGCACCAGGCTGGACTGAGAATCTTCAGCCAATAACTTGAAATGGCTTTTAGAAAGTAAACAGTTTGAAATCTCAGCAGCTAGCTTGCTTTCTATTGATTTTTAAATTTTTTTTTGCATTATTTTGCTTGATTTTTAAATGTTTTTACACTTTTTTTTTTCCATTTGTGAAAGCACCAAATTAAATTGTTTCACTTCTACAAATTGCATCTGCATTCTCATTGTATGTATGGATCTCAAAGACTCCTGCTAAGTATGTATTTGGAAATGCTGTTTTAGCTGTTTTATGCTGTTTAATGCTTTTTTGGGTGGAATGTCCATACATAAAGATCTGAAAATAGTGCAAGGGATTTACCTTGGAAGTTCTCTTGTCTTTGTCTGGCTTTATGGTAACTGTACAAACTGATGCATCTTCTGTGTGATCCTGCATAAACATCGATGCCTCCACAGGGAAGTTTGCTGTGCTAGCACCTCTCCCTTCTCACACACCGCTATGGAAAACAACTGCATTCCTGAACCAAGGACATGCTTGAAGTACAGCACAGGTGCAAAACACGTACAAACAAACTCCCATCTCCTCCAGCCTTGCTCTGAGATAAGATGGCTCAAACAGCACGTTTACCTGCACACATCCACGCTGGCCAGACAGAGAACATAACACCATGTACAAGTTAAATTCAGTTTATCAAGCAGAACTATCTGCTTTAACACAGCTTAGGGATTACAGCTGTCTTGTGTCCTTCTGTCCTTGGCACCAAAGAAAATCCTTCAGAAAAGTACTTTCGCACCACAGTTGGAATTTTAAGGGGAGAAGGAGATAGCTCATCACTGTGACCTTGAAGGAGCAGTTGTAAAAACAAAACAGAGTGCACATAAGCAGTGGCATTTCAGAACTGCTGGTGAAGGACTGCTTCTACAAGCACAGGTAATGTATTGTGTGCAAGGAGATTCTCCCGAGGCAAGTGTGCCAGAAGTCACTTCTTGGGAGAAATTTAAACCTGGCTGGTGAAGTTCATTTTGGCCTAATTACAAACTGAGTACAGACTTATGCAAAGTGGATTTAATTCAAATAGGTAAAATTAAAGGAAGGTTATCAAATACAAACTGGGGGTGGAGTGCCAGACTTTAGCTTTCTTTACCTTAGTTGTGAACTCTTATGTCAAATAGTCAAATATGTCAATAAACAAGTGAATGGATGGACTGCATTCCAGTTCCAACTGCTCTGCTTAGACTGATGAGGGTACTGTTACCAACTAGAAGATTTTACAATGGTTCTACATCCAATGGCAGCATTGCATGAAATGGTCTGCCCTTAGCAGACCACAAACCACATCTGCTCAGTTTCATTCCTTTCCTTGTGCTAGCATAGCTTGTCCAAGTGTACAAAACCTGAATTAGGGAATAAATCTGCCCCAAATTTAACTGCCACCGGCAAACTGCTTATTTCTAGCCTAAGTATCTTCAACTGAGAAATACAAGATCTTTTAAGGACTGCTGAATTACAAATCCTATGGATTTGTGTCCGTAAATCTACTGCAGGCCCTGTCCTTCCACTAGTTTATAATGCAATAAATACAAGTTCATGACAAGATGTCAAAATACAAACTGAGGGGTCAGACACAAACCAAGTTGTAAACTCCCTTCAAGAGTTTGATTTGAATTCTGCAGAGTCCTCCTTCCCTCTTTTAGCGAGGGTTAAAAAAACCCCCACAAAATACACAAAGCACCCTAAAACAAACAAAAAAAGGACTACTGAACCCACATATTTCTTTTATAATGAAACTCTGACAACATAACAGCAAAAGCACACTATGAGGGATCTTCAATGTTGAAGTCTTTAATTCTTCTGCATAAAGACAAAATGCCAAAAATGTAACACATTTTGTTATTTACAGTCATCACAAATCACATGGAAGCATGCATAGTGGAACAACAAGGTTCTCAATATTACTTCTTTAAAAAGTGCTGTACAGGTGTGTTCCTTGTATAAACACTCTCCGTGCTCTGTGGTGTGTGACTGAACCACCCTTGTGCTCAGACACTACTGAACCCCATGCCTGAGCATGCCTGTAAAAAACATTTTGCAAAGGACTGGCAGCAGTTTCTGAGGAAGTAGCTTAACTTCCAGATCAGCAGCACAATGGGCTTTTGGCCCTTGGGTACACTGCCAGCCCCACAACCAGGCTGCCCTGTATCAGCCCTGGCACTCACAGTTCTGCAGTGGCCAAACCAAACTCCTGCAAAGAGACAATTCCCAGCTCTAAGACATTCGTATCCCAGTATATGCCACATAAAACGCCACAAGGACTATAAAAAACTCTTTTGACTGGCACATGAATGAACTCCACTGTAGCCACAGCCCTCACTCTGACCTTCTGAGCACAGTGCTAGAGCGTAAAACAAAGAAGAGCTTATCTCAACACCATCACAACCCTTAGCCTGGACACCCCATGCCCAGGAGCAGCTCTAAACATGCGAACACTGTTGCTCACCTCCAATTCCTGTAGGAACAGCAGGCACTGAACTCATTCTCTTATACTCTTAGCAGCAGATTGGCTCTTTGGGTCAAGTTGCAACACACATAAAAGCAAAATCCAGGTATTTAGGCTGTGTTGCTGTTCAGTCACCTATCCCCTTAAAGAGAGGGATCCGATTTTGATAAACCACCTTTCCTTTCTCTCCTCTCACTAGGCTTAGGCAAATGCTAGCTTAATATATCTTATCTCAGAGACCAGCAAATAAGCCAAATGGATGATCACCCAGTCCAGAAGCTAAGAAGAGTTTGTCTTTAACAACTGGAGAAAGGCTGGAATTATCTACATTCATTTGAAGCAGTTCTTCAGGTTGGATGTATAATTCTGGTCCAGTAGAGGAATCAGGGTTTAGCTCCTTGTTTTAAGGGGTGGCATTCTTGATATTGGACCAATTCACCAGCATAACATTAGCACACTCTGGGTAGCAGGATCTCTGAACAGCAACAGCGGGATCCATCAACTGAAGTAGCCTTTACAATATGATGCATATGTCATTTGTCAGTGCAGGTAAAGCAGAAACATTCTCACAAAAGCTCTAAGGAACATCCATCATCATTGCAGCACAGGCTTAATGAAATATGAAGTTTTACACTTGAGGCAGAGCTTGCAGAAAACAATCTATCCTTAAAGATCTGGAGAAACCTAAACAAAAAGGTAGATAAGTGTTTCATAAATACAATATATCTAGTCATTAACAGCAAAACATTTACTCTTAAGCTGTAGTGTTATGGTAACAGTAAATGGAACAGAGCACTGTATATGGTGAGCTTAAAGCACAGTATAGAAGACAAAGCTGTATTGTCCACACTAAAGAAAGTGTTAGAGATAGTATGAACACTTTGAGAACTTAAAGTTACTGGAGAAACAAAGAAAGTGCTACATGCCCTATATCCCTGAAGTATTTGTCAAAGAGAAAATGAAGCAGTTGAGCTTATCTTTCCCAACCCTGCTCATTATTTTCACCAAAATGTCACTATTAATTCATAAAATATACTTTTATTTCAAAATATACTTTTTGTCTGTCTTGGGAACGAACGAGTTAAACGAGTTATTCCATATCAAGCCTTCTTATTGATAAGCTGAAGAAGTACTGAGCTAAGTTGTTTTTTTTCTTCTCTCTGTTTTGGACTGCATTCCTGAGGGGGGAGGGCAGCGGCAGAGCAGAGCAAGAAACTGCCACTTCTATCAGGTTTTTTTTTCCTTCTTCGCTGAACCTTCTGAGGCAGCCATCGGAGAGACGAGGGGAGAATTCTTTCTGCCCTGGACTCCTGGTTTTGGGATTTTGTAAATATATTTATCCTTTTTTCCTCCATTTCCCTTTGTACCTGTTCCCCTTTTTCCCTGTTTCATTAAATTTGTATGGTTTGTTTTATTCCAATCTCACAGCCGTGTGCATTGTTTATTTTCTTCCCTTTGGGGAGAAGTAAGCAATAAATTATTGTCTTGGGGGCTTGCAGTCCGCCCTGACTGCGAAAACCAAGACACCTACTGACCAAGTTTTTTTTTTCTTTAAAAAACAACCAGATGCATTCAAACTTACGGACATTTAAATGAGTTCCAAAACAGCCACATTATTTTTTCCTGTTTAAGACAGAAATTTTCTTTTAGCAAAAAGAGGGGTGGTGTGGAGTTCCACCATGTAACACACTACCTGGTTTCCAAGCAACATTCATCTTCCACAGATGAGTTCCTGCCATTTGAGAGTTAAGAGTTCATCACACCTAAAAAAACATGCCTAAAGGCAGCATCTCTCTAAATATTGATCTTTGCATCCCAGGAAACCAACGTGTTGCTCCACAGAGAAGTTCTCTAATTCACTTTCGACGTGTAAAATGTCTGTCAATTCAACTCTTTCAATTAGAATGAGTGATTATGAACCCAGTGAGTATATACACTCCTTAACAGAGCCTCATTTACAACAAACACAGCTGCAAAGCAGCTACATGCCAACTACCTAGATCAGAAAGGCTCTCTTAACTGTGATATATAGAGGCATGCTTCTTTTACCTGCACATTTCACCTTGATTGCACGTATGCCGACTGTAAATCTTTCTCTTTCAGTGCAGATCTTATGCGACTGCACCAGTTTTCCAAGACTTGATCTGCTGATGTCAGACTATATCCCTATTCTTCAAATCATTTTCTGTCACAGGAGAAAGTCCTTCGATAATTCTATATACAAGAGAGTCTAGATATTTTCAGATATTGAATTAGCACTTTAGAAAAGTGAATCCATATCAAGTCTTATTCACGTTCAAAAAATTCAAATTAAAAATCAAAAGTCAATAGAAAAATGCCATTAGCCCAGTTTTTTAAAAGCTCTACCTGCCTTATCCTCATACTGCTAGAATTCAAAATCTAAGTAGCGTAAAACTAATTGTGTGCCATATTCTTAATGAGTTTTATTATGCAAAATATTCCAAGATC
This sequence comes from Aegotheles bennettii, assembly GCA_013398125.1. NCBI lineage: Eukaryota > Metazoa > Chordata > Aves > Caprimulgiformes > Aegothelidae > Aegotheles > Aegotheles bennettii. Next base: position 237,338 of record VZRW01010755.1, read on the forward strand.
ACTGTTAAAGAGACGTTTGGATCCTAGTCCATCAGGTTTCAGAGCCTACATTATATGCAGATCAGAGACAATCAAACTACACAAAAGATTAGCTGCTAATAAAAGCTGTGTGATGACTCAAGACCATCTATTAATGCATCACAGGAATCTACAATCCAAGAGAAAATTTTCATTGAAATCTACTGCTGCCAATGCAAAGTTGTGAATTTATCACAAATATTAAGAGGCAGAAAAGCTGCTACTGAGATAATTTTTTAAAAATGGCACTTTTCATTTGGGTGATAAGGTAACACACATTTTCTGACTGAAGAGGTAAATATTCCACTTCACTAAGTATTAGATATTTCAATTGATGTGCTGCATTAAATACAAGAGAATGGGATAAAATACCAATATAATAAAGGAATAAAATGATAAACTGATCTGTTTGAACTGAACAGTTGGATTCTGTAGAATGATACTGCATACAACCTACTGAAACAGAATAGGTGAAATAAGTAGTCAGCATGAACTCACCTCAGTATTTAAATTTTTTTCCTCATTATTCTTTCTTCAACACTTGCACTACCCCATCCCCTTTCAGGGTATTCTGACTGATGTCCTTCCAACAAACTGCTACAAAGTTTAAGCCTACAAATAAAAAAACCCTCAAAGACTAAGTGACTTTATCATGGAAACCTTTTTATACTAAATACAGCTACAACCTGCTATTAATACAGACTATAACATAAGAATACGAGAACAGAATTTTACCACACAACATATAAATATTGGCTGACACATCCCTAAGAAAAATAGTATAAAAAGAATAATCTATGTTTATAATAAAAGCTTGGACTGAAATACAGCAATAATGCAACTATGCTTCTAACTTACTACACACACAAAAAAAAGCCCCTGATTGATGAGCTGTATTTTATACCTCTCCAGCCTGCAGTCTGTATCTCTGCAAGTTTTGCTGTCAGGTAGAAAGAAGCTGGGTTTTTTGTGTTTCTGATTGTTCCATCCTGAAGAACAACTGGCTGGAGTCGGGTCACTGCGTAAAAACAAGTAACTATCATTGTTGTCAGCTACAAAACAACTTAATCTCTAAGGAGAGAAAGAGGAAGCTTTCAGCTTGTAGGCTGAGGAAGTGAGAGGTTAGTAACAACCATGGGGACCAATTCCGTGAAATACCATTGCTTTCCATAAGACAAATAGGGTGAAAGGGGCTCAGCATCTTCTAACATTACTTAATGACAGAAGCAGTAGAGTGTAGTTAGACTGGGAAAAGCCAAGAAGAACAAAAATAACTACCAAACATACAACACACTGGAGGAAATGTAAGGAGAGGAAAAAAATAAGAAAGTAATATTAAACAATGAAGGGAGATTAAAAAAACAAGAGACACCTTCACAGCACAAGCAATAAACAGAAAGAACCATATATACACAAGATATATATATACATATATATATGTATAAAATATAAAGAACCACATATAAAACCCAATAATCCTGATGGTATTTACCTCGTTATTTCTATACCATGTTGTACTGTCATTACTTCTTCATTTTCACCAAAGGCTTCCCACTCTGAGCACTTTGAAAAAGCTTCCTGATGTCCTGTTTCAGTCAGACTAGAAAGAAAGTGAAAAGGTCTGAGACCACACATTTATCACAGAATCACAGAATTCTAGGGTTGGAAGGGACCTCGAAGGATCATCTAGTCCAACCCCCCTGCCAGACATTGGTCACCTAGAGTACTGAAACCAGGAACGCATCCAGGCGGGGTTTGAATGTCTCCAG
>VZRW01010755.1:250149-262939 GCA_013398125.1 Aegotheles bennettii
CCCCGCCCCGGCACAAACCCCGCCCAAGGAGCTGGCTTTGGCCAAGTGTGTCTGCTGCTGGGTGTGGGGAAGCAGCTCAGCTCAGCGAGGGGCGCTGGGAGGTGGATGTACAATGTCCGCTCCAGAGAAGGTGTCCCAGATTCCACGGCTTAATGCAGGGCACTGCATCCTGCTCTGGAGCGAGTCCAGAGGGGCACAAAGATGATCGAGGGGCTGGAGCAGCTCCGCTATGGAGACAGGCTGAGAGAGTTGGGGTTGTTCAGCCTGGAGAAGAGAAGGCTCTGGGAGACCTTGGAGCACCTTCCAGTGCCTGAAGGGGCTACAGGAAACTGGAGAGGGACTTGTGACAAGGGCATGGAGTCATAAGACAAGGGAAATGGGTCCAAACTAAAGGAAGGTAGATTTAGACTGGATATTAGGAAGAAATTCTTTGCTGTGAGGGTGGTGAGACACTGGTCCAGGTTGCCTCAGAGAAGCTGTGGCTGCCCCCTCCCTGGCAGTGTTCAAGGCCAGGTTGGATGGGGCTTGGAGCAACCTGGTCTGGTGGGAGGTGTCCCTGCCCATGGCAGGAAGGTTGGAACTGGATGAGCTTTAAGGTCCCTTCCAACCCAAACCATTCCATGATTCTATTGCCCACACCTGTTAACATATCTAAGCACTGCCACAATAAAATCTTCTATACAGAGCACATCATTGCTACATGCCAGTGCTCCCCTGGGAAGACAAACATCTGTTCATCACCTCTGCTGATTCCGTGACACCCAGTGTCATTCCTTCCCACCCGCTAGTTATGGAAACGACTTGGTTGGGTTTTCTTCCTGAGATAAATACATAGATTTTACACAGCTTCTTTTACTCAGGTTGTGGAGTCTCCTTCACTGGAGACATTCAAACCCCGCCTGGATGCGTTCCTGTGTGATGTACTCTAGGTGACCCTGCTCTGGCAGGGGGGTTGGACTAGATGATCCTTCAAGGTCCCTTCCAACCCTAGAATTCTGTGATTCTGAGATTCTGTGATTTATGCAACCCTCTGCATTCAGGTTATAGCAGGAAAATTCCAAGAAGGAATTACCAGGTGCACCCTTCAGGAGAATTTAAGTCCCCTTTGTATTTATGTGTTCCCAGCTAACACACTGTATATAGAGAAGTCAAACTGATTCCCACCCATACAAAGTTTTAACTGGTAAACATAACTTCAAAATGAAAAACAGAAGTCTTACACAAAATCAATTGTATTTTTATTCAGCTCTTCAGAGAGTTTTAATACTGTGTGTGTTGATTAAGCCTTTTTCTTAAAGGCTATCCAAATACTACTTTCCATTTTAAAATAGGTAAGCTACCTAGGTAAGAAAAAACCCCCAAACAACCACAAATTACAGACCCTGTGGTATATCTTTGGAAGAAAATGTCTTGTAACGCATGTAAGAGCTTGAATATTTATATCTCAACTTCTTAAATATCTCAAAGTCAACATTTGTTAAGAAATGGCACTCAGGACTTCAGTCAGTTATGTTTTATTGAGGTTTAGCCTGACTGGAATGGTATCAGCTGCAGTCTACCAAGTTTCAACACAATAAAAATACTCGTACTGAAGAGATCACATAATAACCTGGTATTTTGGTTTCAAGTTATGGCAAACCTCATGGTAAAGAACTGCATCCGTATCATGGATTCAAAATATATCCTGCTTGGACAAAATGCCTTTTTTGGGTTGGCAAACTGTGCCTCTGTGAAAAATCAACAGATAACATATCTTGCCGTTATTTTCTGGAATGCTACAGAAATAACACAACCGTGGAAAAAAATAATATAGCCACAGCCCATGTTTCCAGAAACACCTCTTCAGCTGCAGCACATATGGAAACTTGGGCTATACATGTACACACACATATGGGATATTTATACTGACACTGTGCACCCACATACAGATTGTCTTATTGTAATGACATTGCATTTATGTAATGTACTTCAGCTTACGAACAGTGCCCACCCAGAAGTCAGTGATGTGGAAAAGCACAAACACAGCTGAAAAAGCAACACGAGAAATTTATCAAGAAAATTATGTAGGTAAATATTTTAGTCCATCGTATTACTTGGTTCACTTTTTTCTTAGAAAAGTGCTGTAAAAAGACCAATTCTAAACCCTGCCCTTGTGTTTAAGAAATGTATCAGCACTGAGTGGGAGGCAAAGTTTTACTTTCTGCTACAAGCAGAGAGATCTGTAGGAACAGCCCTATTCGTGCATGTAGTTCTTCGGATGATGACCTGAAGCTATCACAAAAGACAAATGCTTATTTTAATACTCCATTATTTTGCATGTTCAGTGATTTATTCAAGGCAAGTAAGGTATCACACGACTGTGCAGGGAGAGGTTACAGTTTCTCCTTGAACTGTCTCCAAGAAGAATACATCATATGGATTTTTAAAAAGTTGGTTCTCTAACACAGCCTTTAAGCTGCTTACAAAGTTTGGAGGCATGCCAGATTACTTTGCAAATTTAAACTTAGGAAAAAAAAAACATTTGTTTTGAGGAATTTAAGCCAGGCACTATTATTAACATGAATAATAATTTTATTTTGGTAATTATTACTGAGTTTTCTAAGAGGCACTTCTGTGGATAGAGCACTACCCATTAAAAGATGCAAGAGTATTACACATTTGTGACTGTTACTTTGTCATACTGTTATATTGGCAAAAGAAGCAAGATGAATAAAAGCAATTTCCACTGAAATAAAAACTTCCAATCAATTAGAAGTAGATTTCTGTAAAGAACAACTCCACTGCACAAGCAGTTAGGAGACTGAAGCTCTTACTACATGAGATACTATTGGCAACTGACCTGTTTTTCTTGTATAAAACCATCTGCAGCTACTCGTATCTATTATCTAAGTTTTTCAAGGCCTTTACAATTTTAAACTCACACATCTTTACAATAAATATTTTTAGTCCAAACAGGAAAAGAGCTGTTGGAATTGAATGACTGTCAGTGACAAAGCCACAACTCCCATAACCTCCCCTCTCTTCTGCAACTATTTAAAGGACCAGATCCCTTATATCTGTGCCACATAATGTAAACTTTTCCACAAGTAAATGGTACAAAATGCTTATTGGTAAAGGCTGCAGTGTAGTGAGGAGGTGCATGTCAGGTGACATCACCCAGCCCTGTAAGAATCTTCCAAAGGTTAAAAAATCCTGCAGCGACCGTTTCAAACTTCCAAGTAGTTTTCCCACAGAAGTACTGGAAAATATTTTAAATTCAGTCATTGATGAGCTTGATGATTTTTTATTAATCTTCAGACTTGACAACAAATCTATCTGAAACTCAGGAACTCAATTTAATCCTATTCAGATGAAGAGGGACATGCCATTTAATGTCTCTTTGGGAAACGGAGACAAATCCATACTACCAGTCTCCGTGTCAGATTTTCACTCTATATGATCCAAAACAACAGGTAATGAAAAACAGAAAAATCACCCTTATTAACAGGTAGTATAGATAATTGCATAGTAGATGTTGTATATGTAACAACTGAGATATGCTCAAGCAGTTAGTGCCTTTAAACCCAAACAGTTTGGCCTCTTGTAAGTGCAAAAAAACCCAAACAAAAAGCCCAACACCAACAATATAACATATATGTTAGTTCTCAAATGATGCTGTCAAATTTGTTTTCAGTTCTTCATCCCTCTCCAAAATACAGCTTGCAGCTACATCCATAAGTTTCCTAGCTCTAAGTGCAGTTTGGTGCATACACCAAACATCCTGTAGCTGGGCTGAAACTCTAATGAAATCTTTCATGGTTGTGCTTCCAGTAATTGTACTGTTTTTAACAACCTGCCACCTGTTCCTGCTCAAAGCAGTTGCCTGTCATGGTAATCAAGATGTTTTCATGTCATCATTGCCATCTATGCTAGCAATTTACTCATAAAATCCTTCCGATTATACAGGAGGGAGGTATTAGGGCTTTTATTCTCCTAGACCAAAGCATTAAAGTATTCCTTTCTCTCACTGTTTGACCCACCTGCCTGCCTGAGGTTACTACCCCTCAAGATGGACAACCCAAGCAAGCAGGTACCTGCCTCTCAGCCCCTGCAGTGCATAGGTCAGTGTTAGAACTCACACATTCTCCAGCACCTTGAGGCTTTCCACCAAGCAGTATGCCAAGTAATTGTTCATCCAAGGGTGTGATGGACAGCTTGAACACTAAGCAGTGCATTTAGGTCTGTTAGTAGGGTTCTCTTAAATGTATGGAAAATGCTTTGATTTTAATTTACAAATTATTCTGATGCAGATCAGATCAAGAAGTGTGTATCAGTACCCCATGAATATTAAAACCATGACAACTGCTTACGGTCAGTATTTGAATTAAAAGCTTGAAAAACTTTTGTTAATGATGCTCATTCTTGGGGCATCCAGTATGGGAACTCATACCTTTGTGATCTTGGCACCTCTTTCAGGGAAGGGTTAGCTTACAGGTTTTCAAACAGCTCAGCATTCTTTCACAGTATTTAGACCATTAAAATGTTTGTTGCACTCCCTTCAAATGTATAAAAAAGGTCTATCACCTCAAGAACATCAAAACCCTAAGCAAGGTAGCTCCTGGAAACCAACCGATTTACCGATGCATAGCGTTAGCAGTGTAGGTAAATGGGATATGTTTCTGAATCCTTCTGTTTGAAATAAATACTTCCATCCAAAAATAAACTAGAGGCAGGTTAATGGAATAAAAGGTCCCTGTGGGAGTTGTACATCTTCAGGGATTAAATTCCTTAGCATACAGAAACCAATCCCCTTCCCAAGTGAAGGGGACCAGCAGAAGGAACACAACCGATACACTTGTGCAGTAAACACTTGTAAAGGTTAATAAGAACTTTACAAATGGATTAAAGAACAGCAAAAGTATCAATGAAGTCTAACCAAAATAACTTTCTCAGTTAGCCCTTTACTAAAGAATCAAAACCCAAGTTAAATTTAAAAATTTTAAGAATTTAACCTACATTAAAACTTGAAAAGAGAACAGTACTGCAAATATAGAGGGATACTCTTATCCAAGCCCTAAGAAAGCAAAACATACATAAAAAAAAAATCCAGAAACTGACATCTGATTAATACAAAGCCAAGATACAGCTAAAAGTGGAGAGGAACTGAAAAGATTTACATCTGTTTTCGACACTGTAAAAGAAAGCTTTGGAGTTTGCACCCCTGTAGAACATGAAGTCTCAGTAACAAATCTAACAGGCCTTTTAACCAAACCCACTATGAAAAACATTCAAATTTAAAAAGTTGAAACATACCCAAGTGTTATTCATCGTATTATGCAAACGTCTAGAATGCAAAATTTGGCTCGGCAAGTTGGACAAGGCACTTGGCTCGACAGCCAGGTCTCTGGGTGCTGCTGATCCTGTCGGCTGGCAAACCATTTGCCCATGCAGGTGAGGCACCACATGGGACGACAGTAGCACTGTTGGCATTCCCCTTCATTTGGCTCCTGGCAGTTCTTGATCAGCTTGATGTTAGCAATAGTCTGCATACACCCTATGCATGGCTCCAGCTCCTAAAGGAGGAACAAAACATCAAAATTATGAACTGCGCAGGATGGTTTCTGTTACTGCTCTTCAAAGGCTTCAAAGTGCACAAGCCTAGCAGGAACCTGAGTTGGGCAGAGCCTCAAGGCAGAACTGCCCCACCAGAAGATACCAAAAGATTCAATTTCCAGAGCTGTGTTTTATTAGAACACCCTCTAATGAATGAGAACAAAGCATCTCTTTAAACAGAAAACCCAGAACTGCTGCCTGAGTCTGATTCAACAAAATGACTGAAAAGAAATGTCCCCTCTCTGAAGAGCTCCACCTTTTTCCGGAGCACAGCAGTCAGAGCAGGTAAGCAAGCAGCCATCTTTATCATTCAGAAACATTATTTTTCAAAAAAACATACTAATATAAAGTAAGGAAAATAAACAAAGTAGACAGTTCTTAGCACTTATTGCAGCAAGTGGCTGTTTCTATCTTCCATCTGTGTAAGAGACATAATTAACAGAAGAAATCAGGGCTCTACTGAACACAATGGGCACTCATCTTGAAGGACCAGAAATTTACTTATTTTTTCTTGGATAATATTGGAATAATTGTTATTTCCCCACCACTAATTAAGCTACATGAACTTGCAGTTGCATATAGGGAGATCATCTTGCTATGAAGTGTTTTACAATTAATAAGCAATAATTAGGATTTCCCATGTGTCTTCCAGCCAGAGCTCTCCAAGACCTTGATGAAGTTCAAAAGACAGCACACTGAACAGGTATGGAGACCTGAACCCTACCAATACCTCTACTGGTGTAACAAAAAGCAGCTCTGCTTTGTGGTCTCTAGTTCCCACCTTCAGTGTCTCTTCCCTTGTCATCTCATGTATTTGTTCAACCACACTGGTAGCTGACTGTGGAGCTGATTACCCTTCCTTGCCTCTTTTCACCTCGATCACCTCCCCCAGCCAGGTTCACTGCAGACAAAGTCTTGTGTTAGCATAGGGATGAGAAGAGTGCAAGAAGTGGGACTGCTTCTCTCAGAAGCTGTATTAGTTTTTAGCTTGTGCAATTAGGGCTTACTTTAGTTTTTAGACAGGAAAAACTCTAGCATAGTGTGACAGAGGCACTCGACCCCCTAACCAAACTAACAGTAGTTTGGTACAGGCTCCAGAAGAGGTAAAGGCCTGAGCTGCAGCTGGGCCATGAATTCCTCTAGTTTCAGTCTGTTCTCTGAAACCCACAAAGGAGCAGAGTGACACAGTGAGCATGAATGCGCATGAGCTTGGAACACCAACTGTGGGATCAACACATGAATAGCTCCAAGACTCTTCAATCAAAGAACAAAGAAAGTGGGATGTACAAGGAGTCTCATGTGTACCTTTCCTATCGTGTGTAATTTGAAGAGCCAACCATTTCATTCCATAAACATGACAGCTTAACTGAGCCACCTTTGAGCTCTCTTATGCATGGTGGTGATCTCCCCTGGAGCTGGGACACCTCTCAAGGTTGTTACTCAAGGCAGAGAGACCTTCTACCAACAGCAGATTTTTGGTAAGTGACTGATAGCATGCTGAATTAATACTAATGAAACATCATGAATCCATGGAGCTACTAAATGTTAATTATTATAAACTTTGTATAGATAATTCCATTAGACATAAACTGTTGGCAAAGTCTAAGATTGGATCTAGCCACACCTAAGCTCCATCAGGAGTTTGGAAAGCCAAGGGGTTCACTCAACAACATGACTCAACGAGAAGGTCTTCCTTACCTTTCTGCATCTCCCATCTCTGTGTGAATCATTCTAACTCAATTTCCCTTTGTATGTTTCTTCTATGCAGTAAATAATCAAGTGCAGTTGCCATTGAATCATGTTAAAACACTGTTGCATTTACTATCAAACTTTGTTAAATTGCTGGTTTATATCAATAAACGCATTGCTGCTTCTCTCTTACGAGTGAAATGCATCACTCCATCTGTGACACATAGAAAGGTTAACCCGCTTCTCCAACTTATTCATGGAGCTTCAGAAAAGGGAGAAATCCCATGCTGTGTTTTTAATATCCATATCATGATTTCTGATGTTATTTATCACTCAGTGTCAAACCAAAATCAAGTAGCTCAGCTGCCACTTAAAAGCCCTGCAAGAAAGCAACTCCCTCAAATGAAGTTATCTTCTCTCTACTTTGAACAGGTCTTTTCACTGTATGTAGGCACTGCAATCAGAACACACAATCACATTACATGCAGACACATCTGATCCAGTTTGATTTCAGCAGGCTCATGTAACCATACAGCGAAGACACTATATAAGCTGCATGACACTACCGAAGATATCCAGTACTCACTGCATGAGCTGGAACATCTGACACAAACTCACTGCAAGCTCAACAGAACTAGTTTAATTAGTTACCCCTGGTATATTGAACAGTGCTCTACTCACACTTCCAATTGCTGCACAAGCATGATAATGACCAGGTCCCTGCAAATATTACTGAAGGAAGGAATCCATGCCATTACTTACAATTAAAGCAAGACCAAATTAAGAATCATTAATTTATTTCAGCAGAAGATCCAGCAGTGCTTGGCTATCTAGAAAAGCAAGCTGCAATGGATCAAACTGCCTGTAAAAACAGCTCTGATTCTAGCTCCCCATAAACTTTCTGGAAATGTAACCTCATTATTTCCAAATGTTTTCATACAACATTTTTATGGAAAGGATTATAGGGAGCTTTCTTTCACTATGCTATTTCTCATGTCTCAAAAATATAATGCTCACAACACACTTCATCTCCTCACAGGAGGAATAGAAGCAGCAGCCAGAACTACTTTTATGATATGTTTACTGAGATGAAAAGCGAGCCCTTCTGACAGATGCACCCACCCTGACTGAGTGAACAGCACTTTGGAGTCAGCCCTGCTGTGCAGACCTTGAGAAACCTTGAGAAAGGCCGTACCTTCTCAGGAAGTTAAGGAATTTAGGCTGTGTCTTATCAGGAGCTAGTGATGCCAGCCTGAGCTGGAACTAGACAAAACTGAAACTGCTGCACACCAAAGGGGAGCGAGTTTGACTACAAATCAATCACTTCACAGTATAAGTATCTGCAGCTCCTCCGAGCCCATTGACCTCTCCTGTATGGCAGCAGGCTGCACTGCAGTGATCTCCCCTTGGGTAGGACGCCTCTCAAGATTACTCCTCGAAATCAAGAGGTGCTTTACCTGACATCTGTTATCTACAGCGAGGTAAGTGACTTTTTACATTAGATCTAAAGCATATTGTATACATGCTATCCTAATTATTAGAAGTACTGTAAGTAGTAGAGTGTTTCACCTCCCCTTAATTACCATTTAATTATTTCTTTATTACTGTTTAATTACCATTTAATAATTTTTAATCATTCAATCATTGTTTAATAAAACCTTTTGGTTAATCCCACAACGATGACTTCTCTTAATAATTCACCTGCAACAGCCCTAAGCACACAGTTATCAATTACACAGTAATCTAATCCCAGGCTCACCTATAATCAAAAGTGTAATTATGAGAGTCTCACGTGGATAGAAAGCCTCACCTGAGTGCTCGGAACAGAATACGTCTGGTTGATTTCCACCAGAGACGTAAAGGTTTCTAGAAATAAATCACTAAGGCTTTGATGGATCACAACATTAGCTGCATTGCTGATGGGAGCACAGAGCTTTTCTCGGAGCTCCCCGTACTCTGCGGAGTTCAACCTGAAGAGGAAAAGATGGAATAAAATGTTACCATGATTATCCATTTAAATACCTTGATAGTACATTGCAGAGGTTAACATCAGAACAGTGAATCCACAGAAAAGCTATTCGGGCTGGTACGTAGCAGTTAGAATAAATACATAGTGAGTATTTTGTTTTGTTTTGCCGTTTAGCTGTTTTTGACACAACTCAAGACAACAGAACACACTGTCCTCCTTCATACCTGTGTCAGATTGCTGACAGACATGCAGAGATTGGCTAAAACATCATACAAAAATAAAGGGAGGCATTTGAAGTTATCAGCACGAATAAAAGCAATACAGGTATGTAAGCCAGGCATTAACTGTAAAGTACTGCATGCACAATTTCTGTCCACCTTTTTAATGCCTATTTACCTAGATCATACCTAAATTCTAGTCTATAAATTCCTGAGGACAGAAATTAGAGCTATACCATGTGGTGTGTATCATAAGGTGATACAGGACATATAAGCATCAGAAGAATGTCAATCATTTTCTGTGGTTTTATGATACAATTTTAGATAAAACCTGAAATTTCACAAATGTTACAAGCAGCTGCTGAACGTGACTCGCACTTTGCTTTACGGCTGTAGCAAGCTGAGTTTTCACACCAGGTTGCTTCTGCTGAGTAGGTCTAAGTGAGGCCCACAGACCTCAAGTGGCACATGAGCCCTCGTGCAGATCCTGCAGTGACACATTACTGTTGTTACCCCTTTTTAATGTCACAGTTCTGAACTCCAGAGCTCCCCAGCTCAATGTTTCCACTCATTAAACAGCTTTCACGGAGAAGCCCTGGGAACATCGCCCTGAAATTCCTCGTTCTTCCTACCACTTGCTGAGTTCCCGAAGCCCAGCACAATGCAATGCCTGGCTGAGCTTTAGCTTCCAGTGGTCTCCATTGTTTTAACTACTATAGGGTAATGTTGTCTGGTAACAGATACTATCTATGCAAATAACCGAGACCTTTCTGTCCAGAGGAAAACTTTGCATTGAACACGCAGGGAAACATGGCCTGCCTGCACAAAAGCATTTTTCTTCCAGAAACATCCCACTGTACCTGACTCTGATTCTGCATACATACAATGATCCTATAGCCTTCATAGGGGAATTTTGTCTTATGGCACTTTTCTTAAATCCTGTATGACTGCATTCTAGCAGAGATTCGCTATTTCTGACACATCTTATTAGAAGAACTTTTAAATACTGTTCTCACTGCTGTTCTGTTTAGCCACAAAATAAAGTTTGGGGATTTGGATTTTTTTTCCCCTAAAAGGAACTGTCAAAGAAGCCATGATTTTTCTCAGCTGGGGATTTAGTTTTATCACTCTGGCACTGAAGCACTTACAGAAGAAAATAATTAGTTGTTTAATACTTATTTGGTCACCACTCTCACAGGTCTACAAGTCTCTTCTTTTCTTAGGCTTGTCACACTTACCTTAACTGACCTCTCATTCTGAGCTCTGTTCACCTGAGTATCTAACACAATCACCTCTGTGCCTTCCTTATGCTTGCCACGACCCTTCTGCTCACCTACAAGTCTGGTGATCTCCCTACTTTTAATTACCGAGTAAATTAATCCTGCTGACGTACAAATTTACAGCAGACACTCAAATGCCTTTTCAAATACACTAACATGGCTTTGTGTACACTTCTTACTGACACAATGACAACAAAGACTTCAGCACCCTTCTGCTCAGTGCTAAAAGTTTCTGCAGAACTTGTACTTTGGCCCAGCTACACAAAGAGCCTGCTGAAAAAAATGGCATGGGCCCTTGGAAAGCAAGCCCTAACCGCTCACAGCATGTTTGCTATGATTTACTGCTATGAGAAGAAATAAATCAGAAATGGACCAAAATGACTTCCTTGCTTTAAGGACAGTTGGCTTGCAGAAGCTTAGTGAGAATTCTTCTGAGCAGCAACAAAATTATGAGCCTTGAGCAGAAGGAAAAAAAAAAGTCATGGCTGAACAATAGCCAGTTTTAGACAAGTAACTATTTCTCTTCCCCAAAATTTGGAAGACCAAAGATTCTCCCTTTCATTCCTATCCTCCTCCTTTCACCGAAGTTTTTCCAGTTACTTCTTTCTGCATCCAGCATTCTTCCTAAGAATGGATCAAACAGGGTGCTCCCTCTGTTTAACCATCGTGCAGTTAGTAGTGTAAGTGCATGAATCATTCCAAACAACCTTCCTTCACTGCAGTGTGTGGCAGAACTGCTCATACAGCGTCTCCAAAGACCAGGCAGGGTGCAAAAAGGAAGGGATGAGACCCAAGGACTCTTAAGATCTCCCACAAAAGCACTCCATTAGCACCATCAAACACCATATATATAACATAACAGGGTAGTTGTTTTACCGGATATCAAATGCCTTCACGTAGGGGTTAATACTGGCAACACGGATGGTGAGGAACTGCACGGGCACATTTGAGTCTGGGGTGAGTTCATGTTGCCTGGAGTCCGTCACCGTCAAATGAACATCCTGCTGCTGGGCAACGTGTAAACAGTAGGTGGTCACTTTAATCACCCACGAGTCCGTAACAATCACCCTCGCTCCCGGGGCTCCGGTAGCAAATTTGTCGATTCTCCTAAATTCTGTATTGATTGAAGAAGCTACTGCCCTCCAGCCCGACTGTGGGAGGGCATGAACAGCGAGCGTTCGGGCTAACGGATGATTATTCCAGCCTTTCCGTGACCAGTAGTATGCCAGGGCACTGGTGACTGCTGGAAAGAGAACAGCGAAGAAGAAGAAAGTTTTCCATCCTTGTGGAGCCAGGTAGAAAAAGCAAAGATGTTTTTCAGGTGCAGCAAAGCACATACCAAGGTAATAACCTGCAAGGGAAAGAACTTCCTTTCATAAGGCAATTAAATGCATGCATAAACACACCGCCCTGACTCAGAGAGTTATCTAAGCAGTGAGATAGCCTCTAGGAGAGCTGTTGTGTGATAACTCAAACTCAAGCCTCTTGTCCTAGGCAACCCAAGGTAAATTCTTACCTGGCACCGATTTTTACCAGAATTATTGTAACTAAATGAAGCTGATTTGAATTTGCAGGTTAAATAAAATTACCTGTAAGATGACACTTTTAGTAGAATTGTATGACTACAGGAAGGTGATTTTAATTTGCTGGTTAAATAACATGGTGTTCTTTTGTAATTGCCTGTTCTCCGATGCAGCCAGGTGGCTGTAAAGTGTGTACATTACAGAGAAGCTCGACTGACAGTGAAATACCGCATTCCCGAGATGTATGTGATGTGTTCCGGGATGTATCACACACCGTGTGTGTAAGGTGTGTGACCTGACTCACCCACACTGTGTGCAGTGCTGAGGAACCCCCCTGCTCCACCCGCCCTGGGGTCCCCCCCGTCACAGCCGCCAGGCTGAGGGCTCCCCCTCCCCGTGGGGACCCCCCAGGCCCTTCCCACCCCCCCCGCCGGCGGGGACCGGGGCTCACCCAGGGGCAGGAGGGAGTGCGCCAGCAGCGTGCCGGTGCTGCGCCGCAGGTGGTACTGCACGAAGGCC